>JAGFMF010011393.1:2786372-2848772 GCA_019455555.1 Galemys pyrenaicus
AAGACCTGGAAACAACCTAAATGCCCAAAAACAGATGAGTGGATCGGGAAGCTGTGGTACATATACACGATGGAATACTATTCAGCAATCAAAAAAGATTTTTGCCTACTTAAATGAGACAATTTTTCACATATTCTTATATCCAGTCTTTTTGCAATTTACTTATGCTCTTAGCTCCTTTGTCATAAATAAATCCCACCTGAACACAATGTATAATCCTTGTAATAATGTATTGTTGAATTTTATTTGCTAATATTTTTGTTGCAGATTTTTGGATCAATATTCATCAGAAATCTGGACTGCTAGCTTCCTTCTGTTATCTCTGTCTAGTTTTGCTATTAGAGTATCATAAAATGTATTACTGAACATTCCCTCTTCTTAGATTTTTAGAAATTGGAGAAAGATATATATAAATTCTTAAAAGGTTTGATAAAATTCCCTTGTAAGTCTATTTGGCCCTGAGCTTTTGTTTTCAGAAATATTTTTTTTTTCTGTGATTCCAGTTGTTTCAGTCAACTGTTCTGTGTCTTCTTGGTTTAGTTTTAATAAAGTATATTATCCTAGAAATGTGTTCATTTCTTAAAGGTTATTGAATTTCTTGACATATGACTGCCCATAGTAATCTGTTATGAACATTTGTATTTCTATGCCATCTCTGGCAATTTCTCCTTTTCATTTCTAGTTATGTTTAATGATGTTTTTTTCTCTTCTTCTCTGTCTGCAGCCTAGTTTGTCTATTTTGTTTATCTTCTTGAAGAACCAGTTCTTAGTTTCTTTGACCGTTTGTATAGCCTTTGCTTTTATTTCATTATTTCTCCTCTTAATTTTATTATTTGCTTTCTTCTTCTAACTTTAAGTTTTGTTTGTTTCTATCCTTTAAATTGCTTTAGGTAGACTATTAATGTGCTTGCTGGGGAATTTTCTTGCTTCTTAATGTGGGCCTGTATTGCAAGTATGCCAAGACCAGTTTTGCAACATCCCATAGAATTTGATCCCTCGTATCCTCGTTTTCATTAGGCTTGAGGTATATTTTAGGTTCTGTTTTAATTTCCTCTTTTATCCAATAACTATGAAGCAGAATGTTATTTAGTCTCCATGTATTTATAGTTTTTGCTTTTTTAAATAGTTCATTTCTAGCTTTGTGGTTCTATGGTCAGAAAATTACTTGGTTCAATCTCATACTTTTATTTAAATTTGATTTGTGTCCCAAATGATCTATTCTTGAAAATGTACCATGTGAACTAGAAAAAAAATGTATTGTGCAGTGGCTTTTTGGGAATGTTTCTGTAGATGTCTGTTAAGTCAATTTGTTTAGCTCTTCATTTGTGTTTATTTTTTTTTCTTATTTTTTTTTCTTATTTTTTTTCTTATTTATTCTCTGTCTATTCATTTGTCCATAATTATGAGTGGAAAATTAAAATCCCTTAGTATCATATTGTTAATATCTCACTTCAAATATCAATAATTACCATAAGTATCTTGGTGCTCCATCATTTGGGGAACATATGTTTGTAAACATTTTTTCGTTATAGTTGGTCTTTAATACAATGTAATGTCCATCTATACCTCTTATATCACTTGTTAATTGGAAATCTATTTTATCTGATATAACTATACCTGTTCCTGACAATTTCTGATTGCCATCTATTTGTAGCATTATCTTTCTGTCTTTAATATGTGCTCCATGTTTTACATTTTCCTTTTATATGTTGTTTAAGTTACATTTTTATTATCTTATGTATTGTCTCTATTGATTTTTACTTAGGCTCTGTTGAGGTCATTATCTGACAAACTATTTTTATGACCTATTGGATTATCTGATCATAAACTAATCCTGATAGGCCACAACTTTGCTCTCCTCATCTTCCATGTTGTATAATTTAAGTGTCCCTTAACTCTATATTTGTTTTTTGTGTATGTGTTATTGCTTTCTAATCACCCTTTTACTATTTATTTAATATTGGCTTGGAGTTGATACATTCTTTTCAGTCTTGCTCATTTATTTAAAAGAAAACAAAAATATTTAAAATTAAAAATAAATAAAATTCAGGTTCCTAATCTCTAGCTAATGAAAGCATTCTGCTGGTGTTTGTCCTGGAAGGGAGGAAGGTAAGTGTTTTGAATGTCAGTCTCAACCTGAAGATAGTAGCTTCTCTATGAAGTGATTCAGGTCATCCACTCTGGCTCTACCTGCTGGTTTAGGCTCCAGTCACTGCTTGGTTGGGGACCTTGGGTTCGATCCAATAATCATCACTCTGCACCTGTGCTCCTATAGTAGCCACACTCTGCCCAGAGCACCAAATTTGTGTAGTCTCTTCTCCAGTGTGGTGTTGAATCTCCAAATTTCCCTGTGTGGGCATGTGCCCCTGAATTAACAACAGTAGTGGGGTTTCACGCAGCAGTCATCTCTCCCTCTCATGGACTGTACTGTTCCAATATCACTGCAAACACAGATCAATTATAGTTTACCTTGCCCCTAACCCACTGGACCATTGTTTCTGATGTATGTAGAAGTCTTCTATTTATCTTTCAAAGGTTGTTGACGTTGCTTTGCTGAAATTTAGTTGTGAATATGTGGAAGAGGTGAATCCAGTGACTTTACTGCCATCTTGCTGCATTCTGAAAAATTCTGTTTTATTTACCGTTTTATCCCAGCTCTTACCTACAGAATAGAAAGGAGAAGTGAGGGGTATTCAGGAAGGGAGACTAAACAGCAGAAAGGTCATGACAGCATTATACTGGTTTATTATAAATGTTCAATAAATATTTAATGAGTAGAAAATAGAGGAATGGAAAAAAATGAAAAAAGTTGCTGGTATTTAACTGTTGTGAGGAGTTTATTAACCAATAAAATGCATGATTTTTTACAATATTATCAAACAAGTGTCAAGTTATTTTTATTTTTCATATTTTGTTTTTATAAATACCTATGAAAGAAACCACTTGTCAAGGAATTAATTGCTGTTTCATAAGAGAATCTTTAAGATGAATCGTAAAACACTGACAAAACTTCATTGTTTTAATTAAGATTGAAGAAAAAGATGTCATAAAGCTTTTACTTTTGTGTTTCAAAGAGAATCTGTAGGCTTCAGAAAATCATTGAAAACCTGAGTAATGAATCCTCAAAATGAAAAGAGAGGTTTTGTTTGTTTGTTTATTTTAACTGGAACTTGGAAAGCATATTTCATTCCCATGATTCCTTGGAAAGTATTTTTAGCAATTACATTTTAACACAGTTTAAAAACTGTATGTCAAATTAAAATTCACTTGTGATGACAAAGAGATAGAGTGGAGACCTCCCCAAGTAAGGTCTTTTATTCTATTTGTTGAAAAGCACCTTTGGTAGAATAAACAATAAAAGCAAAGTTTAAATGAGATCTAACTTTTACATTAACCTGTTTCAGTATGATGCTAGTTATTCTTCTAATTTCCTCTTAGAGGTAGAATAAACCAATTAAAAATATTTAGGTACAGAAAATGACTAAACCTCCTTTTCCAACACTGTACTGAGAACTTAGCATTTACATGATGCATATCTAAGTATTTTCAAAGTCTATTTCATCATGCCCAGTTTTGTCAACACTGCTAAAATCCCCAGTTCTAAACTTTTATAGATTGGCAAATCCAATCAATTTCTTCCATTTTAGATCCACAAAGCCCTGTCGTTTGTATCTCTGGTACCACTCTCTCTCTCTCTCCATTCTCATTGTCTTAGTTATGGCATTCCCAACACCCCAAACATTACTATATGCTCCAATCTAATCTCCCCGACTCCTCAATCTTCCCTCCAAATGATTTGAAGTGGGTATTCTAGAAAATAAACTCTCATAAGATTTTCCTACAAAACATCATTTACCAAGATTGGAATGGGAGAACCATCTAACACTGTCTTTACAAGACCCTTTCAACCTAGACACCATCTGATTTTCTAAGCTTATCTTCTGCCCCTTCCCTGCCATAAGCCAACTTAAGTGTCTTTACATCCAGATTCTTAACTTTCTGAATACTAAAATCTCTTATACCTGCCTGATTTGGAAGGCTCATATTGCCCAACCCCATTTGTCTGACATTTCATTTAAGCTCAACTTGAACTTACAACTTCTTTGTTAAGTCCTCTCTCTGACCTTTCCTGAATAAAATTTTCTTTCCTTAGCTGGTAAACATCACATGCTAGTACTATTTCTTTATTTAATGTCTTACTCTACTCTTTCTTCTAGAAGCATTTCACGTTCAGACACCAAATCTTACTCATCTTTGTCCTTTAAGGTTTATCCCAATGCATAGCACATGGAGTTGATTCAAAAAATAATTTTTTGTCAAATAACATTAACAAATAACATCCTATTTATGTTTACCAGGGGCTGGGAAAAGGAGAATAACTCAAAATTACCATTAAAATGATGACAATTATCTCCTCTAAAATATTTGAGGGTAGATTACCTCTGATTTCATTGGGTACTCTCTTCAACATGGGGTTCAGTATCGAAACAGTAGCTTCTCAGAGCTGCTAGGCAGGTGATATAAGGTGGATGGTGGGTGTATATCTTAAAGCCAGGCAAACATAGAGGAGATGGACATGAAGCACACCCAAGGAGGTTCTGCATCTACTTAAATTCAATCTTATTAGCTTCTAGAAACAAATTGACCTCCCCTCTCTCCCCATCCTCACCCTTTCCAGTAATAATGTCACTATCTAATTTTTGAATTTTCTTGGAAAGATATGACTTTCCCCAATTCTTACTGACTTTTACTTCAGTTAATCCAAAATTTTGTAAGAGTTGCCCATATATGAAAATGGTGAGTTGTTCCTCTGGGCCCCCATCACTTTAAAAATTTAAAAATTAGAAAACCTTTGTCACTAAGAAGAAGTAGATCCAAGATAAGATAGATAATAGGCATTGATTCAGTGGCAAGTGGAATTTATAATTTGCTTCTTTTTGAATTGTAACTCATTATATGGTAAGAGATTGAGATGAGTCAAGCTAAAAATGCAATCAGCTATAGCAGGGAAAAGATTGAAAACTTTTTAATAAAAAGGTATTGCATTATATTCTTCCCTTGCTGTGCCAAAATTGAAAAACACACACATTTTCATATTGCCTCTGCCTTAGTCTGCCCATGTTGTCACAACAAAATACTATAGACTGACTGTCTTAGACAACAGAAATTTATTTCTCACAGTTCCAGAAGCTGGAAAGTTCAATATTAAGGGGTTGGCAAAGTAGGTTTCATTCTAAAGCCTCTTCTCAGCTGTCATGTCACTATGTGCTCATGTGACTTCTATCTACTCTCAATGTGCAGCCTAAGTGGGTTTGCTCAGGGGAGGGAGAGAGAGAAAGTGAGAGAGAGAGAATGAAAGACTATGGGTGACTGGTGGTGGATGTGGTATGGAGATATACATCTGAAGAGGTGCAATCCTATACCTCTAAATCATATTCTGTGTTATTAATTGAAGTCATCATTTAAAATAGAGAAAAATCAGGGAAGAAGAAGGTACCCTGGTGTCTCTTCTTAGCAGAGTATTATATTCCATCATGAGGGTCCTACACCTTGACCTTATGTAACTCTAACCACCACTCTCCAAAAACCCTCTCTAAATGCCATCAAGTGAAGATTAGAGTTCACTATTTAAATTTTGAAATCCAATCCAAACATCCAATCTACATCAGGCCTCAACCCACAATATAATCTCTAATAATTCTCTAATTTGAGCTCTGTAAATCATGTATTCTTCATCAAAGTGCTTCCACTAGTTGTATCATGTCCTCCACTTATGGTTATTATAATAAAAGATTGATCCCATTTCTATAATAAAAGATTGATCCAGTTTCCATAGTTTTACTTTAGTATCACAAGTTGTCTTCCTTCTATTTGTTACTATTTGCTAGACCAGTCACACTAGCAGTAACACAGATGTTTCCTTCAATTTAAATAATGTTTGTGGGCTATTCATAATTACCAATGTGTTTTGACTAAACTAGTTCAAATGATGTTTTGGTGACTATTTCTGCATTGAAAAAAGATAAGTCAAATATTTGCAAAAAACTCTTCATGTGGGTATAAAAAGTCCACCTAAAGTAGAATGGATTATCTTTCTGAGTATTACATAGATGTGTATTACTAATTACTCTTAGCCATTAAGACTTAAAGTATCAAAAGATTCTCATATTAAACAAAATTTATTTTACAGAGACTCTACAGGGATCATGTTTTTACTAATATTTGTATGGATATTTTACACTCTCTAGATCTAAAAGGTAGTTACTGTCTGGTTTGTTTTCAGAAGGAAAAAAAATTTTAACTCTTGGAACCAGTTTAGAAGAAACAAGATGGAAAAGAAATTGATAAAAACTTCGGAAGCTAAGCAGGGTCGGGCCTGGTTAGTACTTGGATGGGAGAAATTGCTATAAACAGGGATTAACAGAAGCTCAGTCCTTTGAATTAGAAGAACAAATCCTATAGCACTGCAACATAAAAAGAAAAATCTGTCATTGACAAGGGACTGTCTGAGGACACGCGTATCCTTTGAAAGTCTGGAGCAGCAATTCAGAATAACGATGATGGCCAATGCAATGACTACAATTTGTGCATTATAAATGGTGTATGTTTAATAAGTTCCTACATTGATGTATCTCTTTGTTAGAAAGATCCTACTTCTCCCCAGGTCATTTTTCATGTTCTTCTCCCTGAGCATAGCCTCCTTTCTCTAGTAAAACAGCAATGTCCATATTAATGGAATAAAATTGATCAGAGTAAAACACAAATTGTATAACATTGTTGTTATAGCTCTGTCCCTGTCAACTGAACTGCAATTGACCTTGGAGGGAAGGTTAGGTGTTGTATTTCTAAGGATGCTCATTCAAGCTGAAAAATGCCTGCTGTGGAGATGACAATGCACTGAGGGAGACAGAAGGAATGACAGCTGTTTGTTCTACCAATGAGGATGCTGGGTAATTCATGGTTCAAACAGTAACACCAGGCTCTCCAGACCAGTCATGAGCCATAGAATGGTTTCCCTTTGACAACAAACCATCCCTATTGCACAATGAATGTAAACCATCTTTATTTCTAAAAGCTTTGTAACAAGAAGTCTCTGTGACTTGTTCCTTAACAAACATACAACTTACATATCCAAATGTGTGTTGTTTTCACTGGGACCTTTATATGTTTGTTCTTAGAGATTTAGAGATAACATTACTCATTCAAGATAAAATGGCCAAACATTGCAAATAGAAGGAAGACCAAGGAGGCATAATTATTGTTTAAAGAGCACCAAGGTTACTTAAGCAGAGTGAGGAGGGGGAGATCGGTGGAAGAGGCAGTTAGTGGCAGCCGCAGTAGTACATTCCAATGGACCTGATAGTTCATGAAATAAAGTTTGAAGTTAGTTATCAACTTATTTTCATTTTCCTGGAAAGCCATTAAAGGTTTTTAACCATCAGAGTGATAATTCAAAAATTCCTCTGAGTGCTATGGAAAGCACAGACTACAAAAGGGCAAGAGCAGAAACAGGGAGAGCACTTGCTAGAGTGCAGGTGAGGTGATGGTAGCTTCAAGTGGGGGGCAGTGATAGATGTGGTGGGAAGTGTTTCAACTGGGTTTGTGAACTGGATATAGTCAGTATAGTCAAAGGAGAAGGAACAGTAGATGTGAAAAAAATTAAAGTATGTAAATCAATAAATCCCATATTATGCTTTCAAACACTGGAAGTATGAGAGTAAGAAACTGTAACCACTTGCATTTCTTTACAAACATATGCTTCCACCTTATTTTAAGAAATATTAAGAAAAATGGTGCTGTTTTATGTTTACAGCTTGTATACTTTAGTACCAATTCTTTTAAAATTCAAAGTCTTCATTTGTTCATTTATACCACTATTATTCACTGGACCATTTACTCTATGTATTAATTCCTAGTCTGAGCTTTGCCCTAGATTCTCCTAACAAATCATAAAAATAAGACCAGAAAGAATCAGAAAGAAAATTACTGGTTTTAAGTAAATTAGTTGCATCCCAGAACAAAGCTTAAGAAGATTATAGAAATACAAAACATCTATGGTGAGTAACAGAAATTCAAGATGGATAAAATACATCATAGTTCTGCAACAATTATAAAACAGAAACATATAAACCAACACAGAAAAGTTCTGTCATCTAAAGAAACTATCTACCACCTCCAAGTCAAATTGTATCATATCAGGCATGTATGTTTTTCTTTATGATAAATCTAAGTACCTTGGAATAACAGTGATAATCATATAAATGGCTGATTTGGATTTGGATTTGGTTTGGTCTCATAGGTATATGAAAAAAATAATTAAGATGCCTCAAAGATGATGGTCAACTCCACTCAAGAGGTCAGGGGAAATATATCTTAAAGAATCCATTATTTTTCTCAAACGATTTCAGTCCTCATCTTTAAGATTGTGATAAATGGACTATGGTGGTAGACTCTGGGTGGTTTGGTGGTGTGTTGGGTATAGTAGTAACATCTGAAAAGGGAGTTCATATTCTTCTAAAGCACAAATAATATTGCCAACCACTGTTACCCCAATAGAATAAAAAACGAATAAATAAAATTGTAATAATAATAACTGTTCAGAGATTGTTGTATGGTATCACAGTTTTTCTATTTCTGTAATAATTGCAATATTCCAGTTATGAAAATTTACAAAGTTTATATCCTCTCATGAATCACAGTAATCTTTCTTTCATTATTATAACTTGATTCCTCCACTTAAAGAAATTTTCAAAAGGGAAGATTAACATTTTAGCTGAATGCATTTCTACATTAGATATACCTGCCCACTTATATTTTAATTCCGTGTTTGAGTCTCAATCTTATATAGCTTTTCTACCATTATATGTCAATTTCCTCAAGGCAGAAACTTGATTAATTAAAATATAGCTATGGTGTCTATATAGAGAGAGGTTAATATATTAAATAATAGTCATTTAGGTATCACAAAAAACTAAAGCAAAGCCCAAATTATTAACATTGCACCTCAGGCAAGGCATGATTAAGCATCCAGGGAGACCAAACAGGAACAATACCAGTCAGAAAAGAGCTACATAGGAGAAGAGAAAAAGAAACTACTAACAAGCAAAATGTTTGCCTTAAGTAGTCAGTAGAGTTTTGATCAGCATTTCTGTGTACGATTACTCAAAGCCAGGGAAAGACCCATCTGAAATAATTAGAAGTGACAGTGCCAGATGTTCTCACAAAACTAGGAATTAATTATAACTATTCACACTAATCAGACCCTAAAACCTCAAAATTCATGGGGCATTTGATAAAATATTCAAGAGGCTCTTACCTTAGTGGTGGGAACTTCCTATTCTGAGCATTGGTCCAGATTACCTAACAAATCATAAAAATAAGACCAGAAAGAATCAAAAAGAAAATTACTTATTTTAAGTAAATTAGCTGTATCCTAGAACAAAGCTTGAGAAGATTTCAGAAACACAATAATATCTAACATTTTTTAAAAATAAGTCGATTTTTAAAATTGAGATAACATTGGTTTACAACATTGTATATGATTTAGCAGTATAGGCTCACATTTAATTTCATGTATTTTCCCACAACACATGTACCACCAAAGCACCCATAATTCTCTACCACAGTTCATTGCTCCCGCTTTTGCTTACCATCCCCCACCCACAACACACACACACTCTCTCTCTCTCTCTCTCTCTCTCTCTCTCTCTTCTACAATCATATTTCTGCAGGGTTTATTTTGGCTTAATTTTATCTGTTCCTTTGCTTTGTTTTTAATATATATTATATATCCTACATATAAGTGAAATCATCTGGTGAAATATACAACACTTAAAAACACAAAATTTATGTCTAGCAGCCAATCTAAGATTGTCAGTTATGAAAAGAAACAGAAAATCACAGTTCATAATGAGAAGAATCAGATAAACTCAGAATTGACACCGCTGTTTTGTTAGGCAAAAACATTAGAAAATTATACCTGTATTCAACATATTACAAAAGATAAATGGAGACACTGAAAATATAAAGTAAGACCCAAGTCAGACTCCAGAAATGAAAACTACAATGTTAGAGTTGAAAAATATACTGGATGGAGTTAAGAGCAGATTTATGTCACAGAAGAAAAAAATCAGTGACTTGAAAATATGGCAATAAAACTTCACAGTGAAGTACAGAGAGAAAAAAGTTGTTTGAAAAATGAAAAATAAGTAAGTAACCTTGGAACAATTTCAGATGGCCTAATATATGTGTAATTGAAGTCCCAAAGGATAGAATAGTGAAGAAAAATAGAAAATATATTTAAAGGAATAATGTCTGACATTTTTCTAAATTTGATGAAAGCTGTAAACCCATATATTCAGGAACTCTACAAACAGTGTGAGAAACATGGATAAAACTATAGTAAGGTACAGCATAATCAAATTTCTCATAGTTATAATAAATGGGAAATCTTAAAAGCAGCTTTAAAAATTACATATTAAGTGGAACAAATAGAAGGATAATAAAAGATGCCTTCTCTTACAAGGACACAAGAAAGAGATGGTGCACTGTGTTATGGTGATGGGGAATACATGGGGATTACAATTGATGTCAAATATGTGTAAATTTTTAAAAATTATAAAAATAAACCTATTCATATTTAAAAAAAAGAAAAGTGTTTAACTAGTAAAGGACTTATATCCACAATATATATAATGTTTAAACTCTCAAAACTTAATAAGGAAACAATCCAATTTTTAAATGGCAAAGATTTTAACAGATACTTCACCAGAGAAGAGATATGGATTGCAAGTAAGTAATGCAAAGTTGCTCAACATCAGTGTTTGGGAAATGCAAACTATGACTATAATTGAATATTACCACCCACCCATTAGAATGTCTAAAATACTTGCCATACAAGTGTTGACAAGCATGTAGAAGAACCAAAACTACTTATTCCCACACTACTATTGGTAATATAAAATATAAAAAAAAATACTGTAAAGTGCCACTTTCCAAATAGTTTGGCACTTTATTAAAAGGTTAAATGTATAAGTTTCATTTAGCTTAGTCATTTTAAACATAGGGATTTTCCTAAGAGAAAAGAAAGAATATAACCATAAAAAGACTTTTATAGAAATGTTCACAGTATCTTTCTCATTACCACAAATTAGAAACAACCCGAATTTCCATCACCAGGTGAATGGATAAACTAGCTGGGGTATAGGCACACAATGGAACACTACTCAGAAATGAATAAGAAAGATTGTTAAATGCAACATGAATGATTTTAAAAATAACTATGCTGAGTAAAATAAGAAAAAATACCACATACTATGTGTAGGGTAAAGGTTGATCAAGTATTTCCACCCTCCCACCACTGATGATGGACACCTGTGGTGCTGCGAGCATTCCAGGGTGGGCATGCACAAGTGGGCGCACCTGTGTTGGACACAGGCATAAATGGGCAGCGTCATGAGGACGCCAGAACAGCGAGGACCAACAGACAGAACTGCGAGAGAACCAACAGCAGCAGCCGCAGAGAGGGAAGAAGCAGCCAAGAGGGTGAGATGCGCTGGGGGCTGGGAGGGCTGCTAGCCTCCCAGCCCCTAGGCCCCCCAGCACCCATGCCTGCCATGTACCTGGCCACCTCTACTAAATAAAGTATGAAAAGCCACCGAGGGCTCCAGTGCTCCCCTTCCTTGACCCGTCTGCCCAGAACCATCCTGAACCTGCCTCCTGTGACACCCGTTTCCTGCCGCTACACTAAGTTTCCATTTGTACAAACTTTTAAAAATGTCAATTTATCTACAGCAAATGAAAAGAGAGCAATAGTTACTTGAAGTTAGTTTCAGGTGAAAGAGAGGAGTGAGGTGGATAGCTAAAGTGCATAAGGAAACTTCAAAAACATGGAAATGTATGTTATCTTGATAGTGTTGGTGTGTGTGTATATCTCAAACTTAGCAAAATAAACACTACGAGTGTGTGTAGTTTATCTGTCCATTAACCTTCAAAAAGCTATTAATTCATTAATATAAAAATAACATTGAGATTTTAAAATATTTTCTTTTTTAGAGAAGTTATAGGTTCATAGCAATATCAAACAGAAGGTACAAAGATTACCCATCTACTCTCCATCATCCCCATCCCATATATACCCCCATATCTATCTGCTTCCATTACATCCCTCAACAGAGTGGTGCACTTGTTACAATTGATAAATCTACTTTCACACGTTTTTATAACCCAACACCATAGTTTACATTACAGCTCACACATGATGTAGCATATTCTATGGATTTAGACAAATGTATTATGACAACTATCAATCATTAAAGCATCATACATGATAGTTTCTCTGCGCTAAAAACCTTCTGTTCTTCATTTAGGAAATGAGATTTTTTTACTTAACTTTTTTAATACTCTAAGTTTTAGATACATCTTATGTGACAATGATAATAAAATAACATCTTTCTGATTAACTACACTGTCATTAGAAATGAGTAAATGATAGATAATTCATACCAAGAATACCAAACTTGGAAAATTCATCTTTCAATAATATATGTGTACCTATATTTTATGTAAAGCTTCAGGAGTTTGTGTTTCTTTTTAACAATTTTGTCATTGCTTAATTTCCTGCATGTTTCAGGCTTTCTGATTCAGTGTTGAAATCATTCTCCATATGGAAAGATTTCATACTGAGACTACCTGGTGGACACAATAATGAAGGTTGTTTAGTTGCTAATTTTAATTTTTTCATACTTTATCACTATTCTGACCCCCAGTTATTGTATGTCAGCATGAAAATATTTCTAAGTTACATTTATACACCATAGTCTTCTATAATACTTCAGGGATTTTATATTATAGTGTCAAGGTTATCTTCTCTTACCCACTGCAGTTTTTCAAAACCATTGGCCCTAACATTATGGCTGCTATTCATAACAAAAGTGTTTTGAAAGATTTTATTTTTATCATTGTTATGTCCAATGTGAATATTAGTAGAAATTTTCCTGTGTCAATAGAGTAAAAATCCTTTATTGCTTCATTTTCTTTGACTACTTGGATTATACACATGATATATTTTATAATTTATGGAATTTTCCAAATATAACATTTAGTGATTTGAGAATTTCAGGGGAAAATTTTTAGAAAAAAAATTCCTTTGCTCTTTCAACTGTATTTAAACTTATTTAAATATTAAAAGCACATATACCAATTATATGTGTTAAACAATGATTTCTCACAATACCCCACCTAGTGAGAAAGAAAAGAATGAAGGTATTATCTAACAAATATCAGCCAACAAGTTTATAAGCACAGACCACATTAAAATTCAGAAGATTCTAGGCTAATAATAATAAGTCATTTATAATACATTTGGTTTCTTGTTAGAAATAAGACAACACAAGTTTTCAGGAGACCTGAAAATTATTTTGATGATTTTGCCTTGATTGCCTTCTAATGACATTATTTTCAAAGCTTTGGTACAGGTTACAAAAGGTAAATAAGCAATGCCTCTATTGTTTTTTGAGGAGATAAGGGTAAAGAGGAGAAGCTACACAAATGTTGATATTAATGAATATACAAATGTTAGTATACTTAGTATTTTCCTTAGTATTTTTAACCATTATGAAAAGATATAAAACTTGATGTTGGTATTATCAGTGGCATAAACTAAAGCACCAGATTTGACCAGAAAGTAGCACAAATGATATGAAAGTCACAAAGCAAAAGGAAATATGAAATAAAGTAAATTTCATTGGACATCTAAAAATCAAAAGTAACTACCAAAATTTACCTATAAATGTTTTTATCATATTGGTTAATGAATAGTATCTTGTTATAAGCAGGCTTTATGGGGAGAGGATACTAAAGATTGTCAAGAGAAAAGAGGGTTCTTCTGGATGTTGACAGTTCTATGAACCTTGATAGTTAAAGATTGCAGTGGGAGATGTTTGGGAAATACACTTGGTCATAGAACAAGAAAAACTTGAGGACAGCAATAAAAGAAATAAGTTTAACTCCTAATCTTATCAGCCAATATTACGTACAAACAAGTTAGAGATTTCAAATTAAGTGCAGCAACACACCAGGAACACTGCATACCTAGACTCCAGGAGTGCAGCTATTAAGCAATGTTTTGTATCAAAGCATGAGTGTCAGGAAGATCTTTGGGTCTTTAAGAAAACTCAGATGAAAACACTTCATACATTTTCAGTTATCATGCATAGTTAAAGACTTTTGACAGTGCATGCATCACTCATAATAGAGAAATAAATGAAAACTGAAACAAGACACCATAGGTTATGTCAACTCACACAAATTTAAAAGTTTGATGTTGTTGGTATATTGCGTTAAAGATGTATACTTATACATCTGTAGATAAGAAATAAAAAAATGTAAGTATTGAAGATAGAATTATAAATTTATACAACTTCTAGAGGAAACAATTCGGCAGTGTGTGTCAAAATGCACATATTTGGCACAGCAATTCCATGTCTACTAGTTTTCCCCAAAGTGTAGTCACACATGTACAAAATTACCTGTGTGTTTAAAAATATACTTAGTGAGCACCAACTGTATACCAGCTACCGTTCTAGGCACTGGCAATAAAGCAATGAACAGTAGATCCTCATGGAACTTATATTGATGGGAAAGATAGACTGTAAATAAATAAATAAATAATATATCAAATGCTAGCATGAAAACAGAGTATAGTAAGAATGATATGAAGTAATAAGGAGAGGCAAGTAGGGGATATTGCAGAAACCTATGGGAAGGGTGTTTTAAACACACATCTTCCATGTTGTCTGTAAAAAAATAATTTGAAACAGTCTAAATATCAATAGGGGTCTGATTAAATTAGATGCTGTAGAACATAATATAATTATGGAGAAGTATTAGGTGGTGGTGGGTACTGACTTATATTTTCAATAATGTCTTTGTGCCTTTTAAATTTTTGCCACATACACACATTCTGTTTCATGTTCAGCACATACTTGATAGGGATAATGTTAAATAAATGTCTAGATTTGATGGAAGTAAAAATTCTATCCTGCTTCAAATGTTTCTTGGAGTTCTGGAAACCTCAAATGGTGATATCCTAAAAAATAAAATACACAAAGAAATTAATACAAATACACATCACATGCACTTCAGACCTTAAGCAAGAGAAAAATTAAATTGTACCTTGGGAAAGAGCAATTCAAACAACACATCATCATCTTTATCACTAAATGGAACTGAATATCACAGATCCACAAAAATTTGTCAAATTTTTGAGAACTCACATTATCACTCTCTCACCTGAAAAAAAAAATTGTATTTCCCCTTCCAGTGAAGGAGAATTTTAGTGAAATTGTCTTCTAGTGAAAAATTGTCATAAAGAAACACCTAAAACGGAAAACGATTCAAGCCAGAAAAATAACACAACAAATCAGAGCAAACAATCAGCACAGTATTCAGGGTCCTCACGAAAACCAAGGCTAAAAACACTCAATTCTTTGATTGCCCTGTCTTTGCCTTGATGTTTTGGTAGGAATGTGAATTTATTAGGGAACCATAGCTTTGCTGTGGGACAGATAAGCTGCAGAACATAATATACATTTAACTTCAGAACAAATTTCCAATATTTAACTGATAAAGCTTAGTCGTGCTGATGGACTCCTGTGGACCAGGTACACTGCATCCTGAGAGCTGTAATCCCTGTCCCCAGATGTTTCCATCAACCACTCAAGTGTGAGGATGACATCCTCAGCAGAGGCTGGTGCTGAGAGAAGTGCCAAAAGGCACAGTCAGTAAACCATGTTGGTTCCACTGCCCATTTCCAGCACCTCCCACTGTGTCTGGCCACGACCTTTCCCATTGCCTGTAACTTCAGCTTGAAAAGACTCCACATTGAGGAGCTGTGGTGAGCAGCCTCTCTGAGATTCTTCATTTTAGATGTTCAAGTCTGAGATGAGGAGTTATAAGATGAACAGAGGACACTGAGGTGGGAGGATGGGGGGTGAGGGAGTGGTGTTTGTTGGTGATGCAGAGGATCATTTTCCCAAAGTAAGTGATTGCAGTTTGGGATAGTATGAAACCCTCATCTATTCCTTTGTGGTACTCAAGGATTCTATTAAGTTTGAACTCAGGAGATAAGTGTTCGGAGGCAAGCTCAGAATGTTCTGCCTTTACTACTTTCATGTTCTTATTATATGCATGTTCGTCATTCCTGGTGCTTCAGCAGACAGACCATTCCTGCTGCTTTGCAAATCAATGTAATAAGACATTATAGCTACCTTTCTATGGCAGTCCCCATAATTGATAGGAGTGTTATTTGTATGTGGGTCTGCTCCTCTTTTCAGGATATTCTCATCTTCCTTCAATTATCTCAAACCCCACTAAATTAAATCACAAAAGTCAGTCTGAGGAATGTTTAAATAGCATCCTTTCCACCTGTATTTCAGAGCTCCAAACAGACTTGCATGATAGTATTTTTGAGCCAAGTGAGTAATATGTTCTACAGATCTAATGCTTAATTCTTTCCTCCCATCAGAAAAAAAATCAATAAATTATGAATGGCATGTATGTCTGTCAACCTTCACATCGAAAGACATTACTTCATAGGAACAATAGTTAAAACTACTTTATTTTTTTATTGTACTTCTGCATACATATATAGAAATACAGGACTTGTGTGTGAAGAGAGAATGAGGAAACAGACAAATTAACAGTGATGGGGGAAAGGACTGCCTAGAAACACAGCTGAAAATGTAAGACTCTTCTAAAACCTTTCCTCCACAATCCTTAAGAGTTTCAATGATGAAATCAACACTGTGTTGACCATTTTTACCTTCACAATTCCTTCCAGCCAAGATTACACAGGCAGCATATCTGAACATGAGAGACCAAAAGCAAAAGATCCCCCTTCTTAACTCATTGTGTCTAGAAATAAAAGCACAAAGAACAGATAGAGCTGGACTACAAAAATATCATTGCTTCTACAGAGTCCCACAAAATGTTTCAGGATTTGGAAGCTTATGCTGTGCTGGGACTTTTTGTTTCCTGCACAGATGTAGGTACACATGGTGAATAACAATAATCCCCGTGCAGTAAAACCGAAGTTGTAGCTTTTTCAGACTGCATGCTGCAGCAATTTATTTCCAAGGCAATTGGAGTTTTATATCTTAAAACTTAAGAACATGTAGTAGAATCTTATCGAAGAAGATTTCATGTTAGGTGCAAACTTTGAAGTCCTAAAAAGCGATATAAGGATACTTATCAATAAAAGATCAGAATAAGTTTGGTGGATAAAATTGGAATACATTTGTGAAAAAACATATAAGCATACTTTCTGATAGTATCAAATAAATTATAGTCATGATACAGGAAAGGACAATCGAGAATTAAAAGGATGTGAAAATTTTAATGATAAAAAACTGTGGCAATTGGTAAGATAATCAGCCAATGACTGAAGGGTCAACCATGAACATGGCTGCCATGGATTAAATACACTAGATAAACAATAAACACAGTTGTTCTCACCAACAATTAACTTCTAAGAATCTGAAAGGACTGCAGTGAAAAAAATAATTGTGCTATTTCCAGACATTGCACAATAAATTCTGACTGTATACCCAACAGCCTGCTTTTACCAAGCAGATATGACATGAGGCATGTGCAGAGAAGAAAAGCACATGCAGATGGAACTATGTCAGAACCCAGTTTACATAATGCCCATCACCTATTCAAAATAAATTAATTTTTCTGCAAAAGGTATTTTTCAAAAAAAATTTTTAACATCCTGGCTTCAACTGAAATAGTGATAGCTGAGGATAATGGGTTACAGAACCCAGAGATTTTTACCTATGCATATATCATTACAGGAAAAGCATCACTCTTTTTTTCTTCTGGGTTATGATACTTGGTTTATGCCAAATAAAAGCAAAAATATTTCACACATATTCAAAATAGTAAATGCCAACTACTTTAACTTTCACCTTCTCAGAGGAGAGGTTAACTTTCAAATTAAGATTCACTTGCTCCTACTATCTCACACACGGCTACTACCACTTCAAGATTTTTCTGAACAGAGGAGCAAAAGAAAACCATTTGTAGAGCAGGATGAGTCTATTGTCCCCCCAACACTTTCTCTGGGCTTCTCACTTTCCCATCCATGAGAAGTTTTCATTGATTTGTCATTGAGTGCTCCCTGGAGTCCCATGAAAGAATGCAAAATGTGACCATATGTTTCAGCTGTGCCCTTGGTCGGGGAGCTGCTGACACCTTCATTGTCCAGCCTTCAAGATACTTTAGTACACTTTATGTCTTAGAGACAGAAGTTATTTTAAAGTGATTGACTGAAGCAGAGCTTCTGGAATTAAAACAGGTGTGATTTGCGTACACATCTGCTTGGTCATAAAATATTGGCAAGTAAGTGGGATATCCAGGTTTGCAGCTGCTTTCCAAAAGCTCCATGCTGCATTAATACCCTTCTAAGACAGCAAGAGCAAGGAATGAAATATTCTCTCAGTGCAAACAGAAAAAATAAAATTATCCATATTTTGCTTACAAGTTAACCTATATTTCTGAATTTTAATCGAATTAATCATCTAAATGCATTGATTCTAATTTAGTCTTTTCTTCTAAAATGCCTGTCTTTTTTCATGGACTCTATGGCCAGAGATGTAAATATTTAGCAAAATAAACTATTTGAATCACATATAAATGTTCCCATTTACTGTCATCATTCCCTAAGAATAAACCTCAGAGGAATACGTACAATATTTCTTCCTGAAAGAGTATCCCCCAAAGAACACGCACATGCACATATTTGGAACCAATTAGGCTACTCCAGATATTTGTTTCTCTTTTTTCTCTTTTGTAAAGATATATTTTATAAGCATTGACTGGTTTTGAGATTGGATTCTAAAGGAATACTTTATTAATATATTCAGACAGCAGACTTTTGCATTTTTGGAGTATTATATTAACACACGCTCAGAAAAAATAAATTTTAGCTCTGGTTCTATAATTCCCCTTACACATTTATACACAAATATTTTTTCAGGCCAGGAAACAAACTACCAAAGGAAAAATCACCTTGGCTTTCACACCAAGATATAATTTCTCCTTAGTTTCTCTACAAGGCCAGTATTTCCATTGAGATCGGTTGCTTATGGCAAGATTTCATATTCATTAGAAAATCATGCCTTGGAGGTTTTTATTTTCTTCTGGTTGGAACCTCCAAGGAAACTCGATACATAAGCCATTTGAGTCTAAGATGCTTAAGGCAAAGAAAAATACCTAGCTAGCACTAGATTCTGCAAATATTATTCTTTCCCTAGACCCACTATAAATGCTTGCTCCCCAATTATCAGCCAACTCTAGTGGGCATCTAAACCCTAATTGAAATTTCCAGGTGCTTTGCATTGCAATTCCCTTGCAGTTTTGAAGTGCATATAATATCTTAAACACAGGGCCTAACAGATGCCCAGCAGAACTATTGAAAATAAGGTCTACCAACTCACTCTCAAAGCAATCTAATACTGTTGCTCAAAAAGAGGGGAGAGGAGACTTTTGAAAATTCACAGATAGAGATGAAGAAATATGAAGACTGGAGAGAGAAAATGATTAGCTGAGATGCCCAATTTGAGCCTTAAAAGATGTAAGGATCAAGAACCCACTGAAGTCTCAGGTCAGTAACTAAGAATCTCTCCTTCAATTCTCCAAACATCTTATCAGAAACTTGATCATTAAGACCTCCATGATGTCACAGGAATTGCAGATGGAATGTCTTGTGAATCAAATTGGATAATAAATCAGGTAATACCTATCTCCTTCTCCTCAGCCCCCTGAGAAGAGGCAAACTTCCTTTTATGCCCTGCTTACTTATGCCCCCTTAGGTAATTATTTGCTTTTGACTACACACATGCCTGATGGTGGACACCTGGAGTAGGGTGTGGGCATGTGTAAGTGGGCGCACCTGGGCTGAGAGATTAGGCACGTAAGGGCTGAGACACAGGATGCCAGCAGCAGCAGCAGCAGCAGCAGCAAAGCAGAGGCATGAGAGAATGCCCACAGAGCCCCGAGAGTGAAGATTTGCTGGGACCGTGTACCTGGTTGCCTCACTACAAATGATGTAGAAAGATTAATAAAACCCTGAAAAGGTCACCGAGGGCTCCAGGACCTCCCGTTTACCTGCCTGCCGGGATCATAGAGAACCTGCCCTGTGCCTTCCTGCTTCTACAGGTACATTATCCCTGATACATAGCTGACCTGCAAAAAGTCTAGTTCCTTCCTCCTGATCGTATACAACTTTGATTTGACCAACATTTACCCACAAAAGCACATGTTATCCTCCACCAAACTTTCTGCTGCCACTATTTCCCCCAATGATTTACTGATTGATCCATCTGTCACAGGTAGGGAGATTATCTCGTCTTTCCCATTTGAATATAGAATATTCTTCATGCTCATAAATGCCTATTATATTTATCCAGAAAGTTAAAAAAAAATAATATGTAGCAGTAACATTAAGAATGAGCTCCTGTGAGTTACTTGTGCCTTCAATGCCTTGTTTCCAATCCAGAGTCATTAGGTGCATTAGATAATGCTGTGGCACTTCACAATGATATGTGGCATTGGACCATAACAACTATATCAAATATCTTGAACAGGTGAAACACAATACAAATAGTAAGGAATATTTATTTTAGGATGAAGCTCTGTTACATTTCAGCATTCCTTTATTGTGGCCTTTCTTAGCTTATTGACTTAATTGAACCAGTCCTTAGCCCTGCCCCTGCTCCTGGTCTTACCCTTTCAAACTCTTCAACATCATCTTAATTATAATGACTCGAAGTTCTACCCCAGCCCTGAATTTCCAAGCACATGTTCTACTAATATGGTACATAAATCTCCAATTTCCATCTTCGTCAGAAAATTAAGTGCAGAAAAAGGGTTTTCTCTTCCTGGTTTGTTTTTCCTCATTCTTTCAGCTATACTAATACATTTTAAATTTCCATAAAATATTCTTTCATCAAGCTATCACACTACTGAACATCCTCCAAAGATTCCTGTTTCCTTCAGGGCAAAATACATGATATTTCAAGCTAAGATGCTCTATAATCAATCTCCACACTACCTATTTCTAACTTCCCCCAAAATTTTACACTATTATCTCATTCTTATGACAATATGCTAAACTTAGTTTCCATTATAAATTCCTTTGACATAAGTTGCCTTTCACTTTCTTTGATCAATTCCTGACCATCCTTTTAAAAGCAACTCATTCAACAGAAAGAGGGAAGGCTGCCTTTCTGCACCAGGTTTTACTAATCTTCACCTAATTAGAGCACTCATTTTAGCCATTTATGCATTAATATTACTGTGTTTATGTGTATGATTTATTTTTCTCATTACATTGGTTCTTCTTAGAGAACAAGTTACTATTCCTTATATTTTCCTCTTAACACTAAGCAGGCACATGATCGCTGTTTACAGAAAAATAAGTAAATGAGCCAATGTGCAGTCTGATTTTACATGAAGTGAAGAACCAAGAAAAGGTCAGAACAGAAATTCAGGCTAAGTCAGGTCTGCTCTGATTGCTGTTCAATGCCTGTGTAACTCCAGATCCTTAAATACATTGTAAAAGTCAATCAAATGTGAAATTATTCCCCAAGAAAATGAAATATGAGAATCCAAATTATTGAAGCACCAGTTTCAATCTAATACATTTGAAAAAAAAAATCTTTGCATATAAGTAACAGGAAACATTTCCTGATGTCATATATAGGAAGGAAAAATGTATTAAACAATTGCATGTGACCAAAAAAAAAAAAATCCTAGTGGGACACAGACACATAGGTAATTTTGCTAAATGTATTTACATGTCAATAATTTAAAAGCCTATTTTTATGGGCAACAACTTGTAGACAAGTTATCACAACATGTAACTGTGAAAATAAAAAGTTTGATGATATCTGTAAAATATTTTAAAGTCTTTAGCTCTTTTGCAAAATATCTCATTTAATCTTCTCAGCAAATCTATGAATTAGATACTGTTATTAATCCCAACCTGAAGCCAAACAGGTTAATTAACTCGCCCATTAGTCACACAGCCAGTAGGGGACAGAGCATGATATGAACCCAGCAGTGCAACTGCACTAAGGATAATCAATGTGTCAGTTTCCTCTGTTCAGGCTGGTGGTACTAATAGTCATGTGTGACATCATGATTATGATGAGTCACTTGGTAGATCTCCATGTTATGAGACAATGCACAGGAACAGAAGAATTTATACATTTTCAAAATATTAAATCTTGGCTATAATCAGCTTTAATGCTTGTAGGAATGGAAGTGAGCAGGTTTTTTCTGCCTTCCTGCCATTAGCATCAATGATCAACACCTGTGGACTTATATGCATGTCTGATGGCGGCACCTGGAACGTTGTGTGGGCATGCATAATGAGCAATTCTGAGCCTAGTGAGTGAGCATATAAGGGCCATAATGTACCTTGCAGGGGAGCACAGAAGAGAACACAAAGAACATCAGAGAGCCCAGAAAGAGTGAAGATTCTCTGGGGGCTGGGATGCCTATTAGCCATCTGCCCCCACCTGCAGACCCCCCTACCTGCCCTGCCCCTGGTTGCCTCACTGCAAATGGTGTAGAAAGGTCATTAGAAGATGGGCCTCCCTGGTGGCACAGGGGTTAAAGTCTCAGTGTTATCAAGCTAACCCCAGTCACTGAAACATGAGTTCCATCCCCGGCCAGAAAGCTAAACCACACGGCACAGCAGACCTGTCCTGTCTTGCCCGCTGCTCTCCTCGGTAGTGTATTTCAGTAGATCTGTTCCCCACTCTGTCTGTGGTGAATCCTCTCATGTCCATCCCCCAGCACCTCTGGCCTATACCCCTGTTCTTGTACATGTAAATAAGTCTTTGAAAGTAAGAGTCATGAAAAACCTGAAAAAGCTACTTAGAGCTCCAGGACTCCTCCTTTACCCTTACCCATCTGCACAGATACATACAGAGCCTGTTCCGTGCCTTGCTGGCTCTTCAACACTCTTATTTGTATCGTTCATTTCAATCTTGGTATTACTTTATTCAACATATCTAATGGACTTCCAACGCATCATCAGTTATTGAAGAACTTAGGTAAGAGGTTGAACACATCCCTACTGATATTTCAAACCCTTCAGAAATGTGAAAGAAAACAGTTGATATAAAATGAAGAAGAGAAAGATCCTTGAGGTCTGTTCCCTCTGATAAATGTGTGATGCAATGAGCATCCTTAGGCCAACAGTCTGGAAGGAAATGTTCAAGTAGGCAAAGGATTGCGTTTGATGTTCAGTTGCCATAAAAAGTTCACAGAAATGAAATTTTATACACATTAGAGTATGCCCTTATAGGAGTTAATTTATTCTTGAGTCTGCCTTCATCTGTCAAGAGACATATGGTTTCTACTTACATAATTTATCCCTTAATGCATTTTTATGTTATTGCTTATATTTTCTTTAATTTATAAAGAATCTGAAACAATTACTTGATCTCTAAATATTCCTATATGTCTTAATGATGACATAATTATTTGGCGAATTTTTTGTTTTTATTTTACTTTTATCTTGAAAAATGACAAAGTTATAGGAAACTGAAGGAATGGTTTAAAGGACACCATACAGCCTTCACCTAGATCCCCCAGTCGTTAACATCTTCCAACATTTATTTTATCTAGTTCCTTCTTCCTCTCTTTCACACACACATATATACCTATACGTGTTTGGACAAAACCATTTGAAAGTAAGTTAGATATCTTGACATCTCACTGCTAATTAGGTCCCATACATTTCTTAAGAACAAGAATATTCTCTTGTATAAACACACCACTTTCATACCCAAGAAATTTAACATGATACAAGATTGTTTAACATAGAGTTAATATTCAAATTTCTGTCTACAAAGATGCCTTTTCTAGCTGTGCTTTTCAAATCCAAGGTCTCTGCTTTAATTCAGACAGTATCTTTTTGCTTGTTTTATATGGCATTGACTTTTTTTTTTTTAAAGAGTACAGTCTATAGTGTTAGGACATGCTCTACAATCTGACTTTATTTGATTTTCTTGGTCATTTTTTTTTTCAATGTGCTATAATTCATTACTATCAGCACATGATAGATGGTAGATGATAGATGGTAGACAATAGATGATAGATACATACATACATACATACATTTCACATTGTCTGAAATTTGACCTGTCAAGTTTTTGTTCCTGTGGTTTTATTGGGGGTTTTGTTTGGTTTTTGTTTGTGATATGTTTCTACCACTCTTTCAGCACTTCCTTATCTTCTGGAACAAGATATTTCAGGCTTATCTTGTGCTGTCTCAGTGGTCCAAAGAGCACCCAATGCTCCAAAGAGTCCTGGTTTCCTTAACTGAGAATGGTATTTATCTCATTGGTTTTGATCTGTTACTATATCTTAGTCCTTTCAATAAAGAGAGCTAAGAATGAGGGACCTCCCTGGTGGCACAAGGGTTAAAGTCTCAATGCTATGAAGCAATCACCAGCCACTGTGGCATGAGTTCGACCCCCAACCAGGGAGCTGACCCACATAGCACACAGAAGCCCTCTCCTGTCTCTGTCTGTTGCTCCCCTCAGCAGTGTATTTCAGTTGATCTGCCTGTTCTGTTCCCCACTCTGTCACTGGTGAATCCTCTCTCCACACCCCCAGAACCTCTGACCTACACCCCAGTCATTGTATGCATAAATAAAATAAATCTTTAAAAAAAAGGGCTAAGAATGAGAGTTGGTTAAATCATAAGTTCACTATAATGATTCATTTTTTGAGTTTACTAATATATTTGAATATGGATTCATTTTCTCCTCTTTCAAGATTATGCATCTGTTCCAATACCATTTATTTAAAAGTCAAACTTTTCCTTAGAAATTTAATAAACAGGGGCCTCCCTAGTGGCTCAACGGGTTAAGTTACAGCACTAGGAAGCTCTCCACAGCCGCTGCATCATGAGTTCAATCCCCAGTCAGGGAGGTGACCCACATGGCACAGCCCACCTTTTCTGCCTCAACCACTACTCCCTTCAGCAGTGTGTTTCAGAAGATCTGCCTGTTCTGCTCCCCACTCTGTCTCTTGTGACTCTCCCCACATACCTCTGGCCTAAACCCCAGTCTTATATGCATAAATAAATAAATCTTAAAAAAATTCCAAGTATTAAAAAAAATAAATTTGATAAACAACTTTATCATATATTTTCTATATTTATTAAATCTGATCTATGTATTTTCCAACTGTCTAGTATACATATATGCATATGTCAATATATTCTTTTTTATTTTATTTTAAATTATGATAAAAATATTAAACTTGAGATCTATTTCCTTAAATTCTCCCTCCAACACCTGGTAGCCATCATTCTACTCTTTGTATTTGAATTTGGATATTTTCTATGCACCAATTGTATGGAATTGTGTAGTATTTGTATTTATGTGACTGCTTATTTCACTTAGCATAATGTCTTTCAGGTTCATCCATGTTGTCACATATTATAGTATTTCCTTCTTTTTTAGATTTAATAGTATTCCTTTGTATATGAAAAACACATTTTCTTTAGCCATTCATCTGTGATGGACATTTAGGATGATTCCACATCTTGGCTATTATGAATAGTTTTGCAATGAACATGAGTACTAATAGCTCTTCCAGATCTTGATTTTGATTCTTTTTGATAAATAAATGGAGTAAGATTGCTGAATCATATGGTAATTCTATTTTTTTAGTAACTTACATGCTGTTTTTCAATAATGGATGCACCATTTTGCATTTAAAATAATCATATGTAAGGGTTTTATATTTTTCATGTCCTCACCAAGTGTTGTCTTTTGGTTTTTTTCCATAATAGCCATCCTGTGAGGTGTCAGTATCATAATTTTTTAGTGATAAACATGTTAGAATTTGTGATGATAAAAAATAAAACTTTGCTTTTATTTTTTAGGATTATATCCACAGAATTTTTTACATTTTCTTTTTAAATAATTTAAATTTATAAAAATAATTATGAGCTAGTGCAATCTCCCAGAATTCATATATAACAACAACAAATTCTGTGACTCATTCCTGTAAACTTACTATTGTGCTTATAAGAAAGTATTCCATACATAAATTTCTAATTGTAGACTTGATGTTTCATAGGTTATGTACATGTGTAGTTTGCTCATCAAAAAGTCTGATAAATTTACATTTTCACAGACATTAGAGGACAGTTATAGGATTTCCACAGCTTTGACAATGTCAAATCTTATGAACCTCTATCAGGCATTTATATCTTTCCTACCCTTTTGAATTGGTAACTGATATATTTGGCATGTTTTACATTGCATGTAGTTTGTTTTCTTATTACTTTGAAAAGGTAGTTTATAATCTATACATCAAGTTTCTTTTATAATTTAAGTGTTTTCTTCCAGTCTCTTTGACCTTCAAATTTATCCATAAAAATCACCTTCTTCAAACAGAAAGTTCAAATCTAGTTCAATTCAAATATAACATTTTTATCTATTTCTTTTCATTCCCCAAGATTATGAAAACATGACATTGTATCACACACTGAATGGAAATTTGATACTTTTTGACTTTAGAAAGCCAACCAGGAATTGTTTCCCTCATTAACTTTAAACTGCATGTGTGTGATAAAATATTTTACTTTATTTGCTATAGGCATGGATTGGAATCAAGGAGAAGACCTTGTAAAAGTAAATTTTTATCTTGCACATACCTCTCTGTTTCTTGCATGAAGAAGCCAGATGGTGAGATGATAATGCAGAATCCTGTATTGCAGTTATCAATAGGACAGAAGGACTCTGGAGTCACTAAGATAATGATTCCGTGCCAAGATGCCTGCTTCCTTAAACCCCTTGCTGATTTTTGTTCTTTCTTAAAATAGTTAAGTCCCTTTCTCCAATCCCTGCACATACCCATACCTATAAAAACCTTGAAAGCTCTTTATTTGGATAGCAGATTCAGCTTAGGCTCCTATCATCTCCGATGGTGTCATTTTCTGATTAATAGTTTCCCAACCTCAAACACTCCTTGGCAGTATTTGTTCTAACTGGGCATCAGGGACATGAACTACCTTGGTGATTGATAACATCCTCTTTTCATTTTTCCCTCATCAATACCATACTGTTTTGATTATTGTGACTTTATAATATGTTTTGATGTCTGGGGAGGTGAGACCCCAATCAATAGAAGAACCTCCATTCAAAATTCTCTTGTCTATTATTGTGCATGTCCAGATGTATTTTGGAACCATTATTTCATCAAGATCCCTCCAAAGAGATGTTATTTTTTACTTTCTAATAGATACACTTTCTTTAACCAAATTGGACACTTAAAGGATCCTTTATGATTCAATTAGAAGTCCTGAACATTGAGTTCTAGGGAAGAAATAAAAAGTAATAACAGAAAGAAAGCCATCACAATCACATTTCTTTCAAATGCTTAATAAACTATCTCATTTCTTCCTTTTAACAACCCTAGAAGGGATGTGTTTTGTTAAATTCATTTTAACAGTGAAGAAACTAAACTTTAGGGAGCTTTGTCAGCTGAGTGACTACCCAGCTGGAAAAAGTGAAGCAGGAATTAACTCTCAAACTAGAACTCTCAGCCCCTTTATTTCCTCTTATCTCTAGAACAGTGGTTTCCAAAGTTCTGGATCAGCAGCATCAGCATCATCTGGGAACTTGTTAGAAATGCACTTGCTGAAATGAGGGAGAAGAAATGCTACCAACAGTCCAGGTTGGTTTTTCTTTTTTCCTAAATGACTTGTCTTGAAGACAACAACAATCACTACATGTCTCAAAAGAGAAAAAGGATAACAAGAACTACTTAGCTAAGGGATCTTTTATACTTTTTAGATCAGAAAAACTAAGACACCTTTGGACTAAAATATACATATATCTAAGATAGATTATCTCAGTCCTCTGAGATGCATAATTGAGAAACATGTTACTAACATTTTATAAAGATGCAGATGCCTATCCATATGAATTTTGATCTCCTTCAGAAGGAGATCAAACAGATCTGGGATCTGAGTGAAGGAGAATTTTGGGAAAACACTGAGAGATTACAGACAATAAATAAGAGGAGGCTCTGGGGAAAGACCAGCACAAAGCATCAATGCAGCAGAAGGAAGGCCAAGGAAAGGCCTCAAGGCTTCCAGGGCCGACATGGGGAGGGTGGGCCAGTAGCACCATCTGGGGTAGTGAGGTGAACCATACGCCTAGTGCATTTGGGGCCTTCTACAGCTGCCCCTGTGATTAAAAAGGAAACAAAAAATAACTTCTTCACTATTATTTTCAAATTGAATACATTTGCTGTTATTTGCAACAACATTCAGCATACAGTTTGGCTGAATTCTCATTTAGTGAAATTAGCACATTGAACCAACTGGATTTACCCATGCAAAGAAGACTTAGTGGGTTCAGGTGTTTAGACTCTTTGTAAGAATTACCTATTAATTAAGTGATTAAAGATAATTGCCCTTTTTGTTGGGTATCCTGTCAGGATTAGGGATAAATTCTTATAGAAGACTGAATATAAAAGACATAGGATCAGCTTGAATATATTCAGTAGTGAGATTCCTGCTTGACTTAGAAAAATTCAACCAACAAGATTTTCAGAATTACCCTATGAACAGAAAACTGTTACTGTAACATATCTTCACAACCTTCTTGGAATTTAAAGCAGCATTTCCAAGGTTTATTATTTGTATTGGTTTTAATAGGATTCTTTTATGAACCAGTTTAATGAGGAGTATTCAATTATTGCTTCCTGAAAACACTGCTCTAATATCAGACTCCATGCTGTGAGGCCTCTTTCAGTAAAAGTGTATGTGATCTGAATAGAAAAGAAAAGGACTATTAAATAGCCATTCCTTTCTTTACTGTATCAAGCCTTCTGTCTGCAGTTGTTGGTGAATGGTGGGTATATGCAAACATCTATCTTTCTCGTGTGGAAGAAATAGTGCATTGAAAAGGAAAATGTATTTAAATCTTAAAATCTATATGACCTGACACTTATCAAATAAGGACTTTTTCCAACTAAAACATTTTCTGGTTTTTGAGTTTGTTTTTTGGGATTTTTTTTTTTTGACAAGTAAGAAAGGATTGTGTAGAATTTCAAACCTATAGCATGATTAATTAGAGAGGGTGCCCCCCAGGCAAAGCTTAAAAATCCAAAAGCAAGTATACACATTGAATATGTAAAGCTCAATCTGGAATTTTAAACTGGATCTAGCAATTTGGAGCATGTAGCCCAAGGCATGATTCCAAGAAGCAGCTAAAGAAATGTGACCAATTGCCCTGAAGGAAGAAATTCAAACTGCTAAATCCTCTTCTAATCACAAAATAGGAGAACCTTTGCTAATGCTTAATTAAATAAACTATCTTGCAACTTGAGTTGAAAATATTATCTTTTATGAATATTTAATTATAGCCATGAAAGCTCTCAATAACCCATACAGAGTAGTAAATAATATTTTATTTTTGGGAAAGGGGACAGGGAGTGTTCCAAACCAATGTTAAAAAAACACATCAAAATAAATTTAAAGGTTTAATTGACTTTATTAAATGACTTGTGGCTAGGCAGCATCCCCTTTACCAAGGAGGAGTGATCCGTAAAGGGCTGAACAAAATGAAAGGCTTTTATAGCCAAAATGAAGGAGGGGTAAGGTTATTAGCAAAAAAAAAGAAAGATTATCTCAGTCAAAGCCACCTTATCTAAGGAGAAGGCAGAGAAGTCTTATCCTGCAGATGACCTCACTAGTGCAAACAAGGAAACTCCAAAGAGATTAGTTTAGATAGAGATTATGTCTCTAAGAGGTATATTGATGTTAATAAATTGCTTGGAGTTCTGAAAAGATGACACACCATTTATCAGTCAGTATCAAGGAGCTTGCAGGGAAAGAAGAAAGGGAGTGAGGCAGCATAACATGGCCCTGCCCCTGACCATGACCTCTCCTCCTCTCACCTGAACTGTCTCTGTTCTTTGATTTAAATACCACTCATTTTCTCAGTCTTAGGCAAAGTGTTAATATATATGCAACATTAAGATAATTCTTGTAACTAGATTGTTACCCTCCTTCTGCATAAAATTTCTGTCTCTGGTATGATATAAATGGTACGTACTATTGGGTATTTTACTATTGTTATTGTTATCCTGATTATTATTGTAATTGTTCCCAGATGAGGCTGAGGAATCTCAGAACTTCCTGTTGCTGTTCTCTCCCACCTACTGAGCTAGAGATTACCACCTCATTATGCCAACTTTTTATTCATCACCAAAGGGATCCATTGGTAGAAGGATGTTTTTATTAAAATATTTTTTCATGTAGACTGATATTTTGGTTAGCATGATTATTATATTTAATTGAAAAGTGAAAAAAATGACTGCAGCAAAGAGATACATTGTACATGTCTAAAATGAACATCAACTTAAAATTTAGGTGCTCTGACTTTCTCACTAGTTGTCAAGCCAGCTATAAAATAAAAAACACAAAACACTTTCACCTAAGGAAGAATTTATCCTGGGGTAAGACAAATTTATACAAATAAACTTACCTTGTTTATTAGTTCACCAGACATTGTACTCTAACTCAGTTGTCAGTTATTAGACAATTTTATTGATATTGAAAGGCCTGAATAGGAAGATAAATGCCCCATCATCAAGAATGTGGCCCAATTTAACCATTCTTTATTACGCACACACCAGTAAAAAAGGTACCAAACCCAGGGTTTATGAGATTTTCAAAGATAAAAGGACTTATGCCTACATTGAAACACATTGTATCTTCGTTTTTCCCATTATTGGAACAATTCCCACTATTTACTCACTAGGTCTGTTGATACCTGGTATAAATACCCCTTCAGGGACTAGCGTATGTGATTCTTATTATCCACAACTCAAGACCCTGATCTTCCAAACTAGAATCCTTGAAATTCATCATTTTCCTTTTCCACTTTATTCAGGGACAATAGCAACCAGCCAATCTCATTATACTCAATAGTCTGAGAAATATGTTCAGTAGTAACATACACACAATAACCTTGTTTATAAGTAGTTCCAATGGAGACATTTTGTGCCTCCATTTCTAGGACATGCTGTGGACTATCAGTACTGGAAACAACCAACACTGGAAATAGTGTTTTAAAATGTAAACAGCAAGAGAGACAAATGATGGGTAGATGATAGACAAACTGACAATGAGACAGAGTCAAAGAGATAGATTATAAGGAAGTGATTTGTGTGATTATGGAGGCTGATAGGTTCCAAGATTTCCAGTTTAGGAAACTGGAGACCCAGGAGAGCCAATGATTTAATTCCAAGTCCAAAAGTTTGAAAATATAAGAGCCAGTAGTCTAAGTCCCAGTTCAAAATTGTGCCTAAAGGCAGGAGAAGACAGAGTAGTAGCTGGAAGACACTGTCTCTTGTTCTATTGAGACACAGAGGATTGGACAAGCCCTACCTACATTGGGGAAATCTACTTTAATTAGTCTGCTTTAATTAGTCTATAAATTTGAATGGTTGCCTAATCCAGACACAACCTCACAAACACACCCATAATAATGTTTCATCAAATATATAGGTACCCGATAGCCCAGTCAAATTGACATATAAAATTAATCATCACAAATCCTTGTATTAATAAGTTCATCCATGTTAGTTTAGTTTAGTGATTCTGTATCTCTGTGTTTCTTTCTCTGGAGACCAGCATGGCAGAAATTCTCCAACTGTTAATAATCATAAAAAAGTTTTGAGATTGAATTAAAAGCCAAGCAATGATTTTGAGTGTCAAATATGCAAGATGCAATATCAGGTAACAATACTTCTGTACTGATAAAGTATATAATAATAATATAGTAGCAATTTACCTTCAACTTGAAATTTTACATCATCTCTGTGCAACTACACATCCACTCCAGGAAGACTTTGAAATAGCATCAAGGTATAGTCTTCTAAGAATCTCTGCTGCTCAGTTTTAGTTTGCATTCTCTGAAGAATCTCTTCCTCACAAGTGTGGAAGTTATCCTTGAGTGTGTTAATCAATTTTAACCAACTATAAATGTCTAATATCCTAAATGGAGATTGGCACACACAAAATGCAGGATTAAATATTTTCACAGCTACTACATATATGAAGTGTGGTAATTTATATGTATATAGATAATTAAAATAAGTTTTTATTTATGGCAAGTAACATACGTCTTACCCACTAGACGTGCTTTATAGGTTAGTATTAGATTATATGCTGCCTTATAACTGGATCCCCAGTTATTTTTATTTTGGCCTTCATGTCTCTCTAACAAGATAGTAAGTTTCTCAAATGTCCCAAGGATCATGATTTTCCTTTTTTTAGAATAGTTTTTATGAGTTAAAACTGCAACTGCTCAATAAAACCTCGATGAATGACACCCCTCTATACTCTTCATTGACTGCCAAATTCTCTCTTTTTTTTTTCTTATTGTTTCTGATGTTGGAAGGGTTATCTGATCTTGAAGTGGTTTTCTCAGGATAAGCAATAAAGTTGCTCCATATTAGAAAGCTAAAAAACGTCATCCCTGGTGGCATAAGGGTTAAAGTCTCAGCACTACCAAGCTATCACCAGCTACTGCAGCACGCTTGAGTTCAATCCAGTCAGGGAGCTGACCTACATGGGTTACTCAGTAGATCTGTCCATTCTGTTGCTGGTGAATCTTCTCACCACTACCTACCAACACCTCTGGCCTACACCCCAGTTCCTCTATGTATAAATAAACAAAATAAATCTTTAAAGAAATAAAAGCTAAAAATTAATCTGCTCTTTTTCAAATCTACATTTTAGAACAATGTAAATAACAGTATTCTTTGAAATGGTATTGTTTAAAATGCTGCATTATTCAAATCAAGACTCAGCTATTCAGGAACTAATTATTCAAAGGTTATAACCCAGGAATTCAATACTTCCCCAAGTGGTTGTTCACTGAAGGTGAACAACTACAAGGTCTCTAGAAAGATACCACCTCTGTAGTCTTCTTGAAAAAAAATTACTTTGAGACAAACAGATGGAAGAAAAATAATTAGTAGCTCAATACAGAAAAGTTTGCATAAAGGAATAGGCGGTGAACATGGAAACCAATTAAAATGAAGTATCTAAATAATTAAATATCTAGTTATAAACTAAAGGCAAATGTCAAAAAGAGATTTCTTAGCAGAAAAAAAAAGTAATAGTACGGATCAAAACCCCAAGATTTTATTAATGAAGCGGTAATGAGGGGGAAATATAAATCTTCTTAAATGCATGGAAAATATTAATAATGTGCTAGAGAAATGGAAAAAAAATCATACATACATAAGGTAAAAAACAAGATATATAATTTCCAAAATATTAAGAAGACTGAAGTAAAGGAAATAGTTATTTCACTTATATCTTTTGAGTAACCATACTGCTTTGGGTTTACAGTGCCACTTTGAAATCAAAAGACCAAGTGATAGATAACATTTTTTAAATTGGGTCTAAAACTGATAGAGGAAAAAACATGCTATTTATTAGAAATCATAAAACAAAGCTAAAAGACTAAAAAATTAAAGGTTAAAAAGTTAATGTGAAGACCTACCAGATCCTAAGAAAGAAACCTGAACACCTTGGCCATCCCATTGGGCTGATCTTTCTGGAAGACCCAGCCCTGACCATCTCTCCATCCTTCCTGCATCTCTCACTCACAGTGCTCTTCCCCAAGGGTTCACAGTGGCAGAGTGTTGTTTGTCAGTGATTACAGGTTTCTATTGATATTTAATGGTGGTACAGACACAATAAGGAAACTTCCTATGTGCCTCAAAACTTTAGGATATCTATCAGACATTCACGTAGATAAAAATTTTTCCAGACCTCCCTGGTGGCACAGTGGGTTGAGCACCACACTGTGAGGAATTCCTGGCACAGCAGTGTGAGTTCAATCCCTGGCCAGGGAGGGGACCCACATGGCACAGCAGACCTCTCCTGCCTTGCCCACTGCTCCCCTCAGCAATGTATTTCAGTAGATCTGCCTTTTCTGCTCCCTACTCTGTCTTTGGTGAATCCTCTCACTCCCCACAGCCTGTATCCCAGCTCTTATATGCATAAATAAATAAATCTTTAAAAAAAACTTTCTCCAGTTTACTATTACCTGAGGTTGATTATATTCTATCTATGAAAACATTATCTTTGTAGGATTTTAATATAAATAATTTAACGATCGAGGGAAGGAGTATTGCATTTTGGAATATTTGGAATTTTACCAAAAATTTTTCACCATGTGGGAATATCATGTTATCAATAGCAACTCAACTCATGGAATATGAATTGCTAACCAGTATTTCTGAATTAATCTGCATTTGTTACTGTTACACTCATGGAATTTCCATATTTGGGTACAAACATTAGACAACTGTATCATACTTTTTTAGGAAAATCATAGCCAAGCGTCTACATGTTAAAATTCTTACTAATTTATAATTAACTTATTTCCTTTTTTTTTTTTTTTATCCAGTTAGGGTATGAAGGTGGGTTTTCAAAAAAGCTATGTATATAAAGTATATGTAAACTTCATTTTAGGATAGTGAAAGAGATACTACAAATATTTGTTATGAAAGGTTTCTCTTAAGTTATTCCAAGAAACCAAAGATTTTTTCCAACTCAGAGTTTCCATACAGGTGATTTCACTGCCATCCACCTTTCCTCAAATCCTCACATGCCTACTTTCTTGCCTAGCAGTTAACTCATTTTCCTTCTTTCTTCATCCTTCCTGTCATGGCTGAAATGTTACTTCTGCTGAGAAGCCTTCCCTAACCATGCTAACAACTAGATTTCCTATGTTACTATTCATATCTCCCCTTATTCATTACTTTCAGAGTGCCTATTACCATTGGCAATGATTTTTGTGCTGATTTATATGTTTATACCCCTCTTTCCCAATTGGGAGAAAAACTCGCCCAAGTTTTTCTGTTGTTGTTCACCACTATATGAACAGCACCTAGTACAACACCCGAAATGTAATGAGAACTCAATGTATACTAACTGAATGTAAATTGGAATGGGCATGGGAGGACAGGAACTTTTTGATTTTATAGGGTGAATTTAAACACAATTCCCAATTATGGAGGAAAATAAAATTTAAAATCTGAATATGAAAAAAGAAAAAAAATCTGAATTGATTAATAGGTTGTTTTCAGAGGCACACTAAACTTTGTAATCTACAAAATTTTTCAGTGATGTTAGAACTTTTTAAATATAGATTATATAATAAACCACTTAGAAAATCTCAGTAACTTTCAGAAAACAAGTGGACTGCTCATATTCTATAATTAGAGTGCAATAAAACTAGAAGTTATTTTTTGATTCAACAAGTATTATCTATGGGTCTAATATGTATCAGGTTCTTGACTAGGCTTTGGAGATATAACAGAGAATAAGATATGCAAGAACTTGCTTTCATTGTGTATCTATGCTGATAGAGAGGATAGACAATATAGAGAAGAGAAAAAAATATAGAGAAGAGAAAAAATTAAACAAATCATTTTTAAGTATCAAGTGACTTTTTTAAAATTTAACACTTAGAAATTTTAAAGCACTCTCTTAAATAACTCCTATATGAAAGAGGAGGACAATATTGTCAAAGTTGTGTTTAGCGGACATTTCCTAGCCTAAAGAAGTTTTATTATTTTAGAAAAAATGGAATGAAAAGAGTACTAAGAATTTGACTCAGATCAATAGAAGAATGTGGCTAAATTTAACTAAAATAAAGTGGTAAATTAAAAATAAAGAAAAAGTTAAAGAATTAGAACTCAAATTGTTTTCTAAGATGTACATGTGATCAGAATTTCATTCAAAGTTAAAGTAAGTGATTTAGGAACATTGTCACACAAAAAAATTTACTAGGGTATTGGTTTAGGTGCATACTCTAAAATGTTAATTTCTTCCAAATTGAGTTTGTTAAGGATATATAATTTCACAGTAAATTTGAATCACATTTATACATTACTGCCATAAGTGTGCCATAATCCTTTATCAGTATCAATCTTGTTTTGTGTAAGATTTGGGTTATGGGACATTTTCTGTAATAACTGCATTCTTTACAAAACAGGATAACCTTACATTTATGCATACCTGTTTGTTATACATAATCACAGACAAAAGACTGGGAGACCTGCAAGAATAAACACTTTTCCTGCTGAGTAGAGAAAATGTATGTGATTTCCACATTCACCTTTGTACTTTTTCACATTCTTCACAGAGAATGTGGATTAGGTTTTTAAATATAAAAAATATTAAAACACAACTAATTTTCTATCTTTGGGTAATCTAGAGGATTCTTTTTTTCTTCCTCTCTTCTTTGTGGGCTCAAATATTGCGTGTCTCATTGTAAGGCAGAGGATATGAACTAGCTATTATTCTGCTAAAGTGGCAACATAATACAGGGGTAAAGACACAGGCTACAGACCCACACTGCTTGGCTTTGAATCTTGGATTTCCTCATTTCTGCACTGCTCTCAGACTCAATTTCTTCATCTATAAAGTGAGGTAGCAATATACCCCATCTTGGGGGTTCTTAGGAATATTAACCCATCTCATGTACTATTTATGAGTATTAAGTATATAAACTACTTGAAACTGCATCTGGCTCATAGTCTGGAATATATAAGAGAGTGACATAGTTATTAGAGGGAGACAGGGAAATGTGACCTTCAGAGATTTGACCATCAACCTGCTAAAAATAAATAAATAAATAAAATCCTTCTTTTGAAGAGAGGAAAGAAAGAGTGAGGGTTTCATATTGGTGGCCATGGCAGTGGACTAGCCTCAACCTACAAACATAACATTGTTAGGTAATCCAAAGTTGCCTTAACTGTGATCAGAGATTTTGTTCTCAAATCTGGTTAATATAGAATTGAAGTTAACATCTCATTTCCATTTAATTTAATTGAATCTGTTGAATTGAAGCTTTTATAGATGTTTATAGATGCCACAAATCATATAACCAGTTACTAGGAGAGGTAAGATTTTAATCTTCATCTGTCTGGCTCCTGTTATGATGACAGAAGACACAGTCTAGAGGCGCCCTGGCTCCAGTGATGGGTATCAACATAGGCTGATGACAAGGTCATGGACTGGACAGATGCTCTAAAATTGCATCTACTAGAGTCAAGCATTTTGGTAAAAGACTATAGAAAATAGGTCAAACCTATGTTCATTTTAAGAAAATTAGTCAGAGTGGGTCATTTCAAAACAAAGGAATAACAATTTGCCTGGAGTGCCTGTTAAAAAAAACAAACAAACATTAATAAACTGAAACCCCAGAGGCTAAGTAGACTTTAGAAGAAAGTGTGGTGTCCATATTGATTTTTAACATCAGCACAACTTCCCTTTATTTAAGGAAAGCCAGCATGTAATTAAAGGAAAAGCCCCAAGACCATTTCTAGAAAGCTTAGGATCATCCAAAAAAAGGAAAATAATTCTACATCTCTTTTTCTACTCCTTGACTTTTTTACAAATAATCAGCTGAGTTCAGCTAGAAAAGCTTTTGCAGCATTCACTATCTTCAAGTAAGCAACAGAGAAGTGTTTTTTTTTTTAAAAGATTTATTTTTTTATTTGTGCACACAAGAGCTGGGGTACAGGTCAGAGTTGCAGGAGGTGAGAGGATTCGCCAGAGTGGGGAGCAGAACAGGCAGACTGACTGAAACACACTGCTGAGGGGAGCAGTGGGCAAGGCAGGAGAGGTCTGCCTGCGCCATGTGGGTCCCCTCCCTGGCCGGCAGCAGGGATCGAACTCGGGATCGAACTCGGGATCGAACTCGGGATCGAACTCGGGATCGAACTCGCTGCAGTGGCTGCGGTTTGCTTCATAGTGCGTTGCTTAACCCACTGCGCCACCAGGGAGGCCCTAGAGAAGTGTTTTCAAAATAAGAGACTACCCACAGTTTTTGAAAGGTATTTTCTATAGAATTTGTTAGCAGTTTCTGGTTCCAATGAGTATGTTAGACTGTTACCTTGACACTGACTCTGGGAAATTTTGCCAAATGAGAAGTCTATCATGTCCACTGTCCACATGTGTTAGTCCAGCATTAATCAAGATGATCATCAGGAATTGAAATGTGGTCCACTGCACAGGAGAAGGTTCTGCCCCCATTATCCATGGCTGATTTCTCTCCTCAAAGAGTTAGTAGGTTTTATGAAATGAGCTATAACGCCCAACTTTTGCCTACATTTGTGAAAGCTACAGAAACACTATTAGTAGCTAAAACAAGATGTTTTTATGGCGGTGGGACCAGAAAATAACGTGGAATAACTTGGCACTTTAGCTTCGACTAATGCTATCCTAACAAACTAGGGGAGGAAAAGGAACTGATAGGCATTGGTAGTGAACAGCAATATTTTATTTAGCCCTAATTTTGTAGCCATCACCAGTTTTTATAATTTAGTCAAAGGAAGCTCTTCTATTGGAAACTTTTGTGGACAGCCCTTATTGTTACAAATGTCTTTTTAGTAATTAGCCTGTACCTTCTTTCCACAGTTCCTTCTTAATTCTTCCCACAGTTCTCACATTACAATCATTATTATATTAAACAAGTAATACTACCAAGTTGCCACAGATAATAATTGTTTTCTCCCACGACTCTTTTAAGCCTGCTCTGAGGGGTTGCTCCTTTTCATTTACTGTCCCTGTATATACTTGGAAATATATACCATTGGCTCTGGAACCAGGCAACAAGAGACTGTTGGTAAGCGTTTGAAGGAGGTAAGGAAAATATTTCTCTGCAGTGCTGAAAAGTTTGGTAAAGCTGACATCTGTAGTCATGTGGAAAATAGAAGACACATAATAAGCTGGATGGGAAGTTGTCAGGTACAATGTAGAGATGCCAACTTGCTTCCAGATGCCAATGATAACATACTAGAAAAGATTGTTGAACTTTAAAAAGAACTATTAAGGTTTCAAGCAAAATCTAAAGAAAATATAAAAAAACAAGGTTTGCTTGGCTTGAAAATAAATTATTTCATATCTCCAGTCTCCCAGCAAAATATTCCCAAGGGAATAGTTTCAAGGCAAAAATCAAAACTAGGGTGTCATCAATAAGTCATGATTCAGAGTAAAGATTTCAAGGCATGGCTATAAGACCATTTATAAAGGCCTCAGAAATACTTAAGAGTGCACCTTGGAGAACCTGTAAGAAAACTAAAGTTATGTTTTGTAGACTTTAACAATTAAATGATAAGATTTTGAAAAACCCCAAGGGTATTATTCCATAACAGCTTAAAGAAAGAGAAGGGTCTAAGAAGGAAAACTTGTGGCCTCATAAAAAAAAATTATAAAATACCCAGTTTATAAAAGAAATGTATTATAAATTGATACCTGCAAAACCCAAACATTTTATAAAGTAATTTTATTAGCTTGGACTGAAAAGAACAGAGACAGTTCAAAATGAAAAGACATCTTTTTATGGGTAGGAAGCTGAGAATTATTCAGTTTCAAACCTTTATATAGAAAAGGAAGAATATACTTCAGGCAAAACCAAAAGCCCGGAGAGTAGAGCCAAGAACCATGGAAAACTTTCCCAGCGAGATGGATTGAATCATAATAAAGGAAATAGGAAAATGTCATCTCAGGAATTTAGAATTGCTATAGGCTAGTCACTGTTAAGTAACTCTCATTCCTTTTTGAATGAGAGTGTTTATTGGGGTTACCCTATATACCCTATGAACCATCACTGTTGATTGGGGTATATGAGGATTATAACATATCTATTTAGTTCAGAGGGCTTCATATAAACAGTAATTATACTCAAGGACCTGCACTTAAGGAGCCTCATTTGAGCCTTGCCCTAATTTAGAAGATGGAATCCTCAACTTCAAGCTGATAGCAATGGCTGGCCAGATAGCAAATATTTTAGACTTGCAGGACATCAGGTGTCTGTCAGAACTACTCAGTTAAGCTGTTGTGGAATGAAAATAGCCATAGACAATATGTAAATCAATGGATGTGGCTGAATATCAGTAAAACTTTAGGAATCTAGTTGGTGGGCCATAATTAGCTAACTTCTGATGTAATCAGACAAGATTTTTGTGATCTTTGATGGTAATATTTTGCATGTGAGAGGAGTAAACATATTTTTTGATCAAAGGATAAATTATAGCAAATTAAAGACTTGATGTGTTCCTAATATTGGGGTGTGTGTGTAGGCTCTGGAAACATTCCTGTGTCAGCTCTTGGGGCAATCTAGGCAGACTCTGACTGCTTGACTAAGAGAATATAGCAGAAGTGACAGTGTATCAGTTTCCCTACCCTTAACACTAGTAGTTTCCACTTCTTATCTCTGGGATCTTTGCCCTGAGACATCCTGTAAGAATTCTAATTATCTGTTATAGAGACACTTAGACTCTCAGGTGAGGGAGAAAGGAACAGTGGAGCCATCATTGTCAAGATGTGAGAGAAACTGTCTTGGACCCTCCAATCAAAACTAATTAAATACTACCCAGTGATCTCAGTCAGCACCAAGGGAGCATAATAATCGACTAGTCAAGATCAGTGTGAATTGATGACTCAAAAAGGCTTGAGATATGGCAAAGCAATTGTTTTATAAGCCACTATGTTCTGGTGTCTTTTGTTACACAGCAATAGGTTGAAATGCACACCCCAATATTAGGAACACCCTAATATTAGGGGAATTTAAATTTGTAGTTTCCGCCTTTATTTTCCATGACTTATGTTTTTGGAGTTAAAAATTTAAAACTGAAAGATTTTTACCCTGACCGGAAAAAAAAAAAAAAAAACAGCAAATCTGCTCTGGACTGAAATACAGAGTTCAAAATGACATGGTCAAAATGACCCTTAAGAGAGCAGTGTTTCTGCTGTGCCAAGGGAGTACACGCACAGGAAAGCTGACACAGGAGTGCTTCCAGGGCCCAGGACAAAGTTGACTAAGATCTAACCATGAAAATGGAGGAAAAGAGGCAGATACTTTTAAATGTTACTCAAGAAGAGATGGAACTTGCTCTTCTCATTCTGCATGTACCTTCATAGAAATATGAAAAGGTCACAAGAATCGTATCCAATAATGGCAAGACTGTATCTCCATTCTTCAGTTTCTATCCTGTATTAAAAGAATCACTGAATGTAAAAGCAGGAACATTTTTGCATTCTATCAGACTCGTTGGGATAATATTTGTGGCTTTTTTTTTCTCCAATTAAGTTACTTTATTTTAAAAGATATACACACTGAAGTATCCTAAAAAGTAGGGCAACTTAAGTTAATGACCTGCTACAGTAGTCACACCCATTTAGCCTTTGTCTTCAAACACAGGACATGCCAAACTGAAATTTCCTTACGAACATTAAATATTTCAACTGCACATTACAAAAGGTCTGAGGCTGTTTCATAGTAGATATTTTAAGAATATATTTATTTGCCTCCAACTTGATAGTAGGGGTAGGGAGCACTAGAAGGCAAACATCAAGAAAATGTCCAACCGTATTCTAATCAGCAACATAGGACTTGTCCAATCTGTCATTTGCATTCTAAGACATTAACTTGTAAAGGCTAATATTTCATCCAAATTATAGAGTCCCAGTTTTTTAAATTATCCCACCTCTCTTTTTTATCCAGTCTGCCCTTGTGCAGCAACAGTATCAAAAATCTATCCAACAAGTGGCTTATTGACATGCCCTGGAAGTTTAAATTCCTGCTTTGATCCTCCACAAAGAGAGAGATGAGACATCTTAATGAAGGACAACAGAACACATAAGAGAGACTAATGAAAAGAACATGAGGATGCCCCAAAGGTGCCTAATACATTGTGAATTCCATTATAAATAAAATCTGATCTTTTTTAGTTTCTTATCAGATGCATCCTCTAAGCTTGTCTTTTTTCCTGCTGCAGGAAATTCTTTACTGACACTGAATTGGAGAACTGATTATTTTCCCCAACTGATGGCTTTGTGTTTCTAGAAAGACAACTTTCAACATGCAAATTGAATGCATCAAAAATCATTCTGATGCAAGACCAGAGCTTCAAAACTCTTTTTACAATTTCAAAATGAGTTTGCTGCCCAAAGGAGAATGAGACTAACTACTCTAAATAGCTCAGAAATTTCTCTCTGCCTGATGAAATGCTTTTATTAAAGAGTTTACTTTTCCCCACTAATTTGAATAGAAATTTCTAAGATTTGACAAAAGGTAAGAAGCCAAAGAAAGAAACCAACAAACTTCTGACAAAACAGAAGTATCCACACTCAAATAACAGGAAGGAAACCAAAAAATGGGATAAATGCTCTTGACATATGAGAACAAGCAAGTATATGGTGCTTCCTGGGTGCCAGATACCACTATTAACCCATTGTTTATGGTGACTTACTTAATGGTCACAGCAAAAGTATTCCTAACTTCTGTTTACAAATGAGGCAACTGAGTCGGTAAAAAAGGTTAAGTGGGTTGCTCAAGTGGTGAATCCAGGAATCCTTGTCAGATCTGACTCCAAATTCCAGGCTCTAAACAATGCAATGCTACCTGACACATCTAGCTTAACAATTAAAATGTTCTGTGGGTCTGGAAGTAATTACTGGACTGCTTTTTCTTTTTTCCCCCCCTTTATTTATATATATTTGACATCAATTGTAGTCCCCATGGAATTCCCACCACCATTTCACGAGTGCACCATCACCTCAGTCCCTTGCACTCTTTCTGCCCTCATCCCAGTCCCTCTCACCCCCGCCCCACAAAGTGCCTCTGATTTGTCTTTGTCTTTTTGTTTTTGTTGTGTTGTGATTTTTTTTTTTATTGTTATTATTCTTTTCCTTGATCCCTTTCCAAATAACTAGGCTAAGGAGAGAAAGAGTAGAGGCTCCACCCTTCTTTATCTCTTCAAAAGTCTTCACAGTCTTAAGGGTAGTGAAAGAAATGTTTCCAGTGTAAGTTTTTACCAGGGGAACAATAAAAACAACACTGACTAAAGCTCCATAAATCATCTGCCAGGAATCCCATAAGAAAATACAATGGTCTGGCTTCAACCATTCCTCCTGCAACTTTAATAGGCCTAGATGTTTAGATATATTTCTTTAAAGTTTTTACAGCAAAACTAGTTTTACAGACAATTTGTTTGGGGGAAAAAACCAACAAAGAACATTCTGTGCTTTAGTGGTAAATGTATTTTTAGCTGATAGAAGAATTTTTGTCATTGAGAGTCGATAGGGAAACCATGTCAGTTATTCGATATCCAAAAGGTCCATTGAGTTATCATATAAAAGCTGTAATTCACCGGGACAGACTAAATGTGCCAAATTGTATTCTATAGTTGGTGTTTTATCAACATGATGAACTTAAAAAGATATCTGCCTGAATAGATTTTGTTTTCATGACTAAACAGGAATCACAAGTTACTTTGAAAGGAAAATATATTTACATCTATCTTTTTACATGGCAAATGTTTTTCCCAGGATTTCATTTGTTTCAAATTACTCTTTTTCTGGGAAGGAGGAAGGTGAAATCTGATAATGCATTGTTGGAAATAATGTTTAATTCACTTTATTTTTTAAAAGTTCAGCCACATATTTCTCTGACTTCAGTTAACTTTATTTTAAAATTTAGAGCCTCTTGGGATTTTTTAATAGGGATTAGTCATTCACCCCAAGAATTCTACTTAGTCCTGAAACTCCCAAAAAACCAAACATGGATCCTGCTCTGGGTCAAGCACCATGCTAGATAAATCACTCCTAGATGAGTTTGCTCTTTCAAGGATATATTATTCTCAGTTTGCATTTAGGAAAGATTACTACTCACAGTAGTAGTAGACATAGACATCACATAGATGTCATCTGGCATTTCCCTTCCATGCTAACAGCAGACAGGTGAAGGTTGCAACAAAGGGTAGGAAGTGACAGTTGCTGTACAGTATTGCCTTGGCTTCCTCTAGAACCAAAGCACTTTGGAAAATAGCATTCAATACCATATAATACTTTGACTAGCAAACTCTTCATGCTGTTTCTGCTCAAGGAAAAGGCAAGTTTTTGGATTTGCTATAATTTGGATTCTTATTCAGAAGTATTGTCTTTGGAGTATATCCTGTGATATCCACTTCCAAGGAGGTGTATCCTCAATTAATGTTAGTCATGGGATTCAATTTTATCAGTTGTCATTTTTAATAAATTTAATAAAACTGAAGCTCTCAAATATGTTCCAGTGGTTGTGCTAGTTCTTTTGGTTTCCATCATCAAAATGGAAGAGCATTATCCAGCTAGAAGGTAACAGATGTCTTGATTCCCCCACCCCCATAAGTAGATAAGATTAAGACTAAACCATGTTATTTTGAGCTATTGAGATTTGGGGTGGTTACAACACAATACAGCAAAAGCTGTTAGTATTTTAAACCAGTAGCCTATCCCACTGAGATTTACCTCTCAGAATCTTTATTTAAGTTCATTCATTTTATTAAATTGGGCTTTCCATTGTCAATTGATAGTAGGTGACAGTCTCTGGGACACTTTTCTCAAGATAGCAACTTGCTATAGTGGTTATTTAAAATAAATCTATTAATCAGCACATAGACAGGCGATAGATGATACATGCATACATACAATAATAAACTTGGAGGTGAGGTAGTATTGAGCTTTTGTGTATATGTGCTTATGTATGTTTAGCAAAATCTATAGCATCTATATAACTAACATCTGCCTCATTTTTCTAAATAAAGCACTTTTTCAGCTATTTTAGAAACCATACTTGCTGATATCTATTATATTTATGATATTACTGTAATGAAATGTTCACTTGGTATAGAGCTTTCTTTATCTTTAAAAGCACTTATAATGGCTAATGAATTTATATTCCTTGCATTTATAGAACTCTTCTCACCAAACAGCTCAAGCGCTATTTTAGATCTCTCTTGATCTTTAGATGGATTTTAAAGTAGAAAGTCACCAGTCAATGCATGATGTAAGAATATGCAGGCACCATCTGGGAAAACTATTGTCCTGCTTTGCTTTATTCTGTTAGTTTTTGCCTATTTGTTATTATTTCTCTAAAGAGAGAAAATTCTACTTTACTCACAAAATGGTCAATCAATGAGCTAAACCTCACAGTGTGTTTATTTTTATTTTTACTACAATTCTACAAGATTTGTCTGTTTCACCTCATATTAAAATTGTAAAAAAATCTATGTATAAAGAATAAGCCATCACTCCTACCCCCTCTTTTGCATGGAGAATTTTTTACAGTATAATATATAGGGAATTTTCTTGGTTAGAGCTCATTTCTATGACCAAGAGGAATTAATTCTAATTATGACTTTGTTAGTTCCCAGATACGCAAATATTACAAGGCAGTGAGAGAATAAGTGAAATAAAGAAAACAAAAAAATTGACTAAGGTAATTATAAGTTGATCTCTCTCTTTAACCAGGCTGCCAATTTTTATTCATTGAATAGTATCCCATTTTCTTTTGTCAGCTGTTTCTTGCCATCTATCCTTCTGTAATTGCCAATATTTTTCTCTAGACTTTAAAACTTGCTGGGCAACATTTGTCAATGAGCAGCTTGTATTGTACATGGGCAGCTCAAAAAAACCCAACATTAACCTGATTTTTACTGAGATAACGCCATTGCAGTTATACTATAGCAAATCTATATTTTGTAAAAACTATGGGTTTTAAACAATAGGGCATAAAAGAAAGAAAAAAAATCCTTAAAACACTATCTCCTGGTTTTTTACATTTTCCACACACAAAGCAATATTTACTGAAGTATGATGACTCATAATTAAAGAATTTTCTAATATTAAAAGTTATTTTTAAAAAACTAAATAAAAGGAAGCACTAAGACAATTTGTTTCCGGTGAATTGTAAAGAGTAATTGCTTGAAATCAAAAGACATTGGCTGACATAATATACTCCAAATTACAACTTTGGGTAAGGCACTTACCTTTTCCAATAATCAGTTTTGTCTTTTATTATATAAAAATATCAGTTATGTCAATATTATAGAACTGTTGGGCGTATGAAATGATAGAATGTCAGAATTAATCTCTGTTTAAGTGGCATCAGAAAAAATGTTAAATCAGTTAAAAATAAGGATAAAGAAAAGTAATAAAAAGGGATAATGATTTAGTGATACTTTATGTGAGATATACCATTATTTAGAATATTTAGTATATATTTGGGGTTAATTTAATGAGTGTAATTAGTCTCATTATAAAGTCTTAGAATCCATAGTTTAAGAAATCCTTATAGGAGACAGTGGTAGACTAAGAAATAACCATACTGCTTCCAAAAGATATCCATGTTCTAATCCCTGGAGCCTGTAAATGTTACCTGAGATGGTCAAACATTGGTCTTTGTAGATGTGAAAAGTTAAAGATCTTGAGATGGGAAGATTACCCTAGGTTATCTGAGTGGAACCTAAATGAAATCACAAGTATTTTATTAGACAGAGACAAAGGGAGACTTTACTCACACAGCAGAGGGAAAGGCAATATGACCATGGAAACAGAGCTGGGACTGATGTGGCTATAAGGAATTCTGCACCAGCCAGAATCTAGGGGAGACAGGAAATGAAGTCTCCTGTGTTTGTTCTTCCATACTTTTGAAAAGTTTAAGCACATGTTCTGTCAAATGGTGATATTTTAATGAGAATTTGCTATATTCCTAGGGCTGTTTTACATACATCTACTTATTTTGTCCTCATAATAACACTCTATTACCATTTTCCCATAAGGACATCAAGACACTGAGAGTTAGTAACTTTCCCAAATCACATAGTAATTGCCAAAACCAAAACTCTAGTCTAGGTAGTTTGGTTCAAAATAAATTTGTATCCATTATACAACATGTACTATCTCAGTGTAACAGAACAACACACAAATTTGATTTTCAAGGAAGTTACATTGAAGAAATAATAAGATGAAAATTGTATCCATGTATTTTATATAAAATACTCAATTTTATGAAAAAAAAAATCACATTTGGTCACACTCCTTTTAAGAGCTCATTCAGTCCAGAACCACTTGGGTAATGGTGTAGTGAAAGCTCCTGGGTCTGAAGACTCACAGACACTGCAGGAGAAAACTACTTTAGATGCTTCCAATGTCCCTAGCTCTCTAAGGAGGAACATAGAATTCTGAGCTCAGATCTTGACCGGTAGGTGTACTGTTCTATGTGTCTGCTCTGCCTATCCCTGGGAGTCAAGATACAAAGATATTTGAACTATTCAGATATCTCTACATGTCATATTTCACAACTTTAATCAGTCTGGCCTGAAATTTGTCTGTTGTTCATGTAATCAAGTGTCTTTTTTTTTTGTTTGTTTGTTTTTTGAAGATTTTATTTATTTATGCATACAAGAGCTGGGGTACAGGCCAGAGTCCAGGGAGGTGAGAGGATTCACCAGAGACTGAGTGGGGAGCAGAACAGGCAGAGCTACTGAAATACACTGCTGAGGGGAGCAGCGGGCACGGCAGGAGAGGTCTGCCTGCGCCATGTGGGTCCCCTCCCTGGCCAGCGGCAGGGATTGAACTCTTGCTGCAGAGGCTGCGGTTAGCTTCATAGTGTGTTACTTAACCCACTGCGCTACCAGGGAGGCCCAATCAAGTGTCTTTCATTTAATCAGTGAACAAATGCTTGCTTACAGTTCTAGAGCTCCCACAGTGGTACAACAGTGAATAATATGCACCTCCTGTCCTGGAGAAAACAATGTGGCAAGAAATTCAGGATGGCATTTTATGTTTTCTAAGCACTTAATGACCCAGAATTGCACATCCTAAAATCCACTTGGTTCTTACTGTTTACTATATATCATGGTGAGATCTGTTGTATTTGGTACTATTGGAATTAATATTGCTAATTTCCATTACAAGCATAGAGTTTCCTTGGAATATTTACAATGATAGTTTAAGGACAGCTATTCTAGGATATTCTGGTTCTATTTTGTATTCTTCACAATAGGCATTGAGCTATGAAAGTGACCCTGTGAAAATCGAGTATGCATGTCATCCTAGTCACCTACCAGTCAAGATCTGAGTTCAGAATTCTATGTTCCCCCTGAAAGAGCTAGAGACATTAGAAGCATCTAAAGCAGTTTTCTCCTGCAGTGTCTGTGAGCCTTCACATCCTGAGATAATAAACACAAACTTGCTATATTTTTCCCATGTAAAAGAGAGAAGACTGACATCTCAATTTTTTTTTCAAGACAGTCTGATTCTTTTTTCTTAGAGCAATGTCAGAAAACCTTGACCTGTTTTTTTGAAACAGACTGCATCAGTCAAGATCTTGTTTTACTTAACATGTGGAAACAGCCCATCCTAAGCCTGAAGGAAAGAAAAATGCATTTCACCTCCCTAAGTCCTCTTTGATCCAATTTTACAAACATTATCCAAAGTTCCAAAATAGTCTTAAAAGAAATTAAGAAAATCATCATACACAATTTTCATGAAATTTGAGGCTTTTCTCAAAACTATGGTTCTAACTTTCAAGGGAGTAAAGCACACCAATTTGTGAACGCCAACACAAGTATTTTCTTCTCACAAATATTTCATCATACAAAAGGAATTTTTAATTGAGAGTTTTCTTGTGACATTTCATTATAAAAAAGTTCTAGAAGCAGCAACCTGTCTTGGAGGACAACTGTGAATTTCTCATATTTAAGGATTAATATCCACAGGTCTCTATAACGTGCCATGAAATGGTATGTTCAATATGTAGCAAATAATAAAGTTGTATTTCTGCACAAAAATAATTATATGTAGAGCATTAGTCATTTATTCATAAAATGGACACTTAAATAGATGCACACATTTTTCAAACTCCCATGATATGTCAGACAATGTTTTCAGTGCATTAGTCTGAATTCCCCAGTATTACTGATATTGTGGTCCCAAGTTTATGGATGAGATTCTGCACATAACTGTTGCAAAATCAGAACTCCATCCATGACTTCAAACCTCTTGCTGTTTCTCAGTATCACAGCATGAAGCAGTATGTGAACAAGCAGCAAAAGGGTTCCCTGATATCTATCTAGAAGTCTCTTAAAGTCTGTGGTCTATCCAAAGTATGTATCTATATATACATCTATCTGCCTATCTAGCTACCTATCTACCTACCTATCTATCTATCTATCTATCTATCTATCTATCTATCTATCTATCTATCTATCTATCTATCTATCTATCTATCTATCTTTATACCCATATCTCTAGCAATTGGGATGATAGGAAATACATGAAATGAGCCATAATAATTTCTTTCCCATCTAAGGCCACAAGCTGTTTCTCTTGGCAGAAACCCTAGGGATTTTGAACATAGAGGTACAGAAGTCCTAAATTCCTACTTCACCACAAAAATCTACCCCAGAAATGGCATTGGTGTTTTTCAGAACATGCAGAAAATACCTGGTGACTCTACATACAAATGATATGAAAATGTGATCATGCACAACTCTTTTGATCTATTCATGTAAACTCCTTCCACCTCATCTGTAAGTGAGATGGTTTATGTTGGAGAATAAATAGCTAAGGTACTAATGGATCTAACAGTGACAAGGCCAGTATCTCACCTTGAGAAGTGCTCAATAAAATAAAAACATAAGCTGTAAGTACATTCTAGTCCTCCAGGTGATCCTCAGAATTTCTATAGAAGTCTCCAAATTCTAGTCAGCCTTATGAGAAATCAGAAGTTTATTTTAATATTATTTTGGAGATCTAGAAAGTTTCTACCATCTCATAATACCTCTTCTATTACCTTTAATTTCCTCCTTAAATTTCCATCCCTTTGAGTTTGAAAGTCCTTGGTTTTAGGAAGACTCCATTAAAAGACATCTTCCACTGGGACTTCTACTGACTGACATACACAGAAAATTCTTATCAGCTGGTGTTTCTACTGTGACAGATGGCAAAGAGTAACAGCCTCTGAGAACAAGGTGCAAGACAACTGCCCTAGGGTTTCTCTAGAGCTTGGCATTGAGTTGTGTGGAGGGAGAGAAACAAAGACCCATCTTGCCTTTTTCACAGTATTGCCCAAGGCCAGCTGTATTAAGTGATTTATCATAAAGACATCTTGCCTGACAATTTCAAATCCTACAATATCCTGCTATGTAATAGAACTGCTTTCAGGCTTCTAGTCAATTACTGTTTCAGTGTACTGAATGGTGTCCCAGTTGACTGAAGGAGGGATTGATTCCCAAGAGAATATAGCTCATTCCAAAGGATGTTTTATATTCGAATAGAGCCTAACTCAGCAATGTCTGTCTTTTACTGGCCCACTGGAAACTAAAGAGATCTCATACATATGTATCACAAAAGATATACACTCTATCACTATAAAAAAACTGTTAATTACCTACTTTAAGTAGAATTTTACCAATCTGCTTTCAAATTCTAACAAAACTTGCAAGCTAAGTATCATGTCTGTTTTGCATCTATTGAGGTTAAGGTTACAACACTAGTTTAGGCCACAAAACTGCTAAGGAACAGAATTTGAATTTGATAACAGGACCAAGCATGTTTCAACATATTACATTGTCTCTCTGCAAAGTGGGATTTTTGCATTCTCATCATCCACCTTCACTATTATTATCAGACAAGAACTGAGAGCCTGCTGGTCACCAACAAAATACACACAGAGAAGGAGTTCATTAGAGGGCACAGAGACTAGCTGGATATCATAAAGAGATAGTATTACTTCCAGAGCAATGAAAACAATAAAAATTCCAAAGTTTTTAATCACTAAAAACTATGGTAATCAGAATAAAAGATATTAGAAGATCAGCCTTATGATTACCTATTAAAATGATACTATAAAATGACTACTTCACCTCAACACTTGATATTTTGGCTTATTTTTTATTGAAAGGGAGGACTTTAGTGTTTATTGTAGAATGTTTAACAGCATCCCTGGACACTCAATGCTAGTAGCTCTTACTTTTCATGTCAAATGTTTCCTTGGAAAGCAAAATCACCCTAGTGGAAATTCTACTGTAGAAAAATATTTAAAGATATGCAAAGTTTTTATATATATTTTTAATGAAAAATGATAATAAAAGAATATGTACTGATATATTGTGATTATAAATACATATGTATATTTATACAAAAATGAAACTTTAAGAACATCAAAATGTTAAAATTGTCAGACTGGTGGTAGGATAATAGATAATTTTTTGCTGTCTTATTTGTGTATTTTTTATGCTTTCCACAATTAACACAATAAGTATAAATTTATTTTATAGCATATTATGATTGTCTAGAAGTTCTAGGCATTCATTTATTTTAATATGCATAATAAGACAATAGAGAAAACTTTTCTAGCTCTGGATAAAGAAAAAAGATGGAAGAAAGAAAATATCTGATAAATTTAAACCTCAGGTTTGCAAATCAAAGAGTTTTATAATTTTAACTTCTACCTTTCAAGTCTAGGAACTCTAAACTGACAAATTACCACCAAAAAATCAATCCTGATCAGTGGTGTTCTTGGTTCATACAGCAAAAGGCAATATGAAATTGCTCTTCAGAAATTCTTTTACACCCTAGGCTTTGGGAGTGGGGGGAGATTCCCACAGACACACAAAAAGCAACCAACAAACCTCCCCTAAGTGGAGTCGCAATCCAGTGGGGATGACCCCACCATGGGAAGGAGGAAACACACACAAATACAAGCTGCAAGAGCATGAAATAAGTGAACGAGAATCTAAAAGAGAATGCAAAGAAGGCACGTCTGAAATTATAGGAAAAGGAATTAACCACCCAACTCCAAAAGGTAAAACACTTTGAAAAAAGATGATCAGTAACTTTTTGGAGGAAAATCAAAGGAAGATTTGAGATATGCAATCTATAGTTTAAAAGAAAACTAGAGAGAAACATTTGAAAGATACATTTGAAAAAATTACTGCCACCCAGAAAGGGAAATCATAAAAGACAAGTGTGGAGTCATAGAAAGAGAACTATGAAAGTCCAGTATTTTAAAAATAGGAGTTTCTAGTAGAAGAGAATTGAAAGACTAGGGGAGATGCAATATTGAAGGAGATTATTGGTGAGAATTTTTCAAAATTGATTATATCTGTGAAGTCTAAGCTTTAAGAATCTCAAGATAAACTAATCACCCAGTGCTCCATACATAACAGTGAATTAATAGAACATGAGAAAGACAGTAACACACTAGATTGATAGTTGGTTTCACAAAAGCAAACACTGTGTTGGAAGGCTGTGGGTAAATAAAAAGTAAACTGTCAGTCAAATTCTTTATTTCCAAATAAACATTATTCAACAAGGAGCACAAACATTTTTTAAATCCAAGACAAAGACTTAGAGAATTTAAAGTCATAGCCATTCACTTTTGCTGAAAGAACTACTAAAAGATATAGTTTAGGAAGAAGGGGACTGAAACTAAAATGAATGGATTGCAAAAAGAAAAAAATGAAGAATAAAATTGGTAAATGTGTAGGTAAAACTGAAACAACAGTAACAATAACTAACTTGAGCAAATGCAAATAAAATGAACTGAAGTAGTAGACCATTTCTTTAAGGGAACATGTAATTATTTACAAGTAAAATGATATAATGGCTTCAGTTTGTCTTAAAATATCTAATGACAAGTGGAAGGGAGGAGAAGTATGAATAAAACAAGATGAGAAAATATTGGCAATTATTGAGGCTGAGTGAAGAGTACATGGGATTTGTACTTTTCCCTTTGCTTTTGTGACAGTGGATATTTTCATTATGAAATGTATAAAATAAAATACTGAAAACAATAATATATAAAATGGAAGATTGGGTGTGAACATTCTTTGTCTTGATATCATTTTAGAGGAACAGAGAAACGACAATTACCTTTAGACATAGTTAAGTCAGGTAGGGTATATATAACAAATGTAACAAATGTATAACAAATGTAGGGTATTAATAACAAATGTAAGGATAACAACTAAAAGAATAAATATAAATTAAGTAAATTCCAAAATGCTGAAGGAAAATAAGGCAATAAAGAAAAGTAATCAGCACAGAAAAAGGCAGGGCAAAAACAGAAGCAAAAGAAAAGCATGATCTATAGAAGGCACAAAATAAGGAGCTAGAAATAAACACTAATAATTGTAAATGTAAGTAGACTAACTTAGTAAAATGTAGATGGTCTATGTCTGGATTCAAAAAAAGAAATACAGCTGTAAGCTGGTAAAAGAGACTCACAAGATTGAAAGTAAAAGGCAAATACTTAGCAGCATTAATACATTTTATAACATATTTTAAGGCAAAACAAATTATTAAAGGTACAAGGGGACATAACATAATAAGAAAAAAATTGCTGGAACCAAAAAAAATTTAGATCATCAGCATATTACTAACTCCTCCATCATTCACTTTGATCCAAGTTATTACTTTCCCTTTTTTATGACAATAGCTTCCTAATGGTCAGCTGTGTCTGCCTTTACCTTCCTTCCTTCTGTCTTCAATACAGTAGGCAAAGCAATTCTGTTAAAATAAAAGATATGCCCTATCACTCTTCAGCTCAAAAAATGCCCAGTAAATTATCATTTCACTCAAAATAAAAATTCAAAGACATTAAAATTGCCATCCAGGTACTACTCAATATATTTCTCTATCACTTCTGTGATTTGCCTCTTACTACTTTCTCTAATAAAACTGACCTCCTTACTGTTTCTAGAAATATACCATTCAGGGCTAGATGTCTTAGACACTCCATCCTCTAAATATCTGCATGAATAACATTCTTACCTCATCCAACTCTTCTGTGGAAATGTCATCTTCTAAGAGAAGTCTTCACTGATCACCAGTTAAAAATTACAAACATTATCCACCACCATCCATCCTCTCTGGAATATTTCCTTCATACTACACCTAACATCTCACACACACACACACACATTTGCACAAGCATACATATATTTACATGTGTACACAGAAGCATGTGTGTGCAAACATGTGTATGTGTATGTGTGTAGACATATGTGTGTTCATTACACAAATACACATAATACTTTAAATTATTTTCTTTCTTTCATTAGTAGAAACTATACTCCATATAAACATTTTCAGTTTTTTGTTCATTGTTATATCTCTAGTTCCTTTAAAGCTGTATGTGAATGAAGAAAGGAATTAATTCACCTAGAAGATAGAATACTTCTGAACTTACATACACTTAATAACATTGCCTATTTATTTAAAGACAAAATAAAAAGAAGCACAAAGAGGAAATACTTGGAAATTTTAAAATCACGACTCAAAGAAAGATATCTATTAGGTGACAGAAAAATATAGAGCTAGATAATAGTGTAATATCGCTTATCAAAATTGGTAGTATGGGCCTCCCTGGTGGTGCAGAGGTTAACGTCTCAGCAATATCAAGTTATTGCCAGCCACTGAGACCTGAGTTTGAACCCCACCCAGAGAGCTAACCCACATGGTGCAGCCAACTTCCCCTGTCTAACTCACCGCTCCCTAGGCAGTGTATTTCATTAGCTCTACCCATTCTGCTCTCCACTCTGTCTCTGGTGAGTCATCTCACTCTCCACACCTCTGGCCTACACCCTAGTTCTTGTAAGCATAAATAAATAAAAATAAATCTTTAAAAAAAATTGGTGACATAAACAGTCACCTGACTTTTAACAAAGCTTCCAATGCAACTAGTTATAAAATAGATTAGACATGGGGGTGTAATGTACAACATGGTAACTATAGTTAATAATACATTCTTGCATATTTGGAAGCTGCTATGAAAATAGATATTTTAAGATCTTAAAAGTTCTCATCAATTGAGAGTGTTATAAAAATTTTATTACTGAAAGACACAAAGAAGGCATGAATTAATAGAAAATACAGCACAGTCAGAATGAGACTTGAAGATGGCAATTCTCAGCTAATTATAGATTCAATGCTAAATATTTAAAGTAACAACTACAGTCTACTGTAATCTAGATAACTGGGGAGTTGGGGCAGAGGAAAGGAAAAAAATAATTATTAATATGATAAAGTAATAAAAGTTCTACATTCCAAAGAAAGATTCTGATTAGGAAAACACTAAATAATAGACAGGAATCCAATCAACTGTAAATGACTTATTCAAGAGCAGCAAATACATAAAATTTCACCCTATTCTTATATCTGACAGAAAGGTCAGATTAGCAGTTAATACTATCAGAGGAGATATGTGGGTTAAGAAAAAAAATTAAAGCTGGCACATTTAACCTAGTTTTCTCACTACATAAACTTGAAGTATTTATTTAAATTTTATTTACATAGTACAACAAAACTAATTATTTTAACTGGACAGTCTATTTTAAAAAGCTGGTCCAATATTTGGATTAACTTGTTGTTTGCATTGAATTGCCTGGGTTTGTTTTCTTTCTTCCTTTAAACACTAACTACTAAATGACTGCATCATGGGTGTACAAAATATTTATCTTTCTTTCTGTTAGTCTGCACACCATGTATGACTTATGTTTGCTTGTGTACTCCACTGACTTTCTAGATCAGTTCAGCATGTACATTTTTAGGGTGAGTATCTCATTTACAATTTCTTTTTTTGTATTACATAACTCCCATAAAGCTTTCATGCTCCATCAAATAAAACACCCTTCAAAAAAACCTCATTTCATAGAGAAACAATGACCAAAGCCTTCAGCTATTACCTCCTAGTCTTGTCAGAAGAAAAATTGGCCTAAAATTTCATTGCACAGGCTTCTGCCTAAACCTGACTAATGCACAAATCATACATTTTTCAGTTTTTTAAAAGCAGTAATCCAGTTAGAAAATTGGACAAAGAAACAAAAACTACTACAGCAAGGCTGCTAACAAACAAAGCCTTCTAAACTAAGTGAACTACTGTTTGTTTTTCCATTTGTTTAATATGTGTAGAAAAGGTGTCATTGAGTAATTACATTTTCTAATAGCTTTGATTTGGATTTACACTTATGAATCAATAACAGCTAATGAATATGTTCCAACATTGTGCAGTAGTGATTTTTTAATCCCTTCATAATTACCAGAGAAACCTGTATCTTGCAATCTACCCTCATTTCTCTTGTATTATTAAGCAAAAATCAATAGGTTTTATCCCGAAGTTTTTTTTTTCTTTTCCTTTAAATTCTCCAGTAAATATGAACATGGATTTTTACTATATAAAGGATAATGTCAGTGATTTTTTTCCAGTTTTGCAATCCATTGAAATACCTGCAATTCATTGCATTTTCTGAAACCACTCACTGTTGTGATTTCTGTACATGGAAAACAAAGAACACATTCTCAAAATGTATTAGAACTTTAACCTTAAATAAAATACTTACAGCATGTCTCTTATTTTTCGTATTAAGGGAATTTCAGAGGGGAAAGAGAAGGAAAGGAATTATTTGCATAGTTATTTGAATACTTGTATTTCTAAAGAATGAAGAAATGTATTGAGCTGAGATTCATTTTTAGAAGCTTAACAGTTTCTAATGCTATTCTTCATCCCTTCTGATAGCTTCTGATTTAGAACTGGGCTAAGTTATTAGAAGGTAAGAAAGCATTCAACTAAGAAGTTAGGCAAATTTTTTCAGAGCTGTAAGAGAGTCTGTAAAAGTGTTGAACAAACACACCTTACAAGATTCTTGGAAAAACAGGCAGTTTATGACCAAAATTCAATGACAAAACACATATTTTGTCATTGGATTAAACAAAATTTTGCATGTAGAACACTCAGCCTTTGATATGTGTCAAGTGCTCAATAAATAAATTAAAATGAAGCTCAAATCAGAGAGATAAGTCTAAAGATCATTTCGGGATTTGAATTTAAAAACTAGAAAATCTGGAGATCCTGGTGGTACCAGGGGTTAAGTCTCAGACTATAAAGCTATCCACAGCCTCTGTAGCACAAGTTCAAGCCCCAGCCAGGGAGGTGACCCACATGGTGTAGCAGAATTTTCCTGTCTCGCCTGCTGCTCCCTCAGCAGTATATTTCAGGAGATCTGCCTTTTCTGTTCCCCACTCTGTCTCTGGTGGGTTCTGTCACACACACCCCACATCTCTGGCCTGTATCCAAGTTCTTGTATGCAGAAATAAATAAATCTTGAAAAAAAAATAGAAAATAGAAAAAAAATTCCTAAGTCCTCAACCTAGAGATTATAGAAGTTAATATCAGAGGACTAGAAACTAAACTATTTTACATTGCATCAAAGAAGAAAAACAGAAAGTTGAACCACTTCTGTCTAATTTATGCCCCATTCCATCAATGAGTCACAATTTGCAATTTTTCTAATAATCATAGATACAACATAATAACACAGCCTATATTTTGGCATGGTGTTGAGTCATTTATATGCATACATTGTTATGATTCCTTACATTCTAGGGAAGTTGTGATTACCATATTAGAGAAGTCAATAAGTTGCCCAAAGCCATGCAGCTAATTTTTAACAAGAAAAGGATTTCAACATGGGAGTCTGTGCATTGTCCTATCACATTACACTGGCTCCTCTTTATTTCCAATTCTCCTCTCCATTCTCACAGCCCTGATTCAGGACTTCATTCTTTTTTTTACCCATGCAATATATACAATACATCACATTAACATAATTCCCTATTTCTAACCACAACATTACACAGCAATTTTTCTAACTCACTACTTGTATCATGTCATTCTTCTGCATGAAAGTTTGCAATGACTCCACACCACCCAGTATAAGTCAAGTTTCTGAACTTAAGACCATATCCTTCAATCTCTGATCCATCCCCTCCACTTCCCCAACAGTGTATTTTACTCCAGATATTTTTATCTATTCTATTCTTCCCCAATAAATTAGATTATTTGTTTCCATGCCATACCCATATGTTCTCTCAACGTTAAGTCTTGGCTGTCCCCATCTCTTTCTCTAACTAATCCTTATAGTCCTGTGAATTCTAGGTTTATGAAACATGCTCAGAAAAACTTTCCCTCACTTCCTGTTCTTCTTTACACTCATTGTAAATCTCTCTATCAGTCATGTCTTGAAATCTCCTCCAGTTATCTAATTTCATTAGTCTTTAGAATCTAAATTGCCTTAAAAATTAGTGATCAAGTATTACCGACATCACAGTTTATAGTGTGGTAGATAATCAGAATCTCACGTGGAAAGTCACCCAAAACACAGACCCATTGACATGGAGTATTGCCTGAGCTGTGTCTATACCAGTGTCCAGGTGCTTCTGATATGAACAAAAGTTTGATGGTCTCTGTTCTAGAGTTTCTTGAATTGTTCACTAATGATTGTTCACATAGGCGAGTGTTCTTTCCAACATGATAGAAAACTCCTAAGAAGAAAAAGAATTTAAACTTTGGTTTACCCTTCCTATCACATTATACCCCTCTATCATCAGTATTATTCATGAAATACAAGAACTAAAGTTACTTTGATGAATTTTTTGCAATACCATTCATTATCCTTGATTAATTTAAGGTAGAGGAGGGTAAAGATACCTCATTTGGGGTGCTAAGAGAAGTAGCTCATAATGAGCAGCTTGGGATTGCCCAAATACTAATTATATGATATACGTGTAGATTTTATACCATCTTCTCTTTGATACTTTCAAGAGTCTTCTCTTTAGATATTTAGCTTCTGTGTCAAAAATAGACATGAATTAACATTGTTACATGTCATGAGTACTTTACACCTAAAGACATATTTTATGCAATATTAATGTCAAACCACCAAGAAAAATATCATGGGAGTTTTGCCTTTCACTCAGCCAGTTAATATAACAGTGAATTCCTAGCAATATTTCAGAAATTGGAATATTAGAAGTCTATTGATTTAAAATTTATCCAACAACCTGATAGAATGCTGGTACAGTGTGGGCATCTGAGTGCTTATGTAATTGAATATCACATCACACAATAATCTGTAATCTAATCACAAAACTGCAGAGAGGACAGTAACTATCGAGATTTTTTTTTTTTTAAAAGAGAGGCCTCCTTTTTTTTTTTTTTAAAGATTTATTTATTTATGCACACAAGCACTGGGGTACAGGCCAGAGGTGTGGGGGGGGGTGGTGAGAAGATTCACCACATAGAGCAGAAAGCAGAACAGTCAGATCGACGGAAGTACACTGCTGAGGGAAGCAGCGGGCACAGCAGGAGAGGTCTGCCGCACCATGTGGGTCCCGCGCCTGGCCGGCAGCAGGGATCGAACTCATGCTGCAAGTGGCTGCGGTTTGCTTCATAGTGTGTTGCTTAACCCACTGCGCCACCAGGGAGGCCCAACTATCGAGATTATTTAGCCAGTCTAGTTTCCAAAGAAAATTGTATCTGAAAAAATTCCTGTCAGGCAGTTACATGCCCAGCATCTAACTTCTCTAGGAAAAGAAGAATCAACAAACTACCTTGGTAAGAAGTCTCAGTGCCTTACCACACCCCATTTGGTATGTTTTTCTCTCAGAACCCAGGTCTGGGCTACTCAAATGCAGTCACTGATCAGCAGCACTGTCAGAAATGCAGAATCTGAGGCCGACCCAGGTGCTCTTGAATCAGAACCTATCTTTTAAGAAGACAACCCCCACATCCCAGGTGGTTCACGTGCACCCAGCAGGTTCAGTTTCACCTGCTCTGTCCTAGTGCTTCAGGCTAAGAATCTAAATAGGACACAAGGGTCTACAAATCATGAACTAGACTTTGTAAGCATTACACCACAATGCAAAACACAAATGACACATACTCCTGACTAGAGTTTTGAGGAATAATCAATCAAGTCACAAGGATGTGTTGATGTTTAGTCTGAGCCACCCACACACAGGGATTAGGTACTGACTAGAAATCTCCAAGACCTAAAGGAAATGGTGTCCTCAGAAGATGGGGTCATGAGGTTGTTTCCTGAATTTGTTCACAAGGTAAAGAGGGAGCAGCTTCTCAGTATCTTGTCCTAAGTGAAACAAAAGTAGATTTTACATCACATAGAATTATGACAGGTAATTCTTACTGCATCAAAGTTTTTCTCAGCAATTGTAAAGTTTCTGCAAATAATACCATTTCTTAAGTTTGTTTTTAATATATCTTCAATGATTATTACTTTCAGTTCTTACTGATTTTCACTGATCAGTGTTTTCTCTAACTTTAAATTTAAATACTCTAACTTTAAATTTCCTTTCCGAAGTACTTTCTGAGTTACTTAGGAAAATACAAGAATATAACCAACCAATAAAAGAACATCTTCTATAGACATATGATCTTTATAACTCCTATTATATAGAAAGCTGCCTATGTGTCAACTGCTACAGATATTAAATAACTTGAATATTGCAACACAGGTGCAAGGTAAATTGTACAGATGAAACAACTAAGAAAGTTATTATTGACTAATTTGTCCAAAATCATACAACCAGTAAGCAGTTAGAGCCAGTTCTGAGCCCACACTCTTAACCATTATATGCTTTTCCAGTACACAAACACAGGCATGCAATAAATAACACCTGCATAGATTTTCTATACACCTTAATTTCAATTGAAAGTTACCATCCAGGTAGGCTCATTTTTGGGATCTCCTCCATGCACACTCTCTAACAACGTGCCATTCCTAAGATTAGAGAAGGTACAGAACATCAGTGAGGTTTCTTGTCCTCGGTCGTCTTTCCGCAGGGTCACTTGTAAATTATCATATATTTTTCCATATAGTTCTAGCAGGTTCCCTAGTTTGCTACCTTTGTGCCACTCAAGGACATGGGCAGCTTGGACAAAGCCTCCTGGGTCATGTTTTCTGGTGCATGGTGCTCTCTTCATGAGCAATTTCCCTAAGTCGTGCCATATTTTGGTTTTGTTCAAAGTGCTGAATGCAAACACATAATCTTCTCTCTAGGAGTTCTGTTCTGCTCAATAGTTTATGCTTTGTAAAACAGAACAGGAATTCCCTGAAACAAACATTACCTGAGGCAAGGAAAAATCAAGGTGTACTATCTGCTTGATTTAGGAAACGGAGAAAAAGAAGCATTTGAGAATATTGTATAGTCACACTTGAATGCTAGTTGACTAGATAAATAATAATTGAGGGTCATAGAAGGAGAGAAAGCTTTGTTTCATAGAATGAAAAAGAACTAGCTAACCCATGTTACCTAGTAGGGTGTGTGTGTGTGTGTGTGTGTGTGTGTGTGCTGGCATAGAGTAGCTGAGGAAGTGGTGGTCTTCTTTTATGGATTATCAAAAATAGACCAAGACTTGAAACTGAAAGAAAAAAGCCTCCATAGTCCCTGGTACTAGTGGCCTATCACCTTTTCTTAATTGAATTGCTTCTCCATCCCTATACTCCTGAGTGGATGGTCAACACTGTAGCAAGGATAGAGGAAGAAATGTCTGTCTAGATGAAAAGATTAAAGGATATATGGCTTATGATGTGTTTGCTCTGAACCTATGATGACCAAATTTTTGACCATAAAATGTTATGAAAGAGGCATTTTTCACTTTTCTTCATGAACATTAGAAACTGAAAAAAAAAGTCTGTGTTGACTGTATGTCTCCCCACCAAACATAGAATTCCCCCTAAAGCCAAAAGAGATATTAGGTTTGAAATTACAACTAGAAATATGTTATGTCTCCTCAGGAGAGTGGAGAGGTCCTCAGAAACAAGAAAAGCTGACTCGAGTAGCTCTCAATTCAGCTACTTAGTTTAATGATGTACCCCAAGAACATAAGATGGTATCTGCAGCATAATATATAATGAATTAGTATTTGATGTCTGAATGACTGAACAAGCCAAACAATGTGCTAGGACTCTGACTAGGACCTTGTTATGGGAAAGCATAGAAAGACTCTTCTGGCCTCTAGAACTGATGCCTCATCAAAGCACTGCATTCATGAGTCTCAGAAAAAACAAATGTCAGAATCACTACCTCACAGAACCTGAGAAGGCAAGGAGACTCTTGCTCATTTCATGTTCTGTATAGTATAGTGCCAGATTGACTAAGATTTAGTTGAGGTTGCCAGTAAACTTTCTATGACAATGGCTTGACCAAGACAAAAGTTTATTTCTCTCTGAAATGAAAGTTGTAAGAGATCAGTCCAGCATCATGTGGAAGCTCTGCTCCACAGAGCAGATTTTCAACTTAAACCTACATTGGGCATCTAGGCTCTTCTTTGTAGTTCTCCTTACATGGTGTCTATTTCCATAGTTACTGTACAGTCGAGACGGCCACTCCAGGTTCAGCAGTTATTCCAGTATTCCAACCAAAAGGTAGAAGAAAAGTGAAAATATTTTTTTTTAAGTACATAATATTCAAAGGCCCTGAAGTAGAAGGGCAGATAGCATAAATAAGAAGCAGCAATAAGACTGTGTGATTACCTCAACAGTGCCTTCGAGGTGGCAGTCCCCAAAGCAATAAAAATGAGAGAGAAGATAAATAGGTGGGACTACATCAAGATAAAAAGCTTCTGTACA
>JAGFMF010011393.1:2849396-2866201 GCA_019455555.1 Galemys pyrenaicus
CAAATGATGTCAAATATAACTAATAAAAAAAAAAAAAAGAAGGGAAAAAAAAAAAAAAGACTGTATGATTAGAATGAAATGAATGTTGACAAGAGATGCAGCTAGAAAATGGGGACCTGAGTAGGAAGGTCATTGGAAAGATTTTGGTTTTTAATTTGGAAACAGTTGGGAATCTATTGAATTGTTTTATTATGACAAGGTAGGGACTGAGGGATGACTTGGGTACCTGACATAATTTGTTGTGCATTATTCCACTGTATCCAGTAGTCATAAAATGAACTTATACATAGTAAGCACTAAAAACATATTTAGGAGATGAATTAATATTTAATAGATAGATTTTGATAATATCATTCTGGCTATTGCTTGTGAAGAAGTAGGAACAAGAAGATGCAAGGGAGGCCACTTAAGGTACTATTTCAGAATGAAAAGGAGGATTTGGCATAGACTGAAAATAGCCAGGGTAAGTAGAAGGGTTCAGGATAGTGCCCAGATTTCTGGCATGAGTCACTGGGCAGGTGACAGCCCTATTCATCGAGACTGGGAAAAGGGCCAGTTTTGAGGAGGAAGGTCACATCATGTCAACAGAAGTGGTTTCCATTTATATAACCACAAGCTGTGAATTATCTCTATAACCATAGTAAGAAATAATGAAAATATATCCAAATGAGCCCAAACTGAAAATCTAGAATAAGAAGTAGCCCTAGGTCTCCTGAACTGTCCAGTTCCTTAGCTTTGAACATCATCACTGGGAGTTAAAATAAGACTCCTTATAAATACTTACCCTCACGTAACACAGGGGTCAAATAAATCTGAATAGTCAGTTTGTATTGATTGAATATATATGGAGATAAAATTGCTCAACATGCATTGGCTTGGTAACAGTGGAGGTTGTTGGAGGATGATTTTGTAACAGTTTCAGACCATTTGGAAAAATAAGTTGCTAATTAGTAGACTGATCACCACATGAAGCTGCTGACTAACCAGTAAGATCATGGTTCACCCTACTCCTTTGCCAGTCCCCACTTACTACCACAAACACTGCTACCAGAAACAGAGAACTCACAATGACCCAAAACTTGTTTGAACAATTTAGTATGCCCCCAGTTACCCTTCAGTTTCATTTGGTATGAAACATCATGACTACCAGACTTGATAATACAGTCTGTCCTAGGAAGAAAACTTATGACCTAATGATCCAGTAGGCATAAATGAGCAGTTTTCATGAGCTGAGAGATTATTCATGTACATTAAAATCACACATCTTCAATCCACATAACCAAGATCATCTAAAGAAAGACATGTTGTTAAAATATCTTTACCACTGGCATCCTCATCCTTCTAGAAGACAGTAATTTTCCAAAATTAAAATCTCATGGTTTCCCTGAGGTAAGAATGATTGACAATGTTTTATAGTACAGATGGCTGAGCAGATGTGTGCATAGGTGTGTTACCTCACTGCAAGCAACTTAGCCAATCAGAGAAGAGCTGAGAATGACACTCTGAAGCAATACGAATTTTATCCAGGGAGATCAAAGATCCAATGGGTACAGCGTGGTCCTAGTTTTAACCATGTTGGAATACAGAATTAGGCTATCCTTTAGCCTAATCAAATATGGTCCACATCTACAACTTATATACCCACCCCCATGAGTTATACAGGGAGTACTAGTTTAAGGAATGTTTTACTTAAACATGCTAGGAATTAAGAGCACGATTCTTAGAGTCAAACAGACCTGACATCGAATCCCTACTCTGCCTGTGAAAATGTAGACAAGTTGCTTAGCTTCTCTAAGGCTCAGGTGCCTCATCTAGAATACAATACACTATTACTTTGCAGGAAAGTTGTAAATATAAATGAGGAACAGTGATGTTTGGAACACATCAACATTCAACAGAATGTAGTGATTCTTATAAATTGTATAATCAGTGTTCTGCCAATCTAGACACAATAATACTTCCTTGATTCTCTGAATCAAAAGACGTAAGACACAGCATTATGACTATTGAAAATTTCTGCCAAACAGGATTAACTTGATGATTTTTAGAGTGATAGTCCAAAACTATCAACTGTAAAATGATATTTCTTTGAATCTTCCTTTTTTTTTAAATATGGCAAATTATTTTTTGTACTATATATCATGCACATTTTGAGACTGAAATAAATTACACCTTTATAAAATGTCCTCCAGGAATGTAAGACATGTTAATCCTATACTCTTTGGTGAGGTGGTCTACCTGCCTCTAAGAAGTATAGTGTGGAAGAACAAGAGCATTATAGTCGGACATAGCCTGGAAGTTTGAATTTTGACTCTACCTCTTACACAGGCAAATATCTTAACTCTCTTAAGTCTTAGTTTTTACCAACAGAGAAATGCAATGGAAACATTTCATGCACAAGGTTTGCTTCTCTCTAACCCACTCCCTTCCCCATTCCACCACTTCTACCTCTATCAAATTCCTAGATGTAGAATAAGACACTGTTTTAAAAATTATTTTAAGCACATTTATAGAATCTAGTGCCAGACAAATTTGTAAAGACTAAGTTACTGGGAAATAATTTATTGTCAAAATTTTAAAAGAGATTATTTAAGATGAGATCTGCCAGTGTCTGATCTATCCTGCAAAGTCACACAACATCACTTTGCTACACACTACTGGTTACAACCAAGTCATTAGGGAGAGACCGGATTCCAGGGAAGGGCACATATACCCCATTGCTGGATGGAAGACATGCCTTCACTGAAAGTAAGAAGACCTGCTCTTCAAAACCATGCTTAAAAGAATAAAGAAGACACAATCAGAAAGAAATAATTGGAAAGCCATACTTAGGGCCATAATATAAAAAAATTCTCAAAACACAACAATAATAATAATACTTCACCAAATAAAAAATAGAAAATGATAGATAAGCACATGGAAAGATGCTCAGCATCATTAGTAATTAGGAAAGTTTAGACTAGAATTACTTCACATAAACTAGAATGTTTAAAATTAGAAATACCAGTCATACCAAGTTCTGGTTAAGGATGTCAAACAGTTGGCACTCTACATTAGCATTGGAGAACTAAAATATAATCACTTTGGAAAACAGTTTGGCAGTTTTGTTAAAAGTTTCAAATATCCTACTAATTATCTAACCATTCCACTTCTCAGTGTGTACTCAAAAGAAATAAAAGCATCTGTCCATACAAAAATCTGCATATAAACATTTTAGCAGCTTTATTTATAATAGCCAAAAATTGAAAACAACCAAATGTCAAACAACAGGTGAATAAACAAACATATAATAAAAATGCTATTAATTCACAAAAAGGGATGAACTATTGAAAATCAATAGCAAAGTGGATGAATTTTTAAATAGGTGTGCTGAGTGGAAGAAGTTAGGCTGAGGAAAAAGGTATTTATTGTATGATTCTATTTATATAAAATTCTAAATAATGCAAACAAATTAGCTAAGTGAATTTTTAGAACATGAGACCAAGTTACTGATTACCAGAAAGGAGGTAGATAAATTAACAAAAGGAGACAATTGTATGATGAAGCTTGGGATTGAACTTGTAGTGGTGAACATAATGTATTATATACAGATGTTGATTTGTAATGATACACACCTGAAACCTGTATCATGTTATAAAGTGGCGTTAATTTGATAAAAAAAATAGTTTAAAGATTTCTTCCTGCTTTAATAAAATGCCTCATGATAAGTTCATTTTTATTTAAACCTTTAAAAATTGCTTTTCATTCTTTGGAAATGTTATTATAAGATTATATTCAATCAGAAATGAATGTATTAGAGTCTAGCTAGTAAACACACAGGACCAGGGAGTTAGAGCCAACATGGAAGCAAAAAAGTACCATGAAAGTTCCATGAGACCAGGAATCTTGACTCATCTACCTATGTCTATGCCATGGAGGACACAGTGAACTATGATGACAAAAACCATGTATTGAGCCTGATTCTGGAATAAGTCCTTTACAGGCAGTATTCCTCTTTACAGTCCCCTTGGAAAGTTACTATTATTCCCTTTATTAATCAGTAAAGTGAAGCTTACTTCATTCGAGGATTTCCCCAAATCACACAGTTATTAAGTGGTAGAGTCTGATCCTCTGTCGGCCAAGCAGATTTCATTAAACATTCATTGTAGACATGCTTGATTAAATGGAGGAAGGAGAGGAAAGAGGGAGAAAGCAAGGGAGAACATGGACAGATAATAAGACCTCATGACATTCACTTTCAGGAAGAGACTTATTTTTCTGAGGAGGGTAATGAGTAAAACCAACTCAGCATTTTTGTAGACTGTAGGCTTAGCAGAATCTCAGGGTAAACCTATAGAGCAGAATATGCACCCTCTCCACTTTATTTTGCACCCTTTTCTACCTTGCTCTCTCCTCTCCAGCTACATTGGCAGCTGAACCCCATCCTGGTTCCTGCATTGTCTGTCCAGAGCAGTTACCATTGAACTATCCCTTGTTCAGGTCCCATTCATCACTTTGGCTCTTACAGTACTACTATTCCCAGGTCACCATAGCCTTGTATAAGGATAAATCCAGCGTCCCTAGATTCATACAGCCCTTGAATTGAAGGTTAGTTCCCTCCTAGGGACATCGCCATGGAACAACCAACAGAATTCCTCCCAAACATCTCTAGTCCTCTCCTAGTCAGTGTATTCTTTTCTCTTCCAGAGTTCAAAATTCTTCCTTCTCTCTACTTCTCTCTATCTGAAACTGGCTTAAGCCATTTCCAAAGAATAGCCTTAGACTCCAGACCACTCTAATTGAGCCCCAACCACAATCCCAAGCCTTGGCAACTCACTGTGGGGGAGAGACACACTATTTTTACATGAGCGAGAAAGGAAAAGCATTAGGAGGAAAAGTACAGTTCAGCATTTCAACATATTATTCTGCCACATTTCACTAAAGAAGGGTGATGCCATTCACTGAGATAAGGAACATAGTAAGATTAATGGATTTGAGGCATGAGACCACAAGTTTGGTTTTCTAGTATGATGAGTTGCAGTGCCTTTGAGATATTCAGTAGGAGACACATAAAAAAGACAACTGGACATTCAAGTTAGCTGTAGCTAACTATCTGTAGACCCCAGTGTAAAAATGCATTATTTGCTCACCTAGACATTTCCAATATGGAAAATCATATATTTACTTACTGTAATATTTTATAAGACCAAGCCTATTTCTAACACTCCAAGTGGTTCTCTATTTTCACCAGTATCCTGAAAACCACTTAAAATTTCATGTTGGAAGAAAAAGACAAAAACAGAAATTTTACAATTTTTTTCCCAAGGAATAATTAAAGCCCGTGAACTTACATGAGCTCTTTGACTTTGAAAGAAATCATTGCAGGTGGAGAAAATTACATCCTTGGGGGTTAATGTCTCAATTTCAACTGACCACAAACTCCCTTCTGTTTCATCTGACACTTACAATGCATTGCTTCACAAAATAATTAACTTATAAAATATTTAAGAAAGCCTAAGAAACTTTTATTCAAAAAAACTGCTGACTTGACCCATAGAAAGTGCTAGCTGTTTAGCCTAGTCCCTGATTTCCATGACTATTACCTATTAATGAAGTAACAATGTCCCCAAAACATGGGAATACCATGTGGTTTACACTATCAAGAACTCAAATTCTAAACATCTAAGATAGTACAAAACCATGCCATGGATACTCTACTTTGCATTTTTCTGCAATGTTGATGAACTTTCATCAGTATCATTAATATCATAGTGGAATAAATTGCAAAACTAGGTCACAGCTCCACAAAAGGAAACACAGACTGAGAAATAATATGGTATCTATTGTATATAAACATGTAAGAAAGGCACAAGGTGAAGAAAACATCAAGTGATCCAATTTTATTGGCACTGAGAATTTATGGAAGGGAGAAAGCAACATTCTCTGTCTATTCTCTGAGACCTCATATAAGTACCAAAATTCTAAAAAATCTTTATGGGGATTTAAACACAGCTGGGTTAAAATGCTGCTCTGCAGGACCCTGTGGGTCTGCGTCTGACGTAGCATACATGTACTGCTTCTATCTAGAAGCTCTGGATGCAAGTGAATCCCCTGGATAGGAAGGAGAAATGATAATGACAGGGTGGAAGAATGGTAGCTTATGAATTAAAAGTTACACCATTAAAAAGTTTGACCTTCGACACAATGGGCCCTGATATAACATCACTCAGAGAGGGAGGATTTTTCTCTCAACTCATAATACATGATCACATGGATAAACTGGCTCAAATATTTCATAACATCAGCAAGATCTTAATTAGAGCCACTTTCCCAAAAGCTAATTGCCAAGTCAAGAGAGGTGAGAGAACTGTAATATGGGTAGGGGTTCAAAGATCAGGTACAGGTCTGTGGGTGCACAGCATAAAGGGAAAGGAATGTCATCCTTTCCCTTTTAATGTGTCCATTTACAGTTCTCTGTTGTTCCTGTTGAGGGATAAAGTGACATTGGTCTCTAGATGTCTGGTTTTAGCAGTGGTTGAGGTACCAACAGAATTAGTAACTGGGAGGACAAGAAAATCTCTGAATATAATGGGGTTGTATGGTTAACTATACCTGTGAGTTCTGCAGGAGAGATTCTGTGACATCCTACCTCTGCAGAGGCACCTGTGGGCAAAAACAAGAACTAAGAATTGCTGAGATATAAAAGTCACTGAGGATTCACAGAAATCAACAAGGAAGGACTCTAGGGGTAAAAAACAAAACAACAACTAATCATCTGGCCAAAGATGTATAACCTTATGAGATCAAGATTTGGGTATTACCAGAAATGTATCCTCATTTTAATAATAGGTGGGCAAAATCACAGCAACATGTATGGAGCTAGAAGGGATTATACTCAGTGAAATAAGCCAGAAAGAAAAAGAAAAATATTGAATGGCTTCACTTATAGGAGGAACCAAATAAGGAATCAGGAAAAAAATATATATAATTATATATAATGTATACTTATATGTATTATATGTTATATAATTTACATATAAAATATATTTACATATGATATATTTATATATAATTATATACTATATAATTATAATAAATTAAAAAACAAAAGTAATAGGCAACTAGATATCAGAGACACTTCAGGGGAGGGGAAGGTGGAAAGAGAGGGATCAAAACAGGAGGGAAGAGCACAAGCAACTATAGTGATGGTGCACGAGTGAATTGGTGGTGGGAATTATAGGCAGATTACACCTGAGAGCAGAAAGCATACATTGTACAAAAAGGGAGAAAGATGTAATATATAAAAAATAAAAAATAACAGGTGGGCAAATCCTGAGACTTTCCTATTATACAATCTATATGGAGTCAAGTGATTTTTGGTGCTGGGGGACCCATGTAAAAAGAGGGAAAAGCCAGCACTAGATTTTGTGGTCAACTTAATATTACCATAATCCACCTATCTTCATTTTTGAAGCAAAGCAACTTGTCTGCTTTTTGGAATCATGGTTTAATGAAAAGTCTCACTAAATGTAGAGTTGCTTATTCCACATTTTAGAAAACAATGATAAGGCAAACAATTCATATTGTCTTTGCTCGCATCTTCCTCAAGAGCTATAAATGAGGAATATGGTTCAGAGGATGATGAAACCTTATAATGACAGTTCTAAGAAACTTTCTAAAACCCCTTCCTCACCTACCTCCATATGACAAAGCTGTATCCCCATGGTTTGTGGAATGGAGGAGATAGAAATGGGATAAGAGCCAAAAGAAATTACTAAGAGAGAAAGAAACAACCATCCCTCAACACTATAAATAAATAAAAACCAAAAAATTTAAATCCAATGTTTGTATTCTAAAATTATACAAGTGAAGTCAAATCTTTGCAAAGATAACAAAGCAGGAAGTACTTGAAATGAACTTTAAAATGATAATTATCTTACAGAATAGTAAAAGTAGAATGACAAGTTTAGGTTAATAAAAACCAAATTAAGTTCTTTATTGGTCTTCCTGAAAGTTCCTCATTTATGGAAGTATCTAGTTAAGTAAACACTCTTTTATGATAATTGGCACTTAACATTCTAAAACAATGCAGTGGTAAATAACAAAAAGACAAGGACAAACTTGAAACCCAGAATCAGACTTTCCACCTAAAGATTCCTATGTTTTATTAGAAACTGTGAGAGCATGTGAGATTAGGAGCATGAAAAGGAAAACAAGTAAAATAATTTAATGTGTTCTTTAATGATTGCTTATGCCTTTTAAATAGAAGAAAGCTGATGCCTCAATATTGAGAAAAATAAATTTGAGGTCACTCCTTTTTCAATAGAAATTCTCCCCATATCCATCACCAAACTGCACTGCTTGAAATTTTAATTGAATGTTTTCTATGCCTAGGGAACTGTGAATAATAGTGACAAGGACAGTAAATAATAATTCAGTGTCCTTCAGAAATCTGACTTTCAAGTAAACAGTAACACCCACAATACTTACAAGTTGAAATTCACAAATTTAAATTGTCTAGTACTTTTCAATAAACATAACCTAACACATCTTGGTACTGCAATGTGGAGGAGAGAGCTGAGGACAAGAAGAGAAGCTCATTCTTTATGTTTTTGGTTTTTTTCTATTCTGTATTTCTCAAGGTCAGAAGAAAGCCATTATTGTCAGGGCTTTCTCCAGGATAGAGACAAAGGCAGTAACATACTGAAGGCTCACTCCCACCTAGTCTACACTGACCTCCCATCTTGCTGGCCGAGCCCCTGGTCATCTCCACCTTAGGATCTCTATCCTGCCCATGATAAGCCTTACCTTAGGACATGGAATTCACATTCTATCTAGGAAACTGAATTATGCCTAGGGATCTGTGAATAATGGCAACAAGAAAAGTAAGTAATAACTCAAGGTGCTTTGGAAATCTTAACTTTCAAGTAAACAGTAACTCACATAAGACTCACAAGTTGAAATTCACAGGGAAAGACTTAATTATGTGGGGCAGTGGGAAAAAAAAACCCCACAAATTTAGTAAAATCTAGAGGTTGGATCAAATACGTGTTTTGCGATAGACAGTTTTATGACCATGAACAGTGACACAGTTTCTCCAACTTTGAAACAAAAAGGATGGACTAAATAAGGGATCTTCAAACTTATTTTATAAATAGCCAATCATTAAATATTTGGAGTTTTGAGAGCCACAGAGATCTCTGTCTCAGTACTCAACTCTGTATTATAGCATGAAACCAGTCACAGACAGCACATAAACAAAGAAGTATGATTACATGCCAATAAAATTTTATTTACAAAAACAGGTAGGTCAGATTTTGTCACAGGACCATAACTTGCCAACCCCAAAAAGAGCATATAACAAATGTATGTTTATATCTGAACTTGGTTTATTAACATGGAGATAATTTCACTTGCTATATTCTTGTAGTTAATCACTTTGAATAATTTATAGGTAGGTAGAACACTTAAAATGTTTACTTACTCAGAACTATAAACATAATGTCTAAAGAAAGAAAAATTAACAGAATACAATTTAGGCTACGTCCTTTAGCACAGGCTAGCTCATTCTTTGTCCAAATCAAAATTAAAATGAAAAATATTCGTAAAATAAATAAGGATCTTGGAGATGAGAACTATGTTACTGTAAGCATGCCAGTAGTTTATTAAGTAACAGTATAATCTAATATATGGAAGAACTATACACTCCACTCTAGTATCTCCAGTTGTATGTATTCAGATCATACAAACAGATTACATAAATTGCCTAATTGTGTAGCAAGGGACCTTCCAAATATTACTGTGCATAGTTTAATGAACCAAGAGGCAAACACTGTCCCTTGCCCATTAGCCAAAAAGTATCATTATAAAGTTTAAAAAAAACAAACATGGTTAGAATTAGAAAAGCTTCTCTGTTATGGAGAAGGTAACATAAAACATTTCACTCAATGGAGAAAGGCTTAGTTCCTGGCTAAGATGGGGGATATCTTCTCTATCCTTTGGTGGGTTTAGTTTGGGTGATTTGAATTCTGTGACCCTACCACCTATATTGGAATACAGTCTACTATAAAAGCAAGAGATATAGTTTGTTTGTTTTTTTCACTAATCCAGGATATTATAGAAAGCAACATTTTCCACGTGTAAATATTTTATCATATCCCTTGATATTTCCAAGAGAACTAAACTACAAAGTAGATTTTTAAATTCTAATAGTAATTTAACCTCAATCAGAAATGCCAGATTTTTGTTGCCATTGATATTTTTTAACTCTTTAGTATCAAATTTAATGTTTTGGAATGCAACATATTTGTACATGGTATAAAAAAAATGCACAAGAAGGTAGCCTCGGTAAAATCTCCCTTCCATCTCTTTTCCCAAGAAAAATAGCTCCTGATCCATGAATAGTATCACTGAGAAGAGCCATCTCAGAAATCTGGACCACAGTCTCTCCTTCTACCCTCTGAAGTAATAATACTAACAGGACCCTACTTACCTTTCCACAAAGCCTCTTACAAACAAACCACTTCAGAGAGATCTTTTGGACCCCTGGGGGTGTTAGGAGGTAGTCCATCCCACAAAGGTAGAAGAGCCTTAAAAAACTGATCAACCCCATTGTGGCCACTGTATGACTTTGACTATCACTGTTGACAAGTGCAACATCACACAGAGATACAGTTCTTTCCAATTCTTGAACTATTTGAAGAGGGTTTTTCCATCAGCAAAAGTGCTGGTTCTACTCTTCTCTGTGTTCTTATTATATACACTGTTTTTCTCTATACACTGTTGATTGGAAACCATTTATATCTATTCCACATCGTTTTGAAAAGAGCAAAGTTTGCCATTATGGTTGCTCTAGATATAGATATCCATGTGTGAAATTTTACTGACTTTATGTGGTACAAAATAACAATTTTGTGATATATCTTAAAGTCTATTAGTTATACCAATTTTGCTGACCTTTTGTTATGATTGAACTACTTCAAGAAGAGAAAGAAGAGTAATAGTTTCAAATGTGCTGAGATTTCATTAAATTTTCATTATTCATCAGTCATTACTAAAGGATGGTTGTCAAAATGTAGGCCACTAAGGTAATCTGGAGATTTCAATGGATAGACTAATGAGAAGCAATTATTTCCTCTGAGCTGGGATTGAGGGTATAATTAGCATTTTTTAATCCATCTGCATTTTTTCATGAGTAAATAACATAACACTTGCATAGCATGAAGAAATATAAGCTATTAAACCATATAAGGAACTACTGTTCATATTTACAGATAGCAAAAATGAAGTAGTGATGGCCAAAATGACTTTGCCACTATGCCTCAGAAAGTCAGAAGTGAAATGGTATTTCAAATGGGATCCCTCTAGATCCTAGTCTATTTTTTATCCCACTGACTGTGCTGTCTTCTTTTATAAGAATGCTATATCTTGAAAGCATCTCTCGAAGACACCCCTGAGGTTAATGCTTTAGAAAAACCTATCAAACATAATGACTTTGATAGAGACCATTTCACATTACTTTTACCAATCTATTTTTCTTGGTTCATTCTCTCAAAAATGTCTAACTTTTCCCAATGACACTGTTCACACTGATTCTAGTTTATAACAACATAGGCAAAGATTTAAACTGATCTTCTATGAGGTGAAAGGAAAATGACAGTAGAATTCAGTTCTCCAGGACAGAGAGAATATACAAAACATCTCCATATTAGGAAACATTAATATTGTATTACCCAACAACCACTATGGCAACTAAAGAGGACAATCCCAGAGCTTTAAGAGTTCCTTGGAGAAATCTCCTCCTCTGCCCCCTAACCCACAACAACTCCCCCTTAAGGAGGAATCATTTGTAGTCATAGAGGTGACCAATGTAAGTGATTCCAGAGACCCAAGGTATGAATTTAGCAATAAGAAGAAATAGGAAATATGGGATGTGGAGTTTCTAAAACATAGAGGATTCTGATGGATTTAGTCTAATCCTCACAAAGATAGGCCATAAAAAAGGTCAAATTCATCAACAAATGGTGGCCCCTTCTTCCTAAGGACTTGAATCTCCATGAAGAATTAAAGCCATTTATCTAGTTTACCTAATACATTTTCCAAGAGAAAGCAGTGGAAATAGAAATGGAGTCTCTCTCATGGTGAATCTAGGTGGGTGATTTATTAAGTGTAAGGTGTTGATCTGTTGATTTCTCACACATTTTTATTGGCTCTCTCCCCCTAAAATGTTCTTTTCCTTCAGGTCATGTTTCCCATGAGTTACAAATTACATCTACTCCATTACATCTACTCCAGGGTAAGACCCTGGATCCGAGAAATGGAGTAAAATGGGTTGATCTGGGCTAGCGAGGTCCAATTTTTACCTACTAACCCTGGCACTGGGGATTAGGTCACAGGGGATAGTCAACAGGATAACAGAGAACAGTCTTTCAACAAATTGTGTTACAATAACTAGATCTCCGAGCCATGCAAAAGAATGAAATTCAATTTCTACTTCAAATCAAATGAAAAAATGAACTCAAAATCAACCACTGGCCTAAATATAAGAGCTAAAACTATAAACTCTTCAAAGAAAACATAGTAATAAATCGTTGTGATTTGGGATTAAGTAAATTCTCCTTAAATATGGCACCAGAAGCACAAGTGACCAAGACAAAATAAAACAATGAAAAGAACTTCATCAGAAGCAAAACCTTTAGTCCTTCAAATGAAACCATCGAGAAACTAAAAGACAACACACAGAAAATGGGAAAATATTTGCAGTGATATATCTGTTTTGATTGCTTCCTCTTTATCTTGCTGGGGAAGGAGGAATTCCTACCCAGATTTATGGTGATGTCCAAACACATAATCCCATACAAAACATACGAGAGCAAGAGCAGTTTACCAGTCACATGCTCAGTGCAGGAGGACAACATGCCATATGAGGGCTGCAATCAGGAACAAAGTAAATAATAAGATTGGTGGGAGGGGGTATCCTTGGGAGGCCACTGTTGTAGTATCAAGAGAGTAGAATGTCCTTTGGTTCCGTTGAAAGAATTCATTTGGCTTATCTGAATAATTCTATGGACTGCCAGTGAATTAAAACCTGCTACTGAAGAATGAGCAGGAAACACAATTGGTCTGTTTGATAAGGAAAGTTATTCAGCAAGGGAACTTATCCAGTGCTGTAGGGTGGAAAGGGAAACTAGCAGTTAGAACATTATAGGCCATTTCAATTTTTCTAGGTATCAAGGCAGTATACAATATGAACCTTAATTTTGTCTTACCATTAAAGACACCAAGGTTTATAAGAGACTTGTCTCTAAGAATATGAAAAGATCTCTTACAGCTGAATAATAAAAATACAAATAATTCTGTTTTTAAATGGTGAAGAATTTCAATAGACTCTTCTTCAAAGTAGAGGCACAAGTGGCTAATAAGCACATGAAAAGATGCTCAACATTATTAGCCATTAAGAAAATATAATGAGATACTGTGTCATACCCACTAGAATGATGATAATAAAAAAGACAGACAAAAACAGTTGGCAAGGATGTGGGAAAATTGGAGCTCTCATACACTGCAAAATGATGCAGCTGCTTTGCAAACAGTTTGGCAGTTCCTCAAAATGTTAAACATAGAGTCACTGTATGAACCAGCAATTTCACTCCTAAGTATATGTCCAGGAGATGAAAACATATGCCTACATAAAAATTTGTTCGTGAATGTTCATAACAGCATTATTTATAACAGTCAAAAATGGAAACAATCCACATGTCTATCAATTCTTGAGTGGATAAATAAAATGTGATGTGTTCACACAATGGAATATTATTCAGCAACAAAAAGAACGAAGTAACAATACACACTACAACACTGATGACACTTGAACACATGCTAATTGAAAGAAGCTGTTCACAAAAGAATACCCAATATATAATACATTTAATAGGAAACTACCAGAATCAGATCCCTAGAGACAGAAAGTTGATTACTAGTTGTCTATGATTTGCGTGGATGTTTGGGGATGAGGAGTGACTGCTGATAAGTAAGAGGGATTCTTTTTTTTTTTTTTTTTTTTTGAGGCTGAAGACATTCTAAAGTTGATTGTGATAATGGCTGAATAACCCTGAATGTGTTAAAAATAAGTTTTAAAATGATACTTTAAATGGTTGAATCATATGGTATGTTAATTATTTTTCAAAAAAAAAATTTTTATTTTTTTAAAAGGTAATGGGTAGCCTGAATATGACTTATTCCAGTGATTCAACCCTTCCCAAATAACTATTTGAATCTTCTTCTTTAAGATATCTGCACAAAATTTAAAAAACTTCTATGACTTATAAGTGTGTATTCCCTTATAAATCCATAATCTTGCCAAAGTCGTTGACAGTAGCAGTGAAAAACTGCAATTTCATTTTTAAGCATCTATATAAACAAGGTTTCGAAACTAGGCTAACTTTTTTTATTTAGAGAAATAAAGGTTAGCAGAAACTTACAAAATAAAAGGATTGCATCTCAGAAATGTTATATAACTTTTCCATGTTTCACAATCAAATAATGACAATATTGTGTCATGTGGAAACTTAATATACCATCTGTGAGAGTCAGCCTTCATGATGGCACCCATAATTCTTGCCTCCTGATAATCACATCCTTATCTGGTGCTGCCCGCCCTTTCCCATCACTCATTCTGAGGGACATTAGCTGAATGTTCTTATGACATTCAAGCAGCCTGTGGAGAGGTCTGTGTGGCAATGATCTGAAGCCAGATAACAATTACATGAGTGAACCTGGAAGCACATCTCCTCTAACTGAGCTTTCAGATGAGACTACAGCCCCAGTCAATGGATTGATTGCAATCTCCTGAATGGCCAGAGCTATTCAATGTAGACACTTCTAAATTTCTGCCCCAGAGAAATGGTGAAATAATGAGTCAGTTTAAGCTCCTAGATGTGGGAGAAACTTGTAATGCAGTAATAGGTAACTAAAACACTATGCTCTTTACACTTTAAAATCTACTTCCTATCTGGAAATTCAAGTATTTGTAATTATTTTCTAGGATACACAAGTCAAAATTCAAACCAAATCCATTAAGGAAAGGAAAATTAAATATGACAATATTGTTGTAATTTTTTTCAAACTTATTAGTAGCTTTTGTACTCAATAGAACAAGATATAGCATTTTAAAGTATAATAACTTTTCAGGTGAATTGTTCCTGCTTTTTCCACTAAAGTAATTAAATTAAGTCACATCATAGTCCTTTTGATGGAGCTTCCAAAGCTTCAATGAAGTACACTGTTACTGAGGACACCACCCTCTGACTTCTGTACTATTTATAAATGTCTCTAAGGCATTTCTCTGTCTCCATGTTTCTAAGGCAACCTTAGTCCATTTCCCCAAGTACTACTTAGTCCATTTCTCAAGTACTACTAAAAAACAAAGAGCTAGACAGGAGAATTTGGAAAATAAAATATCAACATATTTTGTACTCTACAATGTGGAAGAAGAGAAATATATTCATACTAAAGTTCATTATTCCTGACATCCACTGTCTTCTGGTCCCTGCTCCTCATTATCTCAAGATTTCACTATTTGGATGTCAGTATCTTTCTGTTCTTTATTCATATCATCATTCTTTATAACATCACTAAGAAAATGGAAGCAGTAAGAATTGGGTTACTCCTACCACCAAACATACAGAACAACATGTGTCTACACCATCTATGCTTCTATGATCAGTACCTCCTTCTGTACTTCACCCCCATCTCCTCTCAAATACTCAAGAATTTTACTCCCAAACTGCTCTGTTCTCTCTTTCCTGAATCATAAATCTCTCTTGACACTAATCACAAGAATATATAAATATACCTTGTACACTTCATCCCATATCCTTCTCTGGCTGCTATTCCATTTTTCTGATCTTCTTGAGCAAAATCCCTCAAAGGAGATGTTGATTCTTGATTTCTCTGTTTTGCCATCTTTCATTTTTGCTTTAACCCTTTCTAATTGGGGTTTGATCCCATCATTCTGCTGATGTTTTTATCAAATTAGGAATAAATACAACATGTTTTGCCATTTCCACTGGACAACCTCCTATTCTCACCTCTAAATCTCACATTCAATCTGGTAATCATTCTCTCCTATTACAATACTGATCTTTTAGTTCCCAGGAAACCCTGCTGTCATGATCTCCCTCACATCTCTCTGATCACTTTTGCTCAGTCTTCCTTCCTGACTCCTCTCTACATGTTTCCAAAAGATGCTGTTTCTCAAATTCAGTCTAAAGCCATTTCCTCTCTTTCCTGCAAGTTGCTCCTTCATTCCCAATATGAGGAAATCCATATAAAACCCAAATCTCCATATTTATGCCTCCAGATTTCAATATATCCAATAATGAACTTCAGATTTTTCCTCAAAAACAAGCACATTAAACTTAACATGTCTAAAGCAGAATTCTTCATTCCTAAATAAATTATTCTTCCGGGTATTCCCATTCACCAAGATATTCGAGTCAAAAATGAGAATATTATCCATTACTTCTTCCTCTCCCTTAATCCCCATCTAAATTCAATCCAATAGCAAGTCACTAGAGATTCTCTAAAATGTGACTCAAATCCATGTACTTTCTTTTTTTTTGGGGGGGGGGATTGTATTTGGTTCTAGTTGTCATTTTTTTTGAGGTTTTATTTTTTTATTATTTATTTATATATATTTGACATCAATTGTAATCCCCATGTATTCTCCATCACCATATCACCAGTGCACCATCACCTCAGTCCCTCGTGTTCCCATCTTCCCTCAACCCTCCCCCTCCCCTCCCCACCAGGTGTCCCCAGTCTGT
>JAGFMF010011393.1:2866251-2926186 GCA_019455555.1 Galemys pyrenaicus
CCTTGATCCTTATTTGGTTCCCTTATGTTCCTCCTAAGGGAGGAACCATCTGGTATTTTTCTTTTGCCTTCTGACTTATTTTGCTGAGCATAATCCCTTTCAAATCCATGTACTTTATATCAAAGATCACCAACCCCTATCAAGCCACCACCATCTTTAACCTGTAATACTCCTCAGTTTTTGCCCCTCCAATCTTTTACCCACACAAGACCCAAGAAAATCATCTAAAAGATAGCATGTAACAATCTCATACCTATACTGTTAACCTCACCCAATGCCACTCTCCTCATTTGTGAACTGCAATCACATGCACCCTTCATTTTCTGGAGCAAACCATTGTCTCTCCTGCCTAGTACCTACACAATCACCATTATAAACTGCAAATATTTAACAGCTCTCAATAGGGGGAAAGCTTATCTATTGGAAAGAGCATTATGTATATTAATTATCTCTTGCTACATAACAAATTTTCCTAATTTTGTTTTCTCTAAATTGAGTGTACACCCCTGTCCCTCCCACTAGGCTCTTTACCTGACTAGATTTGTATTATCTTTTCTATTTAAGATTAAATATCATCTAATTTCCTGACCAGATGTCCTCTTGTTCTCTTTTTATAAGTTCATTAAAGCGTATAATTGTGAATGTATCTATTCATCTATTGAATTGTTACTTCTACTTACTAGACCATAAACTTTATAAGAAAACCACTATGTCTTCTTCATTCTTCATTCTTAACCCAGTGGCTAGGACAACACTTTGAATATATTAAGCCCTATGAATATTTTCACTAATAATAGTTATATATGAGATTCATAAATTCAAATATTCAGTTTAAGACCAACAAAATCCCAAGAACTTTATAAGCAAAAAAGTTACCAGTATGCTTTGCACTTAAGCTATAAAGCACAGAATATGCAATTACTATGTTCCCATTTCCATCAACCACATATTTGTGGATGAATGTGTATGAGACAGTGTTTTTCTTTATAGTTCTAGTCTTCTAATTTCTGTTTCTAGCACCTTATGATTCATATCGAACAAAATATGTCCAAAAAAAATCTCTCTTGATTCCTCTTAGAGTATTTGACCTTAAAAGGCCACCTATCAGAAACTTAAAAATGTCAGCATTTCCCCAGATGCAGAGACTTGTCTCATTTCTTTAACCACTAAACTAAATGATAAATCAAAGACACTCTAAGGGGAGGAGGGGGTCCAAAAGGATAGGGTAGACTACCAGAAGCCTTACTTGTAAGGCAGAATTGAAGTTGAAAAGAAAGTAGAAATGAGACACACTATATGGGCATCAGCAGCCACAGGGGAATTCTGCTGAAAGTCAGAAATAGTTTCTCAAGGGTAACCATTCTCAATCTATTTTATTTCTTTTTATTACTCTTCCCTGGTAACACACAACTGCAACTGATATGAAGCCTTTTAACAAATATGGCTTGTAATGCAGTCTATTTATATTCTTATTTTATTTCATTCAATTATTCTCCTATAATTCTCCTGGTATTAAAAGTCCTTTTGATGGCTGTTCTGTTTTCCATTTCCAAAGTCATTAACCTCCATTCCCTACCCTAGGTAAGGGGAATGCTTTCTGAGTGACAGCCTTGTTTACAGAGATCAGGAAAGGACTTGGCAGCTGTTCCAAAATGTCAAATAAGATGGCCTGAAGACTGCTGCAGAAAAGTGCCACCAAATAGGGAAGCAACGTCACATTAACTAGACTGACTTCTTGTCGTCCACTAATGGAATTCTCTGACGTGTACCTCTTGAGAGAGAAAGATTTGCTAGAAGAGAGGAGTCCTGGGTAATATCTCTTGTACCTTTCATATGACTTTCATAGTCTTCAAACTCTCAAAAGCACTGAGGTTACCTTAAATATGCAAAAAGTGAACAGAAACAAGAAGACTACTTATTTGAATTGAAACACAGTGCCCTTTAGATATTGATTTCATTTTTAACATCAGGAAGTACTTCTAATATGCCAAACTTTACAAATTTGATGCATTTTAACCATGTCAGAAGACATATCTGAAAGTATGCCAAAGTGTTAACTGTGTCATTATTTTAAAAGCACATGATCAGGTAGGAATTGGCCAAAGTTCTCTAAGATATTTAAGTATTCAATTATCTAATTTCTTCTTAGATTTGGTCCTATTAGTGAGTTCAATTTGTTCATTCACTACACTGTTCTTAAATGCTTAGCAGGCAATTTATTTATTTATTTTAGAATTGCAGGCACAATTCTAGGCACTAAAAATCAAGTGAAATTAAAAATTCAATTTCTAAATTATACTAGCACATGTAGGACACATCAAATAATTCAGTCTGCTAGGAAGAGGAAAGGAGGATGACAAGTGCTTTTATAGTGGTAAGGCTGTCCACAGGGCTCTTTATTCCCCTGTTTTCTCTGGGCTCCAAACCTCTTATTGAATCCTAATTTATTATCTTCCAGTCTCCTCTTCATTTAAAAGGCAGGATGTCCAAGTCAGATTTTTCCATTCTTCCTAACTCCAACCTGGTTCCAAAATCCCTACATCCCTAACTGTCAAAATAACCAACAATGATTATATACTATGTTCAAAGCCCTGCATTAAGGACACAACACACATTGTCTGATTTAAGTTTCAAAACATTCCTAGAGCATATCATTAGTCTATTTTACATATAAGAAAACCAAGACTTAGAAAGATTAAGTAACATGTTCAATAACCTGTGGGCATGTTTTGAAAATCAGAATATAGAGCTGTACTACCCAATGGTCACATATGGTTACTAAGCATTTGAAATTTTGCTAATGCAAAAGTGAATTTTTTATTTTATTAAAATAAATTTTAAACATTAATACTTAATTCAGTTGTTGGGTTTGTGAATATAAATTTTTAATTGTAATTACAGATTAAGTAATTTTGATGAAAATTTAGCTTCAAGTGGATACATGCCACAAGTATAAAATACACATCAGATCCTCAATGCCTCAGATAGAAATTATATTGTTAAAATTTTTCATACTGACCATATGTTGAAATGCTATTTTGTATACACAGGGTTCAATAAAAATATACTATTACAATTAATCTCACTGATTTCTTTTTACATTTTAATTTAAAAAAATAGAATTTTTTATTAGCTCACATTATATTTATATTATACTGTACTGCTCTGAAATCCATCCTCTTAACCACTACAATATCCCAGCAACAAAGAAGAATTTAATGTTGAATTCATGTAGTAACAAGGACCTACGACTCAAACTGGCTATTCAATTTCAGTATCCCTGCTTTTTCACCCACTATCTGCCATTTGTCTTAGCTTTAAATTTCTCTAGCTCTTCACAATGATTCTTTAAGAATTAACTCAAATTCCACCATTGCAGTATTGGTATTTTGTTGTATTTTGTCTTGTTTTGCTTTGTTTTGATAGCTATTCCACTTGTTAATTCTTTCCCTTAAACATCAAGCTATGGAAACTGTCAAATAAGACAATCCAATTCTGTTTCAAAGAATGGCTTCAAGATACATGCTGGATGAGAGGAGGTGAAAGAGAGCCATCCATTTATATTTACCTTTTTCTAGTCCACAGTAGCTCTGACCTTCATAAATTTGTTTCATCTGCCACCACTAGCTTCATACATCTTACACAACTGCTTCTTTCATTTGCTTAAGTTTGGTTCTTCCAATATTATGTCATATAACTGGAGTCTGAAAAAACCAGTTTGACAAAACAAAAACAAAACTATGTGTTAATAAAGTCTGAACAACTGTTATCTGTTATTCCTATGCCAAGTTTGGACTCTTTTTAACCCACCATTGTTCTCAATAAAATATTCTTGCAACTTTTACACATGAGTTTCAGATCAATTGGTTTCCAACTGATACCTTCAAGATGCTTCTTGCTGAAAATATGATTTCTTACAACTTCTACCATTATTTCTATCTAGCTCTAATGACCACTAGAAGTTACTAACATGTTTTTTCACTTCTCTTGGTTAAAAAATTCCATACTTCACAAATTGTTTCTGTCCTAAACACTGGTAGTATCAATAGCACAAGATAATATCCATTATTATATAGACAAGGAAATATAATAGATTTATTACAGGTTAGCCCAAGTCACTAAATAAAACATCAAAAAAAAGTGAAATGAATATTTAGCCAACTCCCTGTGTAGGTTACAGTGACTTCCCCACTCAGGAAGGACTTCCAAGGGCAACTTGATGGATATAGTAATAGTGTCCACATTTCCACAGGGCCAACTATTTAGCATTAGTTCGGTTATATTTCCCCTAATAGGTCCATTCAGAAAATATAAATTAAATTAGTATTTTTCAAATAACAAATGAATTTACAGCAATCACTTCTACACATATTTATTCAGGGATCACTGCAATACAGCAGGTATGTTTCTTTATAGAAATATAACAGAGTGATGTGCTATATCCATTGACCTTTCCAAATAATGTTGCTTTGTGAACAAAAGGTAATACTAATTTCTTCAAAAGCAGAAGTTGATGCAGTTGTTAAAGATAAAAGAAAAAGGGCACTGTAGCAGCAAGCTTCAAATGTGCTTCAGATGCTGAAATAATGATAGCAAAGGAAATCAGTGACCTCGAGAATGACAATGATCTAAACTGGGATTTAGAGATCCCCAAGTATAATGTATTCACTGACACTTTTTATTTCAAATGGACAAGCAATGGTGCAGAATTAATGCCCTGTGGAACTCATGACTGTGCATTGAAATCCACCAAGTTACCAAGACTTATGGGCCTTCCAAACAGCCCAGGTGAAGCTGGCACTTTTTATGGTGTGCTTGACCAGCAGAATACAGATTTGATTTTCTGACCCTTGAGAAAAATACAAAGCAGTCACTGTGAGCTAAGACTCCAAATTACAGCTGCGGTTCAGTTTTGATTCCTTTTGTAGAATAAAACTTGCTGACTAAGGCCATACGATTTGATTTATCTTTTCCTTTTAATGGTGTTTATCAGAATAGAATTGGTCTCCTGTTACCACTCTGAATACATTGGGCTTTGCTGCATAGCAACTTGGGTACATTTATTCTAACCTCATTGTGGCTATCAGGAAATGAATTTGCTAATTAATAGTAGAAACCCAAGAATAAACATAGAGAGTAAATGCAAAAGGATTATATTATTTAGGAGTGCCAAACTATATTTCACACAACTCCCTCTTGACCAAATATCACACAAAACAAATCACACAGTCGTGAAGAGGCAGAGAAAAGAAAAGAACAGCAGACTGAATATAGAAATGATTTGTCATCTCAGAAGACTTCCAAAGTGCTATAAAAGATTGTTTGGAATCTAATTGAAATGATTCTGGGAGTGAAATGACATCAGTGCTTGGTGAAGGCACATTAGGAAAATACAGTTGCTTCAGTGGAAAACTAACGGAGCCCTCAGTTTGGCCTAATGGTGCATGGGAAAAGGCACCTACCAGGGTCACCCTCTCCAGTGTCACCACAAATCAACATGATGGAACATGCTGAAGTCACACTAGCAGGCCCCTTGGTACTGCCCATCAACAAGAGCACTTGACTTCAATAGAATGTGTGAGAACAAAAACATACTTATGGTGAGATCAAAACAAAATGAAGAAGAAGGAAAATAGAAAAAAAACAGGAAACTTGTACAAGATTCCTGTTTTAGTCTCCCTAAAAGAGACTGTAGGACACTTCACAATCCCCTTGAAAATGGAAGGAAAGGCCTGAACCCCACATTTCTTTCAAATTATTCATGTAATTCAGCATTAACTAAACTTTACTAAGTACTAGGCAGACATTGTACTTAGCATTAGGGACTGTGCAATTCTCAACATTCATTTCCATGAAGTCACTGCCAAGTGGGGGATAAATTATAGTACTATCGTTATTCTGTCTGAAGAATTCATGTGTAGAAGTACATGTGACCTTGTTCGCCATACAAATGAGGCAGGGGAGAATATAGACATCTGACACTGAGAATGAAATAATTGGAGTGAATATCCAGAATGCTATTGCCAAGGAACCCTGAAAGGCATTATACAGCAAGGACCCAACTGTTGTGCCCAACCATTTGTCCAACTGTGGGTGTCCTTTTAAATTAGATGCCAAGTATTAACAGGTATTTCCAAACAAAACCATCTGTTTTTCTCCAATTCCTCTCTTCACATTTTCTTTTTTTTTGTTTTTTTTTTTTGTTTTTTTTTTGTTTGTTTTTTTCCCACATTTTCTTATGAATCTACTAAACAAGCATTTGACTCAATCACTCCAATAGAACATCTTTTGCCAAGGTCACCAATACTCTTTATGTTGCTAAATCCAAAGTCAACTTTCAATCCTTAAACTTTTGATCTACCAAAAATATTTAATGAAAAGTAGACATCATCTTCCTGGAAGCACGTTCTTCCTTTGGCTTCTGGGACACCAGTTTTTTGGCTCTCCTCCCATCTGAGATACCACCTCTTTGGTCTTCTTTGCAGGTTCCTCCTTGTTTTCTTGCTCCAAAATGTTGGACAGTTCTAGGACTCAGCCCTCAGATCTCCTCTTTGCTATATTGAATCCAGCTTCTTAAAATATCTCTCCAATCTCACATTTTTATAAGGCCTCTATAAGCTAATAACTCCCATATTCATACCTCTGACCTACATCTCAAACATGAACAGGTTCATATATCTCACTACCAAGCAATTTATATTTTGTAGATAGAAACCTCAGCCTTACCACATCCTGAAAGAAACTCCTTACTCATTCCCCAACCTGTTCCTAACCTAACAACCCCTATATCAGTTAATAGTATCTCCACTTTTCCGCTGTTCATGCCAGAGATCTTGGTGTCACCCATGACTCCTCTTTCGCTTAGATCCTTCCTCCAATCCAACACCAAATCTCTTTCAAAACATACTCAGAATTTTACCCCTTAAGCAGCTCTACTGGCAAAATTGTGGCCCAATCTCTAAAATGTTGTAGTAGCCTTCACAGTGGGTCTCTCTGCTTCTTTTCTTCAAATCAGAGTGATTGTTCAAAATGTAGATCATGTGTTATTCTGCTCAAATCCCTTCCATGGTTTCCCACACAAGTCAGAGTAAAATGAAGAGTTCCCTACTACCCCGGCCTCACCCCCTCTCACATTCCCACCTTGTTTTGTCACACTTGTTCTCTTCTTCAGTCCTTGGACAGGTGGAGCAATTTCCCATTTCAGAGACTTTGTACTTATTATTCCTCCTGCTTCAAATGCACAACCCATATGGAATTACATGATTAATTCCCGACATCCTTTAGTACCTAATTTTTTCATTAGTACCCACTTAACTAATGCTTGCAGTAAAGTCTTCCATAACCACTTTTTATATATAAGAAAAACTCTTCCACCTTATTCAAGTATCCCCTATTCCCCCACCTAGTTTATTCCAAATTGTACTTATTACAAGCTGGCATATTATATCTTTATGTGGGTATTTGTTTGTCTGCCCCCACCAGAATACATATCCAGTGAGAGCAAGGACTTTGCATCTGTGTTCACTCCTATACTGCCAGCAACCAAAATAGTGTCAGAGACATAGTAGGCATTCAATAAAAAGTTATCAACTGACATAGGAACAGAAATGTTTCCTAGCTCCTGAATACTCAGAAGAAAACCTGTACTTTAGAAGACCATCGATAGCAAGTCTTTCAGAAAGAAGACATTGAGATGGACAGCAGAATCAGGATTCCTTTCTTGCATATACAAGAAAAAAAAACCCATAATAAACACTGATGTGCATATATTTGACTACAGACACATTTTTAAAGTCATGAGTAAACTTTAAGTGTTGCTTATTTTAGAACTTCATCTGAACTATTATTTTTCCTTGGACTAGATTCATAACTAAACCTTATGTGATTAGCAAGCTTAAGTTTCTTTTGACTTTGGAGAAAAACATATTTTTTGAAGTACTTTTAGAGAAAAAAGTACTAAAGTTTACGATGTGATTTTTCTTCTAGGAATTCCATCCTAGGTAGATAACCTAAGTAAAACTTCTTGTATGTACACAAGAGATGTATACAAAATGTTTATTGCAGCATTATTTATAATTGGGGAAGTTGGAAACAACCTAAATATCCATCAATAGAAAATGGATAAACTGTGGTATGTTCACAGTGGAATGCCAATTAGCCCTTCAGAATTAGACCTTCAGAAATAGAACCCTAGTATCAAGAAGGATATATCTCAAAGGCTTATTGTGCAAGATGCAGAATTTATGCAATAATACCACAGACATAAAGGTATGCAACACACGCTACACATATTTATGGAGATATAAGCAACATAGTAAAAGCATAAAATGATAAATACCAAATTTAGTAGGATGGATATTTCTAGTAGGGTTGGAGAGAAGAAAGGAAATGAGAATCTTAACTGTATCTGCAGTTACTTATTTCTTAACAAAGAAAATATATCTGAAGAAAATGTGTTGAACTGACAATACTTAGTGGCATTTTCAGTATTTCTCTCTGCTTTTCTATGTGCTTGAAATATTTAATAATATAGACTATTCAATTTCCCAAATTAGGGAAACCCAGAAAAGCAATGCCTTCAATGCAGAATGATATTAATGAGGCTCAATTATATTTACAAGGGTATTACAGGTGGAGCAAACTATATTTGCATAATTGCTTATTTTGGATAACACTAGTGGTCTCACAGTTAAATCATGTAGTAGCTTATAAGAATGCTAAGCTGTTGGGGTTTTTACCCTGTTTGGCTTCAGACAGAAGGTCACTAGCATGATCTGAATTACATTTTAGTGCTCAGATTTAAGGAACAGTTTGAGGAATAAAAGAACTGAAGTGAATGAAGGTAGTAAGACTAATTCTGAGACTTTTACAATGAGTCAGACAAGAGACAATCAAGTCCTAGATTAAGTCAGTAACATGAAGATGCAGAAAAGTAAACAACTGTAAAAGCATTTAGGAAATAAAATCAAGAGGACTATGATGTGCAAAGTACAGAAGGAAGTCCAGAGTGACTTTCAAGCTTCTAACTAGTCAAAATGAATGAATAATGATTGCAACCTGTAGGATGAGTGATTGGGGGAGGGGGAGAGGGAAATGCAGATTTGGGAGTGGCAGGGGAGATAGTTAACACATGTTGAATTTCAGTAATCTGAGAGACATCACTGGGGAGGATATCCAGGAAGCATGTGAATTAATAATAGGTCTGTGACTCCGGGAGAAATTTCAAAGCTAAAGATAAGTATTTGGTGTTCATCTATGGGCATCTGGCCATTAAAATCTTGAAAGTAAATAAGATATTGCTGAAGAGTATGTAGAATGGAAATTAAGGAGAGGAGGAACAAAGGATGAAACATCATCACATTTTCCAGGAGATGCCAAAGGGTCTATGAAGAAGACTGAACAGAAATGGCTAGAGACGTAGAGGACAAACCCAGAAATCATGAATAGCAACTTTATGCCATTAAGCCTGAAAATGGTCAACACAAACCCTCTGCTCTCCACTGTGTTGAATGATTGAGAACCGCTTTCCACCTGAATCTTAATTTTTCCAAGTGAGCTTTGGATGATTCCAAACGTAGATGAAGAATGCTCACAAAGAATGCTGGCTAGGTTGTCAAGAAAAATCTTTTAAAAGGATCAATTTCCAGATTCTCAAATTCTTTATAATTCCTCCTAAAACTGACCTGCCTTAGAACATACTCGGGTCCACACATTACAAATATTCTTGTTTTCCACCCTCCCTTTAACAATTCTTCCCTCTTGACAAAGGAAAGGATTTCTGCTTTCCCAGTATTCAGTATATATACTGGGAGATATGTATATTCAGTATATATGTATTCAGATTCATTTTACTAGGGTATAAATACATCCAAAGGTCCAAACAAACAAAGATTTTAGTCTAAGCAGACTTCTTGAACCAATTAAGCGCCTGAAACACATGGGGAGCCTCCTGTCTTTCCTACTTTATATAGTTCTGCTAAGGGCGTGGCCTCAGTGTGGACTCCTGGGTTTTGTATCCACCTTCCATGCCCTCTTCAATCCTCTCCATCTGTTCGCTTGTCCCATGCTCAGTTCTGTGCAGGCTTTGTCCAGGTCTGTGCAACTACCGTGTAGGGTCAGAGAATAATCAGGTATTTCCACCCTCCCACCACTGTGATGATGGACACCTGCGGTGCTGCGAGCGTGTCAGGGAGGGCATGTGCAAGTGGGCGCACCTGTGTTGGACACGGGCATAAATGGGCGGTGTCATGAGGACGCCAAAACTGCGAGGACAAACCTACAGGACCGACAGGACGAAGGAGCAGCCGAGAGGGTGAGATAGGCTGGGGGCTGGGAGGCATGCCAGCCTCCCAGCCCCCTGGCATCCCTGCCTGCCATGTACCTGGCCACCTCTACTAAATAAAGCATGAAAAGCCACCGAGGGCTCCAAGACTCTCCTTCCCTGACCCGTCTGCCCAGAACCATCCCGAACCTTGCTCCTGTGCCACCACCTTCCTGCCGCTATATACGGCCTAGAAGCTCTGGCCTTAGCTTGTCCATCATGGTGGGATAATAGGACTACACATCAATATAATCCTGCAGCATGAGAAAATGAATTCTGCCGATCTCTCCCTGAGCCATGGCAGCAGGTAAGGAAAGGTTTCCCACTTTATTCAGAGAGATGATCCTGGGACTCATTTCAGTAGGCTTCTCAGGTGGTCCTGTGGTCTCAAGCCGTTAGTCTTCCACAGTTAGCAGTCCTCTCCATAAAGCTTCCCTCATTAGCTCTCCTCCCTTCACTCTCCTGTCTCAACACACTGTAAATTTTGTATCTGGCTTTGCTTTAGGGGGAACCCAGGCTAGGGAGGGTTTGGGATGTTCTGAATTTGTCTGTTTTGTAGTATGGGACAAAAGAGTGAAGACATTTCATTCAACAGCTTTTTCTTCCATTCCTGAACTATTATCAAAAAGACACAGGGTAAATGAAGTTGGTCAGGCTTTTACACCATTGGCCTCATGGCTATCCCCTGTGGCCTTGATTTTGCTAATGTAGCAGGTGTGTGGTGTGGGGCACACGTGCCTGACTGTGGACACCTGAGCTTGGGTGTGTGCGCATGTGTAAGTGTGTACACGTGAGCCTGGAGGGAGGGGATATAAGGGCGGCGTTACTCAGTGACTAGGACGGTGGAAGGGCTAGGAGAGGATGAGCCTCGGCTGCCAGAAGAGACTAGGTGAGAACACGGGAGAGCAAGACCAGAGGGAAAAAGCACAAGTGAGAGATTTGAAGGAGGTTCATGTTGCTGTCTCCCTACAGAGTTGTTTCCCCTGCTTACCATTAAAACCTGAGAAAACGATGCCAAAGGCTGGCTCCAAAATTCTCCTTCAAATAGCTAGACCTGACACTGAACCTACCCGGCCTGGGATGGCTGCAAAACAACACGTCAGGTCGGGAGAGTGCTTAGAGAAAGCAGGGAAAAAAAAAAGAGGACAGTGCTCTTTCTTTTCTTTTAAATCCAGTGACAAACTCAAGGTAACATTCTGTGGTTTATCTGTCCTAGAATTAAAATGTGATACATGGAAGGAACGCCATAAAACCCAGTCGGCTATGAACTGCACCTGCTTGGCAATTTTTTAATGAAAAAAGTTTGGTGAGGAGTCAGTGCAGCTGTGTCTGGAGGGGGCTTAGGACTCTTCATGACTTTAAGGAAGAAGGAACAAGCTCGCCAACCAGTCAGCGTTGCCTGTTTGGAGGTAAGTTAGCGTTTTATAGTATCCTGAACATTTAATCAGACCTAGAGCAGATAATATTTTACTGGCTTATACTAAAATGTTATTGTCTATATATGCGAGTCTCCTGGTGCTGCCTGTGTCAATCACTTCGCTGCTCATTTAGTCATTGCTCTTTATGTGTGTTCGTTTAGGTTCACTTAAAAGAAATGTTACTGATTTTACTGTAAATGTTAAAAGTTTCATCTCTTATAAGTCCCACATGTACTGGTGAGCCAGCACCCTTTGCTGTGAATTTCTACAAAGCCAGTTAATCTGTATTTTTAACTTTCACTTGTCTATGGAAATAGGATAAAATGTTCTCCAAATCAAGGGATTTGCTGTCTTGTGAGGGGAAAATTCTTCAATATTCTCTCTTGGGAGCAGATATCCTGTTTAATTCTCTTAAATCTATAAACGGTTATCTTCAACTATATAATAAAATCCCCAAACTATGTGTAATAATACTCAAGTACATGACAGGCTGATCTCCACAATAATTAAGGCAGTTTGAGATGATGTAGAAAATTTAAAAACTAAATGAATATATAGGTTTCAAATGGAAAAAGTGCTAAAATACACCATTTCCAATTTTGTAACATTCATTTTTAATCTATTGTAATCTAGTCTATATACACAATCTCTAAATGAAAGATCAACAGGTATAATTAAGAATTTATTAAATCTTGAGACTTCTAGGTGTATTTCACAGAAACTGAGAAAGTTAATCATTCTAAAAACTAGGTAAACATAACTTTAAGTGAATACATCTGTTTTTTTTTTTTTTTGCTTTCAATAAAATGGAAAGTAGCTCTAACAGTGGCCAGTGACTAAGTTATTATATACAATTTTTAATATATCACTGTGAATTTGAGAATGAAAGTTACAATTGTGTTATAAAAATTCCATTTTCTTCTATTTACTATGTAAATACTAGTTCTCATCTACATACAAATGGAAATTGATATTAATAGCAATAATCTAATTAAAAGAAAGTGATGCAGTTCCCTAAAACTTTATTTTCTAGATTTAATTTCATTATATAACACATTGATCTGATAATCATGCATCAAAAATAATTTAAAACTTATCCTAAGATATCTTTGAGAAAATATTAAAATGTACATTTTATATAAACACCTTTATTGCAGAGAAGTTCGATAGGATTATATATTACATTAGGACACAATTCTTTGGGAATGAAAGTACCGCAGAGAAAGGATCACTGGAAAATCTTCATCTTAGAGAAGATCTCATATTTTTTTAATAGATGATGGTGACTATCAAATCATTGCAAAAGTTAGACTGTCTTGTTTACATTTAAAGCTGTAGTATAACAATTTTGTTTTTTTTTAATGAAATGTTTACATGCAGCACAAATTATATACTTTGCTACTATTTAAACTTATAAAAATCTTTAGGTGTTTGCTTGAATGTATGTAGGAGTATGTTTTTTAATATTTAGGAGTTATGTGTGGGGGGGAAATATTTGGAGAGCACTGTATTAGTTTCCTTTTACTACTATAACAATTTAACACAAACTTAATGACTCAATATGTATTTACTCCTAGACAGTCCATAGGTCAGAAATTGCACATGGGTTCTCTAGATTAAGTGAGGTGTTGGAAAAACTGTATTCTTCCATGGGGCATCTAGGATAGAAGCCATTTCCTTACCTTTCTAGATTCCAGAGCCACCATAGTAGTTATATAAACTTGTAGCAGTGAACTTAATGTAGTATATACATCATTTTTAATGATGCACACTGGAAACTTATGCATTAGCACTTCAATTTAAAAATTTTTTATTCATTGAAAATATCAATCTCTGAGTCTGAAAGTCTATCTTCAGCTAAGAAAGAAAAGCTACTACTCTTTCATGTTTGTTTTTTGTTTTGTTTTTGAGGTTTTTTCCCCAGATTTATTAAAGTATATATAACATGGTATAAGTTCAAAGTGTACAATGGCTGAATTGATATATTTATAAGTTGCAAAATGATACCACCATAGTATCAGCTACTACCCCCTAACCCCTATCACATAACTACCATTTCTTTTTTATGGTAGGAACATTTAAAACCTACCCTCTTAGAAACATTCAAATAATACAGTGCAGTAATATTTGTTATTACCTCCATGCTTTACATTAGACCCCACAAACCTTTATTTTCTAGATCTAACTTCATTATATAACACATTGATCTGATAATCATGTATCAAAAATAATTTAAAATTTATTCTAAGATAAGTTATCTTTGAGAAAACATTAAAACGTACATTTTATATAAACACTTTTATTGCAGAGAAGTTTGATAGAATTATATATTACATTAGGACACAATTCTTTGGGAATGAAAGTACTTCAGAGGAAGGATCACTGGAAGCACAAAGGATCACTGGAAAATTTTACCCTTTAAGCAGTATCTCCCCTTTTCCCATACACCCTAAGCTCTGGCAACCACCATTCTATGCTCTTTGAGTGTGTCCATTTTAAATTCTATATGTAGGTGAGATCATGTAGTATTTGTCTTCCACTGACTTATTTCATAGTATAATGCCATCAAATTCATGTTATCACAAATAGCAGAATTTCATCTATTTCATGTCCATAATATTACTGTCTATATATATGTGTGTGTGTCTTTCTATACATTCATCCATTGATGGACACTGAAGTTGTTTCAATATCTTGGTATTGTGACTCATGCTACAATAAACATGAGAGTGTGGGTATCTTTAATATCTTGTTTTTATTTCCTTTGGATATACATATATATATATACACCTAGAATTGGGATTGTTAAATTGTATGGTAATTTATTATTTTTTGAGGCACCTCCATACCACTTTCCATAGCACAGTCTCAGTTTGCATTCCCACCAATAATACACTAGGGTTCCCTTTCTCAGCACTGTAACCAACATTGTTATCTCTTGTCTTTTTGTTAATAGCCCTTCTAACAGATGTGAGGTGACAGTTCATTGTGATTTTGATTTGAATTTCCCTTATAATTAGCATTTGTATCTTCATTTCCTTTCATCAAAACTTGTAGTTTTCATTGTGCAACTCTTTCAACCTCCTTGTTAAAGTTATTCTTAAATACTTTATTGTTTTTGATGTTATTGCAAATGAGATTGTTATATTTTCAGATGTTTAGTTATTCTGTAGAATTGAAACTGTCTTCTATATGCTGACATTGTATACTAAAACTTAACTGAATTGGTTGATTATACCAGTTTTTTGGTGGTAGAGTCTTTAGGATTTTCTTTATAAAAGATCATATTATCTGCAAAGACAGTTTTACTTTTCATATCCTACTTAGAAGTCTTTTTTTTTTTTTAAAGCCAGATTGCTCTGGTTAGGAATTCAGTACTGTTCTAAATAGAAGCAGTGAAAGTGGGCATTGTCTGATTCCTGATTTTATAGAAAAGTTTGCAACATTTCACTACTGAGTGTAACAATGAGTGTGAATTTGACAGATATATCTTATGTTGAGCTATGTTCCCTTTTATCTGACTTGTTGAGTGATTTTGTTATGTAAGGATGCTGTGCTTTGACAAATGTTTGCTCTGCATCCGTTTAGATTTGGTTTTTACCTTTCTATAAATGTGGTGTATCATATTAATTTGAGCATGTTGAATTATCCTTACACTTTAGGGATAAATTTAACTTGATCATTATGTGTGACCTTTTAATGTGCTGTTGAATTCAGTTTGCTAATATTTTATCAATTTTTGCATCTATTAAGGGTAATAGTTTATAATTTTATTTTCTTGTTATATCCTTATCTGACTTTGGTATCAAAATAACACTAGCCTCATAAAATGAATTTGGGAGTATTCTAATTTTTAGGAAAGCATTAGGAAAATTGGCATTAATTCTTTAAATATTTGGTAGAATTCCTTAGTGAAACCATCTTGTTATAGGCGTCAACCCCAAAGAGTTGGTCCTTTGCCCACTAGAGAAAGAATTCACTAGAGAGTGCTAGTTGTTGTTGAACTAAGCAAGGAAGCACAGGAAAGGAGAATATAGCCTGGCTCCCAGAAGGGAGTTTGGAGATGTCTGAGTGGTAAGTCCACAAAGTGGGAAGATCACATCATAGCTTGTTCTGGTCTGGGTTACATGAACAGAAAGTTACATTCCAACTACACTCTCAGCTTTCTCCCTCTAGGGAGAAATCTCCCTCCAGGAATTATAAGAAAATCATTAGGATCTGATGCTTTTTATCCATTGTGGCACCTCATAGTCAGTGTAGTGGATTGAAATGTTTGGAAAGGGTTCACCAGTTCATGATTTACTTTTATTTGAACAGAACTTAAAGCAATTCAGCTTACCAGCTCCTAACTTCTTTTACCCAGGCTCTCTCTCTCTGGTGCTGGACTTTTGTTTGGAGAGATGTTTGATTCAATATCCTTACTAGTAATTGGTTTGTTCAGATTTTCTGTTTCTTCCCTACTCAGTCTAGGTAGGTTGTATACTTCTAGGAATTATCCACACTAGGTTAGACAGTGTGTTGGCATGTAATTGTTCATCATAGTGTCCTATGATTATATTTTTGTGGGTGTAGAAAGGCTTCCATTTTCACTTCTGATTTTGAGCCTTTTTTTTTTAGTTACTCTAGCTAAAAATTCATCAATTTTATTTTCAAAAAATCAAATCTTAGTTTCTTTTTTTTTCTAGTCTCTTTTTCATTATTTCAGCTCTTTATTATGTTTATTTCCTTCTGCCAACTTTGGGTTTAGTTAAATTTCTTGTCCCTGATGTTATAAAGTAAGATGTTTATTTGTGATCTTTCTTGTTTCATAATGTACGTTTATCACAATGAATTACCTTTTTAAAATTGCTTTTGGCATTTATAAGCATTAAAAAGCATTTTTATTGCCTTTGGAACATCCCTTTGGCTTTAATATGTTGTGCTCCCATTTTCATTTGTTTTAAGATTTCTTTTTAATCACCATTGATTTACAATACTATTTAAACTTCAGGAGTACAGCTTCACACTTCAGTGTACGTATATGCCATACCATACCTACCACAAAAGTTCTAGTACCATTTACCACTATCAAATTGAAACCTTCTATCCTTTGTTTTTTTAAAGATTTATTTATGCATGTAAGAACTGGGGTACAGGCCAGAGGTGTGGGAGGTGAGAGGATTCACCAGAGACAGAGTGGTGAGCAGAGAAGAACAGGCAGACTGACTGAAATGCACTGCTGAGGGGAGCAGTGGGCGAGGCAGGAGAGGTCTGCTGCGCCACCTGGGTCCCCTGCCCGGCCCGCAGCAGGGATTGAACTCATGTTGCAGTGGCTGCGGTTTGCTTCATTGTGCGTTGCTTAACCCATTGCGCCACCAGGGAGGCCCCCAAATCTTCTATCTTCTTTCTACTCTCCTCCATCTTCCTCTCTGGGGAACCATTTTGCTCTTAGAGCTTAAGAATTGCCTTTGTTATTCATTTGTTTATTTATATTCTACATAATGAAATGTCCAGTATTTGTCTTCCACTTTCTGACTTATTTCACTTAATCACTTCAAGATCCATCCATCCATTTTGTCTCAGAGGCAAGATATCACTCTTAAGACCTGAGTATTCCACTGAGTGTATCACATTTACATTATCCAGTGTTCTGATGGTGGACAGTTAGGTTGCTTACATATCATGGTTATTGTAAAGTGCTGCAATGTTGCATATATCTTTTCAAACTAATGTTTTCATATTCTTCAGCTAAAGACCTAGAAATAAAATCCTTGGATCATGTTTTTGTTTCTAGATCCCCCCCCCCCCTTTTGTTGACTGTTAATTGTTTAGTCTCCACATATTTGTGATTCCCCTCCCCCCCCAGCTAGCTTTCTACAATTAGTTTCTAGTTTAATACAATGTGCTTGGGAAAAAAATACTTGGTGTGTTTTCTATCGTGCTAAATTTGCTAAGACTTTTGTATGATTTATCATGTGACCTACCCTGGTAATTTGTTCCATGTATAACTTGAGGAAGATATGTATTATGTTTCTGTTGGTTGAAATGTTCTATAAATGTGTTTTAGGGCTATTAACTCTGAAGTGTAGTGCCAGTGTAACTATATATTTAGGTCTTTTTTTAAAAAAAAATCCATCCAGTTCTTGATTAGAGAAGTAAATCCATTAATGTTTAATGTAAGTAGTATTATGTAAGAACTTATTAATGCCATCTCATTCATTGCTTTCTAGTACCATTTTTCTTCCTTTATAACTGTCTTCCTTAAAAATTTGATTTTCCATAGTGCAGTGTGTACATTCTCTTTATTGTGCAGCTATTTTTGTGTATTTATATCATGTCTGTATTGTACATTTCTGCTTTGTGGTTCCCAAGTGGTTTACACAACATTATTGATGTAGCAATCTATTTTATGCTCATGATAATGTAACTCTGTATGCAAAAAGTTATCCTATTACTTTCCTACTTTTATGTTTTTGATAACACCACATATATTTTGTATATTAACAAATTGAAAGTATAGCTATTTATAATATTGTTGACCTTTAAGATTTATACTGGAGTTAAGTAGTTCATCCTCATCCTATGGTATAGTGATGTGTTTTCTGAATCTCACTATAAGTTTAACTTTACCAGTATGTTGCATATTTCCATGTTTTCAAGTTACTGATTAAAGTCCCTTGTTTTCAACTTGAAAAATTTCAACTTTCTTATAATGCAGGTATAGTGGTGATGACTTTCCTTATTTTTCATTTATTAGACTATTTTGTCTTAAATCCTAAATGACATTTTGCTGGATAGGTACCTTTGCTGGTAAAAGTATCTTTTACCACTTTGACCATCTCACCCCATTCTCTCCTGGTCTGCAAGATCTCTGCTGAGAAATTTCCTGATAGCCTTATGGAGGTTCTCTTGAGAAAGTTTTTTCTCTTGCTACTTCTAAAATCCTCTTCTTTGATTTTAGGCAATTTTATTATGTGTCTTGGATACAAATGCTTTGGGTTAACATTTTGAGGTACCTATTAGCTTCATAATCTTGGACATCCAAATTTTTCTCCATATTTGGTGATTTCTTAACCATTATTTCTTTAAATGAGCTTTTCTCTTTCTCCCTCTCCTTTCCTTGTAGGACTCCAATAATAGATACATTATTTATTTAATGGTGACACATAACTCCTGCAGCTTTCCTCATTCCTTCCCCTTCTTTTTCCTTTTTTCCCCTTCTGGTGTATAAATTTGGTTGCTCTGTCCTCTAGATTGTGAATTCTCTCTTCTGCTTGCTCAGTTCTGCTATTGAAATACTGTTGAATACTTCAGTCCTTGTATTCTTCAGCTTCAATTTTTTAAATTTTGTTTTCTCTCTTTTGTACTTCATTCTTTTTCTCCCTGATATTAAGTTACTTGTCTGTTGGTTTTTTTTGTTTTTCTGGTTTTTTGTTTTTTTGTTTTTTTTTGTTTTTTTTTTCTTTAGCTCTCCTAGGATATGCATAATAATTATCAGGCTTTTTCTAGGTTTCCATTTCTTGGAAAACAGTTACTGGAGGTTTACTGTAGTCCTCTAGTGGAGATGTTTCCCTGATCCATTATGATCCTCGCAAGCTTGCACAGTTGTCTGCAAACTTGCAGAGGGTATCATTTCTTGCAAACTCCATGGATTTTCAGAATGGGAGACCTTTCATCTCAGATGAGACTTACTGGATTTGCTATGACCCTGGATCTAGTGTTGCAGGGTACAAAGTACAGGAACATATGGAAGCACTGGGTACAAGGGAAAGAGTGATGTCTTTTTGGCTTAAGCCACTGAATCAACAGAAACAACAACTGTGTGGTAGCCCTTTATAGATAACTTCAAGGGTCCATAATGGGTGCAATGACTATTGGACCCCTGTGTGGCATCTCCAAAGCCAGTAGCTAGGGACCAACATAGACATCCATGGTAGCTATACTCAATGGGTGCAAACATGTTGTGTGGGCCAGTCACAAGTGCTTATGCATGGCAGATGTCATTTGAAGATATGCTTGTAGTGATAGGGTAGATGAGGTAACAAGAACAGGGCCATCTATTTGCTCTCTGTGCTCTCATATGGTTTCATTCTCTGTGCCTGGGTATGCATATTATAGCTAAAGTAAGTGGTGGGTTCAGGCTTGGGATGTACAGGTCAGCTGGAGGGACTACCCAAAGGCATGGTGGTGTCTGCCAGTATCATAGGCCATATAGTGCCTCCAAGCAGCTATAGGGGCAACTGACTTGGTGTGCCTTCCCTAGAGGCTGTACACTGTTTTCTGTGCATGTCTGCTGCTATAGTGAAGGCCAATGATGAGTGAGTGAGTGGCATGCAAGTGCAAAATTGTAGGGGCTATCCCTAAACAAATGCACAGTGATGGGGTGTCTGTCCTAAGCTGCTGTCTTATACCTACATAGTTGCAGAAGCCTGGAGTGGCAGTGAGCGCAGCTCCTGGGCTTTAGTGGAGGACAGAAAGGGACTCATGGTCTGACATCTTGTACTTACACAGCTGCAGCCCTAAATAGAGGAGAACTCCTAGGTTGTGGGGAAGTAAGGGGCAGGGGCTTGAAGGGGGCCAACAAGTTTGTTGACTACCAATGTGGGTTCATACTGAAGAGAGGGAAGGGAGGAGGGCAAGAAGCAACTAGACATGAGTGCATTTCCTATGGTAAAACCCTGTAAGGTGACTGGCAAGATTGGGCAATGGGTGACATCATCAGTGACAGAATTTACTATTGCTTCTCTGTAGTCAAGTCTCTGTGAACATAATCACACCTGTGTTTCTGCCAAATAGCCTCTGCTTTTCCTGTTATGAGCTCACTTTCTTTGCCAATATAGTGAAGTTAAAATAGGAATTTCAGATAGTGTCTGAGAGAGGCTAGAGAAGGTGGCTGCTCACCCCACACTCTTTGTTGGTAAGAGGAACTCTTGCTGGCTGCAAAGTTCCTTCTTGTCACTGAACAATGTTGTCTTAGGGGATGGAGTGATGTAACAAAGGAAGACATTCCTTCACTTCTTGAGTGATTTTCTTTTTCTTTTTTCCCCCAGCAGTATTGCTATAATTTTGAGTGGAGTCTTAAAGTCTCATGGAGCTGTTTTGTTAATGAATAGCCATATAATAATTGATCTTTTTGGGGGGACAGGTATCTTGGGATCTTCTATATTGTTATTTTTCCCAGAATCCTTTGTTTTGTGATAAGAGGTATTAAAATGTACTCTTTTAGCAATGTTCAAATATGTAATATGTATTACTGATCATAATTGTTGTACATTATATCCCCTATGTCTATTTCTCTTATGGCTAGAAGTTTAGAAATTTTGAACACCTATTTTGACCATCTATTTTTTCCCCCACTATCTTGCAACCACAAAATTGTTTTCTGTATTTATGAGTTAGTTTCGAAGGTTCCACTTATAAATTAGAGCCTGCAATATTTGCCTTTTCTATATGATTCACTAAACAGTATAAAGCACTCAGTGTCACCCATATTGTTGGAAATGACAGGATTTCCTTTTCTGACTGAATAATGTGCCATTATATAGACAATATACAATAATGGTTTGACTTATTTTTAAGGTGTATTTTGAAGGTGCAAAACTACTTCAAGCCATACTTCAGTAGAAATCATACTTCAGTTCCTGAATTGTGATCTTTTTCTGGGCTAACTATAAGCAATAAATTATTCCCTAAGATACTGGGTAGCAGCAACAAGTAGCACTACCAGTCAGCCTTGTAATCAAAATGGTAAACACCAATACTCTATAGTATACTGCATTACCAGTGTTTTTTGGATAAAGAAGGTTCTGAATTTTGATGGTATAATAAAACAACATTTTCAAGTAGATAGATTTATCAGGATATAATGCCATTATTAGTCAAGGAAAGTGTATGTGTGTGTGTGTATCCATCCACATCTTTAGTCATTCACCTATTGATGGTTGCTTGTGTTGTTTCAATGTTTTGGCTATTATCAACAGTGCTGTAATAAATGTGGGAGTGGCAGATATCTTTTCCAAATAGTGATTTTCTTAACCTTTGGATATATACTCAGAATTAATTAACTCAAATAGTAGTTTTATTTTTAATGTTTTGAGGAACCTCCATACTGTATCCCATATTGGCTAAACTAATCTACCTACCTACCAAAGCATACAATGGTTAGCTTTTCTCTATATCATCAATGATACTTTATTTTTCGTCTTTGTAATAATAGTAATTCTATTAAGTAAGGTGATGTCTCATGGCTTTTATTTGTATTTCCCTGATGGTTAGTAATGTTGAGCACATTTTGATACACATAGCAGCCATCTGTATATCTTCTGTGGAAATGTCCAATAAGTATTTCTGCCCATTTTTAAAAATTATTTGGTTGGTGGTTTTTGGTTTTGTTTTGTTTACCTTCGAGTTGTATGAGTTCTCTATGTATTTTAAGTATTTAACCTATTAGATAGATGACTTATATTTCTCCCTTTCAATAAGTTCAATTTTCATTTCGTTAATAGTTTCCTTTGCTTTACAGATACTTTTTAGATGTATTTCCACTTATTAATTAAAAATAAAAAGCCAAGCCAAATCCAAAAACTCAATGCCAAGAAGCTTATCCTGTGTGTGTTCTTCTAGGAATTTTACAATTTCAAGTGATAAAGAAAAATCAACTAAGGATTTGAATATAACTTTTGTTTATGGTATAAGATCGTGGTTCTCATTTCACTCTTAATGCATGTGCTGTCCCATTATCCCAACACAATTTATTGAAGAGACTACTTTTCCCATTGTATCATTTTGGCTCCTTTGTCATAAATAATTGACATTGATGTGTAGCAGTATTTCTCCACTCCCTGTTCTATTCCACTTATCTATGATTGTCTTTGTGCCAATACCATACTGTTTAATCACCATAGATTTATAATATACTTTAAAATCAGAGCATGCAATGCTTCCAGATTCCTCATTCATTCTCAGGATTGCTTTGGCTATTTATTTTTTTTTTTTATTCCAAATAAAATGTATTTGGAATACCATTTCACAGAATAACATTTCTTTGAAAATTTCACTGTAATTTTGATAGGAAGTGCAACTGAATATATAGATTGCCTTGGGTAAGTATGGAGCTTTTAACTATAATCCTTGAGCCAAGAATATCTTTCAACTTGTCTCTTAAATTTATTTTACAATGTTTTTTTTTTTCCGGAGTACAGGTCTTTAACCTTTGTTAAAATAATTCCTAGAATTTTATTTTTGAGGCAATTGTGAGTGAATCTTTTTCTCAATGTCTCTTTCATAGTTCATATTTAGTATGTATAAGAGGCATAATTTTCTATACTGATCTTTTTTAATCTTACAATTGTACTATATTTTAAGAATTTGGGGTGGAATATTTAGGGTCATTTATATGTGATGACTGAAAATAGCAACTTTACATCTTTCCCAAACTGGATGCTTACTTTTTCTTGCCTAATCACTCTAGCATGGACTTCTGGTACTAAGTTGAATTAAAATAGTGAGAGTGAACATTCTTGTCTTGTTCCTCATATTAGAGAAAATCTTTCAACTTTTTGATATGATTTTAGCTGTAAGGTTATCACTTGTCACCTGTATTATGTTGAGGTATATTATCTCTACCTATACTTCATTGTATTTCTCATAAGTGGATATTGAATTTTGTCAAATGTTATTTATAAATTCATTAATGATCTTGTTATTTTTATCCTCACTTCATTTTTGTAATATATCGATTGTAGGTATTGAACCATTCTTGCATTCCTGGAATAAATCCCAATTGACTATAGTGTATAATCCTTTTAATGTTTTGCTGAATTATGTTTGCTAATTTTTTTTTTTTTGAGGCTTTTGCTTCTGATCTTGTCAGAGATATTGGCCTGCAATTATCCATTTTTGTAATCTCTTAATTTGGTATCAAGATAATGTTGGCTTCATAAACTGAGCTTGGAAGTGTTCCCTCCTGTTTTTGAAAGAATTTGCATAAAATATTTCTATCCTTTTACTTGAAATCTGTTACTCTAAAACTGAACTGAATCTTCATATTAGATTGATGATTAACCTCTCACCAAATATTGAATTAATTTGAATTTTGCTATATACTTCATTCTTGATATTTGTGTTTTAATATTTATACTTTCATAATATAATTAGCACCCTTTTATTTTTTTATTTAATTGATTTTCTTACATTGTTAATTTTTGGATAGTATTTGATTTCTCCCCAGCACCCTTTTATTCCAGTTTAAAGAAGCCCCTTTAAAATTTCTTGAAGGATTGTCCAATGCTATTGAACTCCTTCAGCTTATTCTTTGTGGATATTTTTCCTTTTAGCATGACTATATTATGCCACTCCTTATTTTTTTCTTTTTTAGTCTTGAAATTTGTCATTTTGTACATTACTTGATTTCACCCTTTAGGTGTAGTCCCTATAGTTCTCCCACCACCATCACAGCCATGCTTCATCACCATAGTTCCATGTGCCTTTCCCTGCCCTGTTTCAATCCTTCACCCCCTTTCTTGCTGTACACCTCATATCTATGGTCTGCTTGTAAGTTTTCTTTTTGTTCAGTTTCTCTCTATTCCACCTATAAGTGAAATCATTCAGAATTTATCTTCTTCCCTCTGGCTTATTAGCATACTCCTGTCCAGCTCCATCAGTACTGCTGCAAATGGCATGAGTTTCTGTTTTGATTACTGAGTAGTCTTCCATTGTTTATATAGCACAACTTTTATCCATTCGTCTATTTTGGGGTATCTGGGTTGTTTCCATATCCAAAGTACTATTGTAAATAGCACTGCAATAAACATAAAGTAAAAGTTTCCTTGTGAATTAGTGTTTCTGTGTTCTTTGGGTAGATTCTTAGGCATGCCACTTGCTTTTGACCTGAAAAGTTTCCGATAGTTTTCTAGGATTCCTTTGTGCATAGCAAGTTGTTTTATTTTTGCTGCACTTAAGATTCTCTCCTTGTCTCTATCTTTTGACAATTTTAATATAATGTGTCTTGGTATGACTCTTCCAGTTCATTTTATTTAAACTGGGCTTTCCAGATGTGAATGTTTGTTTCTTTCCCCAGGTTTGGAAAGTTTTCAGCTATTATATATATTCAAATAAGTTTGCTGCCCCCTTTGTCTTTCTCTTTCTGCAAACTCCTGGAATAGATATTGATTCACTTGATTTTTGTCCCCAAAGTCCCTTAAGCTATCTTCATTCTTGTCCATTTATTTTTCTTTCTATTGGTCTGATTAGATGAATTCCACTGTCCTGTCTCCTAATTTATTGTTCCTTTCTTTGGCTTCATCTATTATACTATTGAATCTATCTATTGAATATTTTAGTTTTATTATCTTATTCTCGTCCCTGGATTTCTGTTTGACACTTTGTTGAAATTATCACTTTGTTTGCACAATGTTCTAACTTCAGTATCTTGATGACCATTAACTGAACTCATCACCAGGTAAATCACTTACTTTCATTTCATTAAGGTCTTTTCCAGGGTTTTATGTTTTTTTCACTTGGAACATATATCTCTGTGTTTTCATTTTCCAAGTACCCTAATCTCTTGAATTTTAAGGCCTTTTAAAATTATTCTACTGTGTATTTTTAAAACAAATACAAAACTGGTTTAAAACAAACAAAAAACTGGTTTCTGTGCACTAGATAAAACTGTTATATCTCCCATTTTTGAAGGAGTGGCTTCATCTTGGGGATAACTCAATACCACTAATTCTTAGTTCTCTCAAGTCTTTGATTATCCAAGCAACTTTCTTTGTTTGTATTAGTTCCTAGTAATTGAGAGTGTGCCAACACATGTTAAGGTCCAAAGATAAGGTTCCCAGTCAGTCCAAGATGCAGGCTGATTGGACACTGGACCTTCACAGTCATTTTTAAAGTCAAGAAAAATATACATCTTCTCAGGAAAGATTAAAAGAAGACATCTCTGTCCTCCCAGAACTGTTTGTTTGCTACCATTTCATTGAACCTATGAACACAAGTGCTTTTGGCCCCCAGAGCTAGGTTGTCAAGGTATATTTCCTCTGGGTGGCACCCCAAAGTCAGAGTTCCAAGCATGCATATAAGCTCCTTTCTTGAATTCACCAGCAACATGGGACATAGAGTGTACAAAGATGATACCCACCAGCTTCTTCAGTTTGTGTAGGATTGCAGTTAGCTCTTAAGTGTGTATTAAATTAGAAACCTAACCTTTAATACACAGGTTTTAAGATCTGCAAGAAGGCCTCTTTTATGGAAAAATGAGATGTTTTACTGTGCTGCCTCTTTACCATGCCTGGGTTGGGGGGATAGCCACTCACTCTGGCCAACCTTGTGAGCTTAACTGTTTCTTAGTTCACTACAGCCTATCGGTCTTGTGAACATAGTCCCCTTTGACTTCCAGAGCTAGTTTTCCCATCTCCCTCGTAAAAGTCTAAAATGTTGGGGTGCCATATGTTGGATCAAAACCCTTCACTCTTCAGAGAAACTGGAAGTTGTGTGTCACCACAATGGGTGTGGGAATAATGGGGATATTTTGTCTCAACCTTTTCTGTTTGATGTGGTTTATTTTAATTCCCTTACACATATGAGTCACCCAACTAGTTTCTAGATTTCTTTCAGAAGATATTGCTCCATATAGAGCTGTAGGTTCAGTGTGTCCATGGAGAGAAGTAAGGTCAGAACCTCTATGTTGCTGTTTTGAAACAGAAGTACCCTAATCTCTTGAATTTTAAGGCCTTTTAAAATTATTCTACTGTGTATTTTTAAAACAAATTATTATTAACCTTTAAGGACATTTCAATATTTGAAGGACATTTCTAATTTCTATTTGTCAAATTTGTACTTTTGTGTAGTTTATGGGAATCATGTTATCTCTTTAGTTCACTTTTCTTTCCTTTTGATCCTGTTGAATAATATCTGGAGATATTAGATGTATTTAATTTAAACAGTTAGATATACTGTAACATTTCATCTTATTAAGTAAATTAAGTGATGACACTCCTTTTAGACACTAGAATCTACAACCTGGAAATGTTTTTGGTTGCCCATAATGTTGGGTCCTGATAAGGACTAAAGAAGAGAAACTAGAAATCTAGTGGGTGTTGCATCTGGAGATGCAATAGAGAGCCTGACTAGCATTGTCATGTACTAATTGGTAGTCTTCCACAGCATATACACTCAAAAGTTAAATATGGTTGGTTTAGTTTTCATTTTCTATTTACTCACAAGGAGAAACAATCAAACAGCTATAAAAGAACTTTTGAATTTTTCCCACTGGATTCCATACTTGAAAGAACAAAAGAATTTTTCCCTGGGAATATCTTTAGAGATCATCTAGTTCAATACCGCTCCCTCCCTAGTTTCATTTCATACTTCATTTACCCATTTGCTGGCATGGAAAAATGTCCCTATCTTTAAATTTCTATATGTATATAAACATTTGTGCGTGAATATCCAATGTGAAAGTTACTTGGAATGTGCTTTTTATAGATTATTTGATATCCTTGCATCTTTTCTCCTTAAAGTGCTAATGTAATGGCCTTTTCTGAGTAAACATTAGAAAAGAGCACATTAAATACTTAGCTCTGAGATGCCTAAATGCTCAGGGAGCAAGGAGTCGTGTGGAGTGGAGAAAATGCAAAACCATAGAAAGTATGTGTGAGACTGAGGATGGAAAAGGTGTAGGAACAAAGAGAACCTTGGGTTCTCAGTAGGCTCTCATTCAGACCCAGTAGATGAACAGAAACGAGTGCGCACCAAGGGAGAAGTGGGGAAGGACTCTTGCTTCTACAATGGACCTGGTCTTTGGAAAAAATATAATTGAATTTTCCTTCCACATCCAATTGCTCTGATTGAATCAAGGGAATCTGAACATGTCTGTCCCCTTTGCCTGCCATCCCTAAGCTTGCTGTGGCAGAGAAGATACCACAGATGAATATAAATAGAAGTAAGTGACTGACACTGGGGGAGAGGATGAGGCAAGAGTCAAATTTCAGTTCCGATTCTAGCTTATTATGTCACTGGGAACATTGCGCAAACTTTTTTACCTCAATGCCCTCACTTGGTTAACGGATCTCTGCCAGTCTCACACCCTATGATTACAGATGTTGACCGTCCCCTGACCAAAACTTTTCCTTAACATAGACTGATTTGCATAGGATTCAGTGAGACTTGAATCCAGGGAGACCTGGTCTGAGTATGGCAGGACAATCTGTATCTCCTCTAAAGCTAGCACCTAAAACAAGGCTTGCTCAGTCCTGAAAGCTGTGTTTCCCATAAGACTTAACAGCACATCTATAAACTGCAAACCTGAAATACAATTCATTTCAATAAGGACAAATGTGCAAGGCTCTGGGATTGGAGCTGGGGTAAGATTAAAAATAAAAAAGCAACCCTTACCCTTAGGAGAACAGAGATAGCTTTATTGTGTGCTTGGTAAAAAGATGTGCATAGGGGTCTCAGAGGAGCAAAGAGAGTGATGAACTGGCAAGTAGGGATGTTCCAGGTAAGGCTGCACAGCTTTGAACAGGGTGTGGAAGCATGAGTGTTAATGAGAGCAACGGCCAAAGCTGATTTTTAGGCAACAGGAACAGTTGAGATAAAATCTGGGTAAAAATAAACCAAAACACTGCTGTTTCAAGAAAGGCTGAAAAGCCTACAAAAGCTAGAATGCAGGGCATAGGATGACAGTGGTCAGGAGTAAATTAGGTTAAGACCACATTGTAAGTGTCCTTATGTGCTTGTCAAAGAAATTTGGAATTACTCCTGTGGGCAACAGCTGGGAGTTGAGAGGTTTTCAAGCAGGAGATAGAGACTCATTTGTTCCTAGGAGGAAATTGTCCTGGCAGCAGCGTGGAGGATGAAGGAAGCTTAAGAAAGGCTGGCAGAAGGAAAGACACAGAGGGAACTCCTGCAGAGTAAATAACCAGCTCATCCCAGCTTACACCACTTGCCGTTTGCAGGATAGACTCTGAAATATATTTACACATTGATTCTGACCTGATCAGCAGTAGACATCAAAGAATGGAAAGATTTTCCAGGAGTATGAGAATAAACCAAATCTTTAGGCCAATAGTGATAGTCTCAAACAGCACAATTTATAGAAATCCATGGTACACAACTTTCCTTGTTATAACTTATACCCAGAATGAAGGCTCCAACAAAGGGTGTCTTTTGTGCCTTCATCATCCTCTTACCCCCACGCTGACCTGATTGTACTGTGGACACCTAGGTGCTGATACATATTCTATCAAAGATGTTACAATTATTTCCAGAACTTGTTTTTGTTTTTACAGGGGCTAACCAAACCATTTCTATTAATGCTATTAATATAATCACATAGGTATATAGAAAGTTCAGGTCCAGGAAAATATGAAAATTTAACTTAAGATTTCCAGTTTCTTCCTATTAGGTTCCACTTTTTATTCTTAACAATTCCAAGGCCTACTGGTATGAAAATGCAGTACCCTGAGAAGAGTACCTTTGAAAAACTGAAACTATTGGCATGTTTAGATTTCTGCAGCAGTCTATACCCTCCCAGCCCCCATGGCCTTAGGGTCTCACAATCTTTTATATTTTAAAGGATCCCTTTTAAAGTGGACTTCATTATTTTCAGTTCTCATACTGACAAAACCAAGTGGAGAGATGTTTTTCAGTTGCTTGACCTAGGTCAATTCCAGTGGCAAAACTAGAAACACAGCTCATTTATGTGCCCTCAACTACTATCAAATAGTTTTGCACTTTCAAGTAAAACTGAAATAATTTATCTAAAATCAGAGTAAATTGCATTTTAGAATGGAAATGACATATGGACTACTGCCACCTCTAGCACATTCCCTGCTTCTTCACTCAGCACCAATTGACCTTCCCTGAAAGGATGCCATCTTATTACACCTAAACAGACTAATGTAAGACATCCCAGATCAGCCCCACAAATGATAACTGAAAGCGTCAAGCCCATAAAGTATGCCTTTCCCTGAGGCAGAGATAAAAGGAAGGAGAGGATTTTTAAAGAATTAAACAGGAGAGGGAAACAACTGAAAATGAAGTTATAAATATGCTTATATGTATAAAACATAAGATTAGTACTATCATGTATTTGTAACTTCATATATAACATGGTTATACATACATATTTAAACAATACAGAAATTCTTAAGTGTATATTTAACGACATTTATTTCCTCTTATACATATGTTAACATATTTTATATGTGAATATATATTTATATACTATATATTATTTACTTATACTATATACTTATATACTATATATTATATACTTATACATATCATTCATAACTTATGTTTTATATATATAAAATGAAACTTCAGATATAAAGTAGGATGGTTGGGTATCAGTAAGCCATGTGATAATCTAGAATGAAACTTGATAATGTTCCTCATAATATTTAATATACACAGATGTTATACTACTATAGTGGATTGACTTTGAGAAAATGTGTATATATTTTTAAAGATCTTTCAAATGTATAATTATGAACTGTTTTAAAATATTTTTTAAAAGAAATGCCATGTTGAAAATTGGTAAATGTAGAGCTCAGATAACAAAGAAATACATTTGGAGACTAAAGTTAAATTTCTGTGAATTAGGCAAAAACCTACTTAAATTGGAAATCTAGGAAGAGAAAGTAATGCTTAAGAAACAATAATCTGTACGTAAAATTTATGAACTAAGATAGATGCAATGATATTACCAAACCATATAGATCATGGCTAAAAAAGAAAAGTGGTCTAGAATTTTAAGAACTTGCTGGAAGTTATTAAAAGTGACAACAGGAAAATGAAAATGAATAATGACACATGCCTGACAGACCAATAGAGAGCTGACAATCTGCATATCGCAATTTTAGTTAAACTTTAAAATCGCCACATGCATGTTTCTTACAAAATGGTTTCACCCATTCATAGAATTTGAATAAGGGAAACCTTAACTTAAGTATATACATTTATGCCATCTCTAAGTAACAAGAAAATTGTTTTCACCCACATATGTAGAATGGCCTTAGCAGCTTAAAGTGTTTCTTGATGATGCCCTTCAGAAGGATACCCAAAAATAAGTGGTTAAATTTGGTCCTTCTCTAACTGGCCACAAATTCACCTTAATTCATCTCATGAGTTTACTTTCTAAGCTAGTTAGTGACCACAACTTGCATAATAATTAGCACCATAACTGGCATTTCAGCATGGCCAAATCACAGAACGACTGAATAAACTGCCTACACACAGCCAGAGCTCCTCATGTCTCACTTCCTACCCTCAGCCCAGGAGGGAGAACACAGAGGGCATGGGAGGAGGCTTTTGCATCACATTCCTCAGACAAATGAGACAAGATCATCTAGGAGAAAGCTGCCCAGCTAACATAGGCCTGTGGTGAAACCAGGGTCACCAATTGCTCTTTCTCCACCCCTCTGTTCCCTAATACCAATCGAAGAATTGAGGACACAAAAACCTGTAGCCTGTAATGCTTTTTGCTCCTTGCTTGATGTTTCTCACAGTGAAAACATGAGTGAGCAGTTCAGCAGAAAGCTTGTCCTGTGTGCATAGGTTTCAGATTTATATGGCCTATTTGGGCCAAGCACAAGTTCTGCTTGACACCTCCATTGACTCTTGAGCTCCAACTTATAGATCATAGTATTTTTGTCAAGGTCTCTCCTAGGTTAGCTATCCAAGAAATAAACCCTAAGACTAGGATTTCAGGGCAGACAGTTTATTGGAGAGGACCCCAAAAAGCATGAGGAGAACAAAGGAGTGAGCCAAGAAAGGGAAAGAAGCCAGTAGAAGAGGTGTTGATAAGCCAGTTATCACTGGAGGCCTCTGGGACTCAGTCCTGCTGGGGGTCTCTGCTAGGAGCATGATGGAGAGCAGGCTGCAGAGCTGTCCTACTAGAGAAGAAGGCAGCTGGGAAACCTATCTGTCAAGCATGCCTGTCATTGACTGAGGGTGGCTCCAGGGTCTTCATCCCCCTGGCACTTTCACCTGCTTTCCAAGTGCCCGAGTTTCCCCAAAGGGCCATAGAAGTCCCTCAGGGAAGTGGGAATGGTGTTTGCCATGAGCTCTTATATAACTTTTAATTTGAATCTACCTGGATTTTGGAAAACTATCTCCCAGATGATCTTGTCCTCCTCTGCTATGCTGGGCATTTTCCATTCTCGATCCCAGCTCCATTATCCACCCCTGTTCCTCCAGCCCTAGAAATGGTTGCTTATACTAGTTCTAGGGTACTGTGGTATGACTTGTAATTTCACTACATTCTTCCCATACCTTTGCTCATTTTTTTTTTCCATTAAGCTTTCACATTAGTCTAAAATCTCTCCACCCCAACTAGTGGGTAGATTTAGGGCAAACACTAAATCACTCTATGGAAAGTCTTCCAGTCTCCAACTTTTTGTCCAGTTACTTTCAACCCACTGACTCCCTCACTGAAAGAATAGTGAAAATCAGGAAACCAGTTTCTCTACATCAAATTTGCAGATGCTGCATAGTTTGGAATGCAAAAGTACTTAGTATCTGTTGCCTCCTCAGACACATCTGAGATGGAAATATAACTCCTCTCATTGCTAAGACAAATCTATGCCGAGTTGGAGAAATGTCTGTGGTTCAATTTTAACATGTTATAATAACAATCTTTTTATAAGTGTCTCATAACCTTCTCAAGAAGTGATCATCTAGTGATTTGAAGTCACTTGGTGTACTTGCCGCCTGCGTAACTTTGGGAAAGTCACCCTTCAGCATGAAAAGGTGCTAATAACACTTTTTTTCCCCTGCTGTGATTATTCAATAAGATAATGTATGTAAAGGGTTTAATACAGAACCTTCAAGATAACTAAGTGCCCATTCATTCAAAAATATGTATTTTAAAAACTCCCATGCATTAAACACATCATTAGGTACTGGTTTTACAACTGTGAACAAAGTCCCTATTCTGAGACCCTAAAAATGAAAAAGGATATATCAGATGGTCACTGGGGCTGCTGTACAGTGTGAGGATCATGATGTTGGGGCAATGGCACTATTTTACAGGTGGTCAGTACAGACCTTTTAGATAAAGATGTATTTAAACACAACACAGACTACTCAGCAATCAAAAAAGATAAACTAATACCATTTGCAGAAACATGGATGGAGCTTGAAGGGATTATGCTCAGTGAAATAAGTCAATAGGAAAAAGAAAAATACTGGATGGTTTAACTTACAGAAGAAATATAGGAAATCAAGGGGGGGAAACCAAAAATAAACAGACAACTATTCATCAGAGACATTCTGCAGGGAGTGGGGAGGGATTGAGGTCAAGGCAAGGGTGAGAAGAGCACAAGGGACTATGGTGATTGTGCACAGGTAAATTGGCAGTGGTAATTCTATGGGGACTACATCTGAGAAAAGAAAGCAAACATTGTCAGAAAAATTAACTAATTTCAAAGGTATTTGAACAGAGAAATGAAGGGAGAACATACTGTGGATTATCTGAGAAACTCCTATTCCAGGCAGAGAGAAGAGCAAATGCAAAGAGGGGATGTGCTTACCCTGTCCCAGAAGTAATGAAAAGGACTGTGCAACTGCAGCAGATTGAGCAAGGGAGCCAGGGAAGGAGATAAAGCCAGAGAGGTCAGGGCGGCCAGGACCTACAGGCCACTGTAAGGAATTCCGATTTAACTCTGAGCAAGTCAATAAGCCATTTGACAGTTTTGATCAGATCATTGACATCATGAGACTTAAGTTTTTACAAATTCACTCTGGCTACTAAGTTCAGAATAGACTGAATGGGCCAGAGCACAAGCAGCAAGGCCAGTTGGGAGGCTATTGCAATAATCCATGTAGGAGAATGATGGAGTAGCCATGGAGATGGTGAGAAGTGACAAGATTCCAGATCTAATCTTAAAACTTACAATATTGTCTGATATTTTAGATACAGAATATGAGGAAAAGAAGTCTTAGGATGAGTCTCAGTTACTTAGCCTGAGAAACCAGGAGGAACTTGTCATAACTAGCTGGGGAAGGAGCAAATGCAAAGGGGAGAAGTGCTTATGCTGTTCCAGAAATAATGAGGTAGTGGGTGAGGTGGTTAAGATGGAGAGTTTAGTTTTGAACAAATATACAAGGAAAAATCAAGTGAGCCAAAGGGAGTAGAGTAGTTGGAGGCTCATGAGAATAGTTTATGATAAGTAAAGCCTTGGGACTGGATGGTACAACCATAGTAATGTAGATAGTCCATTTTTAAGAGCATATTATGTAATAAATGAACATGTGCCTTACAGAAAGTTTTCATAATGGAATGTTCTTTCATAAATTGGTCAATTTTAGCAAAAAAAAGAAAAAATCTAACACACAAACACAACAGAAAATGAAGCCATGTTGAACATTTGTTGTGATTTGGCCAGAACACTAATTTTAAATTATGATGGCCTGAGGACTTTAATTACTTCAGTGGGCAGGATATTGTTTTCCAGTTCATTAGAACTAAACTTTATACTTCCTGAAAACAGTAGAGTTGTGTTAAGGATGACAACTCCACCTGGGTTTGACTTTTGACAAAATTTCTGAGTATTCTGGAAGTTTAAAAATATTACATCTAGAAATTTACTGCCTTTCCTTAGGAAAAACAAAAATAGATGCTCTCATAATAGTTGTACAGTAATATGAGATAGACCCTTTATGTCCTACAGCAAGTTTTTTCTTTAGAATTAAAGTAGTAGTTTAAACTTTACAGATCATATGGTCTCAGTTTGGACTACTAAGAATCGCCATGGCAGCACCTGCAATCACATAAAACATGTAAATGAATATGTGTGGTTGTGTTTCAATGAAATGAAAATGTTATTTACAAAAACTAACAGCAAGTCGGATCTAACTGCCTGAGTGTAGTGACCCTGCCTCTATTGGTTTGTTCTCCAGAAACTTAGACAACTAAAATTTTATGCAACTTACTGTTTATAAATTAATATATTGTTTTGGTTTGAGCTGTTATTAGGTATTCAACAGAATTAGGATCAATTAAAGTTTATTGCAGTAATTCAGGCAAGAACTGATAATACATTGGTACAGGACTGTAACTAGATGTGTTGGCAAATGGTCATATTCTGGATATATGCTGATGGTAGAGACAACAGGATTTGCAGGATGATTAAATGTAGAGTATGAAAAGAAGAAAGGAATTGAAATGGTTCTAAGGAATTTGGTTCACCTAATAAATGGTGGTTATTATTATGCTTCTATATTATGTTTACACCTCTGACACTTCTGTAAATTGACTTCTGTAAACACTCAATAAAAGATGTTTTTCCTACCCTATAGCACTGCTCTATGGAAAAGATACTTTCATCTTACTGAAAGAAAAATTACACCAAGGGGAGCATATTTTAGGAATCTTACTTTGTCATTTGTTATCAAGGATGGACTTCATAAGGGATAGCACAGGAGCAGCATTATCATTCTCCCAAAACCAGCCTCCCCTTCTGGTTTTCTTTATTTTCTCCTTAGAGCCTCATTGACCATTAAGAGCTCTCAGAGATACAGCACTGATGTGAGGTTTGCAGCAAGTTTCCTGGTACACAGCCTCTCCTTTGGGCTCATCAACAGTCTGCAGCATTAGTACATTCCCTCCACAAAGTGACTCATAATCATTTGCATTTTGCTTTGACAGACTGATCATTAACATAAAGCCAGTCCTGCATGACTTTCTGAAGGACTTATGAAGATGTTCACAGGCAGATGAGCTGTGAATTTCATAGAGAATATAATTATTCTATGTCAAATGTCTGGGTCTTGGTTTAACTGTGAAAAACCAATTGGACAAGTAAGCCCCATTAAACAATTCAATTTCAGTCTACTGGAGAAGAGGCCCAAATAGTCAGGTGGGAAATTTCTGCGATATAACTTGCAGTGAGGCAACCTAAAGGTCTTGAGAAGCCTTGGAAATGCAGCTCAATAGAAAACATTCGTTGATTTATTTTTTTATTCAACAAGTATTTCTTTGGACTTATTAAGTGCAGGAAATGTTCTAGGTTCTGAGTATAGGGAAGCAAATAAGATAGTCTTTTTTCTTAAAGATCTTAGATTCTTGAATACATGTTTATGCAACATAACATGAATGATTTGAGATTGTGACAAATGAATTAAAAATAATAAAACACTGGAAGAAAGAATGGTTTGAGAATGGAGCCACCTTAGATAAATTGTTTTGGGTGTTGACATTCAAGCTGAGCCCTAAATGATAAAAGTTACAGAAAAGGATTTAGTAGGCTATGTCAAGGAAAGGGAAAGGAAATTTAAGAATTTGACCATGGAAATGATCTTGATGTATATGTGGACACTGAGTATTCTTTTAAACCACTAGCCTTTTGCCAACTCACAATGAGCAGCCAAGAAACAGCAACTGAACAGTTTTCAGTTAATTCATGAGCCTTAGAGTTTAAGGTAAGAGAGTATGTTGCCTTTCCTTTTGTTGAAGGTTTCCTTTCGTGTGTTAAAGCTTTTTAGTTTGAGGCATTCCCAGTTGGTTTTTGTTGCTTGTGCTTTTGGTGTCATGCCAAAACTGATGTCTAAGAATTCACTTGTGTCATCTAGGAGTTTCACAGTCTTGTGTTTTAAGTCTTTAATCTATTTCAAGTTAATTTTGTGAGTGATTTTAAGTAGGAATCCAATTTCACTTTTCTGCATATGGGTATCCTGTTTTCCCAGAACCATTTAGTAGACTACCCCTTCTTCCTAGAATGTTCTTGGTTCCCATGTTAAGTATTAACTGGTCATATATGTGTTTATTCCTGGGTTCTATATTTTCTGATCCATTGGTCTATGTGTCATTTTATGTCAGTGCTATTCCTGTTTAAATTATTGTATCTCTTTAGTATGGTGAAGTGAGAAAATGTGATGCTTCAAATTAGTTAGTATTTTCTAGGACTGCTAACCTATTAAATGTTTTCATAGTTCCATGCAATATTAAGATTGCCTTTTCTTTTTCCGTAAATAAGAGATTGCATTGAATCTATAGATGACTGGTTAATATGAATATTTTACTAATCATCTGACCAATGAGTATGGAGTATCTTTCCTTTGATGTATCATCTTCAGTTCTTTCATCAAAGTCATATAGTTTACATTTTACAAGTTGTTCACTTCCTTGGTTAAACTTACCCTTACGATTTTCATTTTGATGCTATTATGAATAGGATAGTCTTCTCTATTTTTCAGATGTCTCATTGTTTAATTATAGAAATCCCACTGGTTTCTGTACATTGACTTGATATCCTGCAACTAAGTCCTCATTCACATTATTGATAGCTTCTTGGAAACTGATTTTTAAGCAAAACAGTCTATAACAAAACCAGTTTTACCATAGGTTAATTGATATAAACAAAAGTTAACTTCTTACAGCTCACAAGACATCAATAAACTTCCAAATAATGGCCCCAAACATCTAACATTAAACAACAATTTGTATTTATTCATGCATTCATTTTCCTACTTATTAATCTAGTCCATGGTCACAAATGGTCATAGACTATCCCAACAACTTAGGGCACCAGGCAGGAACCAGCCCTTGTCAGGATGTTCTTCCATCACAAGGTCCAGTCACATTTACTCAGACTGGGACAGTTCAGACATGCCAATTAATCTGAAGTGCATATCTTGAGGACATGAGAGTAAACCAGAATATTGGAGTAAAACCACATAGACCTGAGAAAAGGTGTCAACTCCACAGATAGTGATCTGGCCCATGTAATTTTTTTTCTGATTAACATTATAATGAATTGCATTTACCAAAATAGTATTATTTGAAGACCTTCTGTATAAGATCTTATCTACTAATCTATAAAACTTTCTTTCCTATTTAGATGACATTTATTTCTTTATCTTGCCTGATTGCTCTAGCTAGGAGTTACAGTGCTTTGCTGAATTAGAGTAGTAAAAGAGCACACTTGTTTTGTATACAATCTTAGAGACAATTTCACTTTTATCATGAAATACAATATTGACTGGGTTTATCTTACATTGTGCATATTGTGTTGAATTATTTCCTACTCTACCCAATTTGATGAAAGTTTTTTATCATGAATATTGTATCCTGTCAAACATTTTCTGCATTTTTCAGCAAGAGGTGATCATAATTTTTATTACTCATTCTATTAATGTAGCATATCATATTTATTGTGTATGTTGAGCCACCTTGTTTCCCAAGGATAAGTACTGGTATCAAGATGCATGTTTCTTTTATTGTTGAATTGGATTGCTATTATTTTGTTGAAGATATTTTATCAGGGAATGGGTCTATGACTTTCCTCCCTTTTAGCATCTTTGTCTGGTCTTGGTATCAGGGTAATTCTGGCCTTGTAAAATCAGTGAGGAAATAATTCCATCCTTCCATCCTCTTCTAGTCTTTGGATGATTTTGAGAATTGTTATTAATTCTTTAAATATTTGTTAGAATTCATCAATGAAGTCATGTAGTCCTGGACTTTTCTGTATTTGGAGATTTTTGACTAATGATTCAATCTCCTAACTAGTATTTTGTCTATTCAGTTTGTTTTTTTTTTTTTTTTTGTATGAGATTTTTTTTTTCACTACAGCATAATTTATCATAATGTTGAACAATATCTAGCCACATTACATATAAAATACCAAACTTCCAAGACATAAGTGGCATTCTAATTATAACACACGTTTTAAAAATCAAGTTTATAAGAGACTAATACCTGTGACTATGCTTCTCTAGTCATCTGGAAAATCTTTCAAACTTTGGGTCCTACAAAGCATAATTTTGAGGGAAAAGGAAGCTGGTAAGCTTTTGAACTTCATTCACTAATTTTGATCTAAAAGTAATACTAGTCAGAGTAGAGAGGCAAGTTTTTAAAACCCGAAATATATAAAATTCTAATCTTAAGCGTTCAATTTTTAATACTATAAAAGATTGTTCTTGTTTCACTCATTTATGTACCACATGTGAGTGTGACCATATTGTATTTGTCTTTCTCCATCTGAGTTATATCACTAAGCATAATCTCCTTTACATCAATGTAGCTGTAAATAGCAAGGTCTCATCTTTATATTTAATATATATTTAACACTGTGTATGTGTGTGTGTGTATACACATAACTGACAGTATTCACCACTTTATCAGTCATCCACCAATGGGCACTTTTATTGTCTCCAACTGCTGCAGTGAATGTGGAAGATGGGGTGGATTTCATATCTCTTCAAATTCATTTTTGTATTTTCAGGTAAATTCCCAGAGGTAGGATAACTGGATCATACACAATGTTGTTTTTTTAAATATTTCCTTTATATATATTTGACATCAACTGTAATCCCCATGTATTCCCCATCACCATACCAGTGCACCCTCACCTCAATGCCCCGTGTTCAACCCTCCCCTCCCCCCTCCCCACCAGGTGTTCCCAATTTGTCCTTGTCTTTTATTTTTGGTTTTTGTTGTGTCTTTGTTATTATTGTTGTTGTTGTTGTTGTTCTTATTCCTTTCCTTGATCCTTGACTCCCTTATATTCCTCCTAGGGGAGGAACAATCTGGTATTTTTCTTTTGCCTTCTGACTTATTTCGCTGAGCATAATCCCTTCCAGTTCCATCCATGCTCCTATGAATGTGTCTAGTCTTTCTTTTTTGACTGCTGAATAGTATTCCATTGTGTATATGTACCATAGCTTCCCGATCCACTCATCTGTTTTTGGGCATTTAGGTTGTTTCCAGGTCTTACCTATTGTAAAGGGTGCTGCTAGAAACATAGGGGTGCAGGTATTCTTTTGAATCAGTGTATTTGTGTCTTTTGGGTATATTCCTAGGAGTGGGATTGCTGGATCCTATGGAATTTCCATTCTTGGAGTTTGTTAAATATGTCCCTCCATTCCCTTCTTGCCTTCAGTATTTCCTCAGAGAAATCTGATGTCAGCCTGATTGGTTTTCCTTTATATGTTATCTGTTTCTTTGATCTTGTCAGTTTCATTATTTTTTTCTTTGTCCTGGACCCTTACAAGGGTTACTACTATGTGTCTTGCTGTAGGTTTCTTTTCATTGTGCTAATTTGGTGTTCTTCTACCTTCTTGTATGTCTATTTTCATTTCTTTTTTCATGTTTGGGAAGTTCTCATCAAATATCTCTTTGAACAGGTTCTCGGAGCCTGCTACTCTCTACATTTTCTGGTATGCCTATGACTCTTATATTACCCCTCTTCATGGTATCAGCTAGCACTCAAAATGTACTTCATTCTTTTTCATTTTCACTTCTCCTTCCTTATCTTTCTTGGTTCTTTTTATGCCCATGTCCTCCAGAGTACTGACTCGCTCTTCCAGTTCTTCTATTCTGTTTTCCTGGTAATTCTTGAGCTCTTTCAGTACTCTCTGATTTGCTTCATTTGTTTTTCTATCCCTTTCTTCCATTTCTTTTATTTTCTTTTGTTGGGACTCCATCTCATTCCTCATTTCCTTAATTATGATCTTATCCTTTTCTGCATTGTCTCTTTAACTCTTTGATTGTTCTCATCATGGCCTTTAGAATTTCTTTGTATGTTAGATGTGCATATTCCTCTGTGTCTATAATATTAGGTTCAGGATGTTGACTTTCTTTCTGTGGTGTATTGTTTTGGGGTAAACCTGCTTGATCATTGGTATTTTTTCTTTCTTCCCATTGTTAACCTTCAGGTTTGAGTCTGTTGTGCCCGGGTCCTGCTGGTGGGCATGATTTCTGATTTCTCTTCCTGGGGTTTTAGGTATTTCTGTCTGATATCTGTTCCTCTGCAGCTGGGTACAGGTTCCAGTAGTATTCTGTTTAGGCAAATATTGAAGAACAAGAAAAGGAAGAAGAAAGAAAAAGAAAACCAAAACAAAACCAGAAACAAGAAGAACAGAAAACCTGAACCAATGAACAAACACAGAGGGAACAAAACAGAAACTAAACAGAAAGAAAAAGAAAAGTGAAAGAGAGAAAATGATGAAGAAACAGATAGACAAATAGAAAGTAATAAAGCAAGAACAACAAAAAATCAAACAACTCCTCTGGATGTTCCTGGATTCTGGATCCAGATGTTCGAGAGGATTTTCCCCGCATGGAGCAAGGTTTCTCCTCAGTGTATGGTTGCAAGCACTTCTTCACAACCCTATGATGGTGGTGTGGCCATCTGGGTCTTCCCTGGTGCAGTCACTTTTCTGTGTTTGCCCTTAGAGGGTGTTTGTCTCTATGTGGGCTCTCAGGCATCTACATCCTGCTCTGGGGTATTCCCAGACTGCTTTAGTCCTGTCCCACCCTAAACTGAGGAAGGGGGGACTTGCGATGGTGACTCAAGCTATTCCAAGCTTGTTCTTTAGTCCAGTGTGGTTTCCTCTCAGTCTCTGTGCCAGTCCTAGGCTCATGGCTCCTGGCCATGGCATTTTCCGACTGACTTTTAAAGCTCAGATCTCAGCCTGCAAGGGTTGCTTTGTGACCCACGGTCCCGCCGGCATGAAAAACCCCAGTATGGTGCTCCCAAGGAGCCAGGCACAATAGGCTCCCTATTTGGACTGAACTGGCCTTCCAACCAAACTTTGCTCTGGCTGTCTGTGCCAGCTCCAGGCACACAGCTCCTGGCTGTGGCGTTTTCTGACCAACTTTTACAGCTCAAGTCTCAACCTGCATGAGCTGCTATGCATCAGCAACCCTGTGCTGCCACTCTCCACTCTCGGAGTGGCACCCTCAGGACACCGGGGGGGTTGCCCCATCCTTACTTCAAACAGTTCATTTAGAATTTCCTACCACTTTCCGTCGGGCTGATGCTTCCTATATGTAAGCTGACAATCTATTTTCTGGCTTTTTTTTTTCTTTTTTGGTATTCACTGTTATGTGTATCTGGAGACAATGAGTCCAGCGTCTTCACTCTGCCACTATCTTTCCATATACATTTTTTGAGGAATGTTATATACACTTTTCATAATGGTCACACCAATTTGCATTCAAACCAAGAGCAAATAAAGTTATCATTCTCTACAATTCTTCTCCATTAAATCTTATCCTTAGGATAATAGTCATTCTCACAGGTGTGAGGTCGTATCACCTGCCAATGTTTTCTGTTGCTTTGCATCTCCTTAATAATAGATGAACAACTTTTTAGATGTCTTCCGTCATATGCATATCTTTCTTGAAGTACCTAGTCATCTCCTCTGTCTGTTCTTTAATCAGGTTGTTTATTTTTGCTGTTGTTTCCCATACTTTGGGAGTGGTGTCACCAAATATATCTATAATACCAATATCAAGGAGTATAAACACTGTATTTTAAAGTTGAGATTTCAGATGCAAATCTTTAATCCATTTTGAGTCAATTTTTGTGTGTTATGATAGGTAGTAGTCCAGTTTCATTCTTTCCATGTAGCTGTGAAGTTTTCAAGCACTATTTATTGAAAAGACTCTCCTTGCTCTATTGTCATGGCTATTTTGTCACAAATTAGTTGTCCACATATATATGAGTTTCTATCTGGACTATTTCTGGTCCATTGATTTGAGTTTGTTTGTATTTCAACACTATGCAGTTTTAATTACGGTCACTCTGTAGTAGAGTTGAATCAACAACCATGATATCTTGATTTTCCTTTTTGTCAGAATTGTTTTGGCTATTTATACTCTTTCGAAGTTACAAATTTCATGATATTCTTGATTATATTTCCCTGAATAATTCAGTTAAAATTTTTATAGGAGTTGCAATCAATATATTGCTTGAGTAAATATGGCCATTTAAATGATGTTAATACTACCATTCCATGAGCACAGAATATCTTTCCATTTCTTTATAATTTCTTCTATATTTCTCAGCAAAATCTTACAGTTTTTGGTATACAGGTCTTTTTAAACTCTCGTTAAATTTACTCCAAGATATTGAGTTATTTTTGATGTGATTTCAAATTGGCTTTCTTTCCTGATTATTCCTTCTGTTAATTTATTAGTAGTATATGGGAACACTATTGATTTTTGTGTATTAACTTTGTAGACTGATATTTTATTATTTCTAATTAATTTTTACTGGAGTCTGAGACTTTCTATGTATGTTATGTTATCATTTGCAATTAGTTGTAGTTTTAATTCTTCCTTTCCAACTTGGAAAACTTTTGTTCTTCTCATCTAATTACTCTCGCTAGAACTTCAACTTTGTATTGAATAGTGATGAGAATGCACATCCTTGTCTTTGATCTTAGAAGTTTTCAGTTTTTCACCATTGGGTATGATGTTGGGTGTGGGTTTATCATATACGGCTTCTATTATTTTGAGGTAAGTTTCTTCTATACCATTTTGCAGAGGAGGACTGTTTCTTATCCCTTCACTTTAAGTCTTATAACTTGAATGAGTATCTTGTAAGCAGTATATACCTGGGTTTTGGTTTGCGATTTGTGGCATGTAATTGTTCATAGTAAACTCTTAAGAGCCTATGTGTTTCTCTGGTATCAATTGTAATGTATTCTCTATCATTTTTTTTTTCCAGTCATCGCTCTTCTCTATTACTCTATCTAAAGATTTGTCAACTTTGTTTACTTTTTAAAAAAATAATTTATTTTAAAAATAGCCCTCTGATTTCATTGACCTTTTCTATTTCTAGTCTCTATTTCATTTCATACTCTAATTTATTCTCATACTTCTAGACATCTATTTCTGTCTTGTAGTTGTTTCTTCTTTCTGCTAATTTTGGGGTTCATTTGCTATTCCTTTCATAGTTCTTTGTATAAAGTTATTTGATATATAAAGTTATAGTTTATTAGATGTCTTTTTATTTACACAATATATGCATTTATCAGTATAAACTTTAAGCACTTTTACAGCATCCCACAGGTTATAGTGTGTTTGTATTTACATTTACATTTAATTCAATATTTTAAAAGAGTTTGGGGAATTTTTTAAAGATTTATTTTGCATACAAAAAACTGGAAACAGAGTGGGGAGCAGAACAGGCAGACAGACTGACATACACTGCTAAGGGAGCAGCGGGCACGATAGGAGAGGTCTGCTACACCATGTGGGTCACCTCCCTGGCCAGCCAGGGATTGAACTCATGCTAAAGGTGCTGCTGATAGATTCATAGTGCTGTGACTTAACCCCTTGAGCCACAAGGGAGGCCCCAAGTTTGGGGATTTTTGTGCTATAACTGATATATAACATTATTTTCTAGCATACAACATAGCGATTCAACATTTGTTATACTCCCAAAATATCACTATAAGTCTAGTTAACATCCATCACCATATGCAGTTATTTTTTTCTTCTGAAAAGAACATTTAAAATCTATTCTTTAACATATGTAATTATATTTTTCAGGGGATGAACAGGTGACAATGTGTTTCTGTCTGATTCCTCTGAGTTGACCTATAGGATGTTAGCCTCTTAAGAACTATTTCTGGTTTTGATACTGTCACATTGAACTCATGAACTGAAGTGCAGGGCCAGATTATCAGGAATTTTCTCTGGCAGCACTCACAAAAACCAAGGCCATAGAGATAAAAACAAGAGCAAGAAAATTGTGTGCTAGCTTCCCATTAGGAGTTACCAGCACTCTAGTATATGACAGAGGTAGACCATAAAAATAGTGTCTACCCTCTAATTGCCTCTGTTCAGAGTATTACTGTTAGCTTGCCTCTCTAGCCTCAGCTACAAAGAAAAGCTAGTAGTCCTCTTTCACAGAAAGACTAGGTGCATGGGTCTACTATCTCTCTCCTGTGCCCTGGGGATGACAGTTAACTCTTTCCCTATTTGTTAAAGACCTCTGGGATTTGGGGGTAAAAGCCCAATGGCCACCACAGTAAGACAAATTTGAGGTATCCTTTTCTCTCTTCTGGCCGGTAAATGTTTGTGCTGTAAATTTAACTGCTCCTATCAAATGTGAATATGCATTTACAAATGTTACATCCTTTGCTGGACTGATCCCTCTATCATCCTATAGTGACTTTGTCACTTATTACATGTTTTGTCTAAAGACTATTCTGTCTGATATAATTACAGCTATCCCAGTTTCATTTTGTAATTCATTTACATAGAAAATATTCTTCATTCACTTCACTTTCAGTCTATGTGTGTCCTAAAAACTGAACTGAACTCTCTTGTAGGCTGCATGGTTGTTTCATGTTGCTGTGTTCTTTATTTTTTACCAATCTAGCTACTCTATGCCTTATTGTAGGAGAATTTAATCCACTTACATTTAAAGTGTTATTTTATTGCCTTTCTTTCCCATTTTGTCCTATTTGTAATTTCTTTGTTCCTTTCTTCTCTTGCTCTCTTCCTCTGAGATTTGATGATTTCTGTAACTTCCTCTCTTTCACTTATGCATATATTGTTGGTCTTGATGCTATTTCTTAATTCCATTAATCTGTATTCACTATTTTTTTCTTTTATTATTAAAGTAATTCTACTTCCCTGACTTCTAGTTTGCTGATATTTTCTTCTACTTCATCTGGTCTTCTATAAACCACTCTATTGAATTTTTTCAGTTCAATTATTCTTCAGCTTTGTAAATTCTGTTTGGTGTATTATTTATCTTTGTTGAATTCTCACTTTCTGTGCATTATGCTCCAGACCTTATTGAGCAACTCTGTTACCATTATTTGAATTGTTTATATGGTAAATCATTTATTACCATTTCATTAGGTCTTTGTGGAGTTTTGCCTTATTTATTTGGAATTGTTTCTCTGTTTCTTAAGTCTGTTGTTTCCTTTGCATTCAAAACACCTCTCTGTCTTGGTTGTCTAGAGACAACCCTACATTGTTGTCATCCCAGCCCTAGTCCTTGGTGTCTCTGAAACCTTGTGATAGTCCAGTTGCCTGGGTTTTAGTAGTTCCCAGTGGTTGAGTGTATGTTACACTTGCTTGTGTCCCAAAGAGGAGGGTTTCATTTAACACCTAGATGTAGACTGATTGCAAATTGGATCCACCAGCAGCAGATGCAACTAGATCTCCTTCAAGGAGAGACTGGGAGGTGGGCATTTTTGTGTGCTACTCTTATGCTGAGTCCTAGTAGATAATCAGTTAAGAATGGTGTCTTTGTTTGCTACAGTCCTGTGAAGTTGCTAAACATAAGACTAGAAGGCCTTACTAGCCTGTGACATCAGAAGGTATATCCCCTGGTTAGTAACCACAGAAGCCACGGTGCCAGCCACTGGTTCTCCCAGAGATAATCTGGAAACCTGGATCTGACTACAGGGAGAATGTGTGTTAAATTAGAAATCTGACTTTTTAGTTGTAACTTTAAAAATTTGCAAATAGGCCTCTTCTCAGAAAAGCATGAAATTTGGGTGTTTCTGTGTGTTGTCTCCTTGCTGAGCCCTGGTAGAGTAGTTGTTGAGAAATACTTCATTCGTTTTCTACAAACTCATTAAACCCTTAGATGCAAGCCCTGCTAGACACCAGAGTCAACCACTCAAGGGTTATTTCCTCTGGGCACCAGACACAAAAACTGGGTGCCAGAGATGTGTACAAGTTCCTTTCAGGAGAACACTGGTAACTTGGAATGGAATAGAGGGCTAGTATGAAGATGGTAACAGCTGGCCTCATAGTCTGAGAGATCTCAAGAGGCCACTAAAAGTATATTAAATTAAAAATCTGACCTTCAGGTAACAGCTATTAAGATATGCAAGTGGGCCTGTTTCTGGGAAACACTGGGAAATAAGCATTTTCTTTGTTGTGTCTGTGCTAAGACCAAATGGTGGAGGAAATAGCTATCAGAGTCCTTGTTGAGCCTGTTATAGATCATGTTTTTGCCATAGTCTTATGGTTCTTATGGATGCAGCCCCATTGGCTTTTAAATATAGGTATTTGGAGTGGAGGAAATTCCTCAGGTGAAGCCCTTAAGTACTTGGGTACTAGATGTTAGGTTCAAATCCTTTGCTCCTTGGGAAGAAACTGGAAGTTGTGAGTCCCTCCCTATTATATGTTGCTGTGTCAGAGTAAGAGTGTGTTCTAGGCTTTTTCTGCCCATTTCAATGTAACTCGCCCCTCCCCCTGATACTGTAGTAATCACTCATCTAGTTTCTATATTTCTTTCAGAGTTAATTGTTCTACATGTAGTTGTGTAGAGTCAGCCCTCTTTATCATAGGTTTTATATCTGAAAATTCAATGACTGGGAAAAGGTGCATGGTTGCATCTATACTGAGCATCTACATTTTTTCCTAGTCATTATTCCCTAAACAATACAGTTTAACAACTATTTTCATAGTTTATTTTGTATTGGGTATTACAAACAACCTAGAGACAAGTATTTAAAGCAAGAGGACATAACATAGGTTATATGCAAATACTATATTTTTATTTAAGGGACTAGAGCACTTGTGGATTTTGGTATCTGTTTGGGGTCCTATAACCAAGCTCCTGCAGATACTAAAGGTTGACCATATTCAGTGTGTCTGTCAGAGGAGGCACATTTAGAGAACTTCTGTATCTCTATATACTGAAACTCTTGGAGTTTGAGGGTTTTTGTTCGTTCATTTGTTTTTTTTAGGTAACATTAATTTACAACAATATATTACTCAAAAGCATAGGATCATGACTCTTCAGAGGTATGTCAACATACCGCATACACCACCAAGGCACCCATACTCCTCCACCATACACCATAGTCCCCTCTTTATTTTCTTGTAGCCACAATTCCAGAGTCATATTTCTAGGGTTTGTTATTGGATTGGTTTTGTTTCCCTGTATTCTATACAATAAGTGAAACTATTTGGTATTTCTTTCTCTTTCTGATTTCACTTAGCATAATCTCCTCCAGTTCTATCCATGTTGTTGCAAATTGAAGAGTTCAACTTTTTTTTATATCTGGCTGTATTCCATTTTGTCTATGTATGTGTATAAAAATCATATTTTTCTTATCTATCATTAGGCATTTAGGGTATTTCCATAGCTTGGTTATTGTAAATACTGCTACAATGAACAGAGGTGTACTTATATTCCTTCAAACTAGTATTTTTTGCATTCTTTGGGTAGATATCAAAGAGTGGAATTGCTGAATCATATGTAGTTCTGTTTATAGCACTCGGAGAAACCTCCATATTGTTTTCTAGAGGGGATGGAGTAGTTTACATTTCTCCAACAGTATATAAAGGCTCCTTTCTCTCCACATCCTTGCCAGCAGCACTTGTTTCTGATCTTTTTTGATATGGGTCATTCTTGAAGGTGTGAGATGGTATCTCATTATGCCTTTGACTTGTATTTCCCTGAGAATAAGTGATGATGAGCATTTTCCATGCACATGTTGGCCATCTATGTCTTCTTTGGAGAGTGCCTATTTAACTCTTCTGCCCATTACTTTATTGGATTCATTGTTTTCCATTTTTTTGTTGAGTATCAACAAAATTTATTGGGTATCAGTCCTTTGTAAGATTATATGATGTGCAAATATTTTCTCACATTCAGATGGCTTTTTGTTTTACCAACATTTTTTTTACTGTGTAGAAGCTTTTTAGTTCTAGCCCTTTTTGTTTCTCTTGTAGTTGGAGACAAGTTCACAAAGATCACTAAAATTGATGTCATAGTGTTTTGCCTATGTTTTCTTTAATGTATTTTACGGTTTGGGGTCTTAAATCTAAGTAACCAATCATGTCACTCATTTACTGAGTATCAAAGATTATAATACATATGCCAAAGAGAAAATACTAATTATTAGGGATTCAAATATGAAAGTGATATACTTCCTGTCCTCAGGGACTTTACTGTTGTAAAGGAAATATATTTATAAATTATGATAGATGGCCGAAAAGCAATGATAACTCTATACTAGCATTATCAAAGAAGGCTGAAACAATGTGTGCTTAACTTGAAGCTTAGAAAAGTAGTTAGCAGGGCAAGGCCTGGAAGGAGCCATAACAAGGATGAGAGAGATGTGACAGCATAATGAATGTGCAAGGCAAGTTTGTTCAGAATGACTATATTATAGTGTTGGATCATAGAATTGGGGGCAACCTGAACAGATGGGTCTGGAGAGATAGTCAGGGGTCTAGATCCTGAAGGGTCTCATCCCATGAAATCATGTGCAGTTGGACTTTGTCAGATTGGTAAGCTAAAAGTACAAGCAGTAATAAGAGGAATTCAAGAACAGGATTTCTCAGCCTTGGCACTATTGACATTTTGAACCAGATATTTATGTGTGGGTTGGGGGCAGTTTTCTTGTGCTTTGTAGGTTGATTAAGCAGCATCCTTGGATTCTACCCACTAGAAGACAAGCAGCAGGTTCCTCTCCACTCATGAGAACCAAATATGTCCTAGATGTTACCAAAGTCTCCCAGGGAGCAAAATTTCCCCTGATTGAGACCTACAGGTTTTGATATGCTGCTATTATCATAGAATCAATTAGACTTGGGTGTGTAGAGAAAAAGTCAAGGTTAACTTCAGTTTCTACAATGAAAAACTCATGGGAAGATAGAAAAGAGGTTTAATTTTGGAAACATTAGAGCTACCTATAGGATATATTAATGGAGAGGCCCAAGAGGCAGTTGGATGCATGGGTCTATGCTCAGATGAGGTACTTCAGTCAGAAATACATATTTGGAAATTATTTGCACATAAATGGAAAGAAAATCCACAGGAACAACTGAAGATCACTGAGGGAGATCTGTAGAGTTAGAAGACTACTAGGCAGGAACTCTAGAGAAAACCTAGAGTTTGGGGTTGTAGATTATTAAACCACCATTCTAATTCTCTGCAATGAAAGCAAAGATAAGAAAAGCTATATAGCATTATGTACTTTTTAATCAGTAATGAACATCTTGATAGTCTCTATTAGCCAAGTGGAAGTAAAAATTTTAAAATAAATGTTGGGTGGGGAGATGGGAAAATTTCTATGAGATGGTTAGTTTTCTTATTACAAAGAGTTTTAAATGCATCATTTTTTAAAATTCTCTATCCTTTCAAAACTGGGAAAAAAAACCCTCTTAAGGAGCTTTATAGTTATATTATGGTGAATGAATACCTAGTCTACAGGACTGAATTGGAAAATCCATCATGCATTTATTAGCAGTGTTGTTTCACTACCTTGTCATCAATGTTCGAATACAGTTCTGCAACTGAAGGCTCAGGGGAAATACAGAAGCTTTTTATACAGACATGTTCTTTAGCTTTTGATAAGGCTCCGGAGTGATAATTCTTGGAGAAAATAAAATGTCATAAAGCAATGGACAAAAAGAGCTTATGGGATATAAAGCAAATCCAGTAACAGGGTAATATCACTTTTTTTGGCAGAAAGGTCAGATGAAGTGGGAAGATAATTTCTTATAGGTGACAAGATTTCCATAGAGTCACAAAGCTAATTGCCTACAATGCCAATTATGATGCGAAATCTTAGACTAGGGCAATAGCTTCCTGTCAAAATGGACCACGGTACTGAAAAAAAGACCAGATGCTTTGGGTAAATAAGTGATTACCTGACTGTAAGTTAAATATCCTTGTGAGAAATGCTCATTCTTAGGGTCAAAAATGTATTTGAGAAGCCCACTCCCAAATAACACTGTGTATCTTCCAAAGGGCCTGACAACCAAGCTGCAGATCTATTCTAATTGCATCTTTCGCACAGTGGTTCTGTGTATAGAAAGACAAACCAAATAAAAGTTTTGAAATAATTTCCCCATCTTACTCATTAAAGTGTGTACTTGCCATTTTTCTTTGCCACTCAAAACCCCTTGTGCCCAATTCTATCGGCACACTGGTCTGCCTTCCCAGTTCCAACCCCTGCTGCCTTTCCAGCAACCTTCTCCCTCCCTCCCTTTGCCAACATTAGAAAAGAAGTTAACAAATGGTTCTAATTACCACTGTGGTTTGAGGCTTCTCAACTTTTTTTCCCTTCCAGCTGTAAAGATGTCCTCAAACTGAGCTTCACATTCAGAACTGCTGTCAAATTCTCACTTTAATGGGCACTTAAATTTAATGTCAAGCTGATGCTTGTGGAAGACCTTGATTAAATTTGCAAACAGTAGACTCTAACAGAACTGGAACTTTAGAGTTGTCTCATTTTGCCTTTCAAGCTCAAATCCCAGTTTTCTTTTCTTTGCAAAGAATTACAGAAGTTTGCCTGCAAAGACCCCACATATCAGTAAGACACCAAAGTATAACAAGCAAAACACTCAGAATGTTTTTGGAGAGAGAAAAAAAATCCCTTAGCTTATTAAAATTCTATATGAATTAAAGATCTTTCCCATTACTTTATTTTGCTCCCTTTTACTCAAAATCTATAAGACTGTAATATTATAAGCAACCCTAAAAAGTTTGCTTACAGTCTTCCTAGTGTTCTTTTTTTCACAGTGGAATTAGGAGTTGTATAGTGTATGGGCAGAGTGAAAAACATTAAGGAGAAACAACATAAAAGAAATGACAGAATTGCACTAACGATGTCATTGCTTCAACCAGTTACACATCTCCAGCCTAGTCTCTCTCCGTTGTTTCTTCCTTTGTCTCTGAGAATCATATCGCCTTTCCTCCTTGAAGAGGTAATAAAAGGCTAGAAGTTAGAAGATCTGGAAGACTCATATTCTTTTTCATTGACTACTGTTTTGAACTGAGGCTGCTGGCTTTTGATATTTCTTTTGGGTTCTATTCACATCATCCAATTCAAATAGGTTTGCTTTCAAAGAAGAGAAATCAAAATTGTCAAGACCTGTGAAGCATGAAAAATAAATTGCTTTTTCCAACTCCAGAAAGCACCAGGAATGCATTAATTTCTATCTTCTTATATAAACCTCTAACCCCTTATCCTCTAATCTATAGACTCCACAAAATATTTGTATTTTCTTCTGTATAATACATGACAGGAGATCAAACCTTATTATAAAGAAATGGAACTTGTAATACAACTAATATTTAAACTAGTATTACTTTGGAGTTTGATTTGACCAGACACATATAAAACATTCAGGTAGGGTAACAAATTCTTGGGGCTGTCAGTATAAAATAGTCAACTAAGACACATCTACTGTGTAGTTAATGGCTTTGTTCTTTTAGCTAGTGGGAGAGCAGACTTCATAAAAGGAGAACATGAGGCAATAGAAAAAGATAGCCTTGCAAAATGTTGCTAGATATGAAATATCCTGTCATAAGATTTTTCATTGAACTACAGCAATGAGACAAGTTTCCAATATTTCCTTTCTTTTAATACAACAGAGACCTACATTTCTATGCTTGGTTTTCCAAAGCTAACTTAATTCTGTGGCTAAAAGAGTCCTAAGTAGCACTTCTTCCTAACATGTGGGGGGGAAAAAAAACCCCTCAGGATTTTTGCAATGGATAAAGTGATAGGCAGTCATCAAGTTCCTGTTGAGAAATATAAATGACAAAATGAATAGCAGATGGTTTCAGAAGGGACAACTTTACAGCGGTAATTTGTAGTAGGATAATACTATTTTCTGAATTAGGTAATAATAATTTGCAAAGACAAGTAGAGGTTCAGATACTATCTCATTTAATTATATGCTACTAAATATTCCAAGAATTCTTTGCTCAGCATCCTTTGAAATAAAAACCTGATCAGCTGACATTTTTAGGTTCATATAATCTGATCCTCTCTAAATCCTTTTCATAGTGTCGCGGTTTTTCACAGGATTTAAAATATGGTGCATCTAGCAGTCCACGCTTCTGAATACAATGTCCTTTTCAATCTAGTTAGTATCTGATTTAAGATGATAAAGAAGTAACCTCCTTACTAGAAAAAGAGGATTGAAATAGAGTAGTACTTTTACTTAATCCAAGGTACTATGTGAAGAAGGGTTACATTTCAGCCTGGGTCTCTTTCAAGAGCCCCAAACCCTTTCGATGAATGCAGATAGCAGGGAAAAGGAATCAGCCAGTTAAGGTTTCCAATAAAGACACTGAGCAGGGGATTGGGTAAATATGTCTATAATCTCCTACAGTTACTAAAATTCCACAGCTGGCTCTGAAAGGAGGGAGTTACTATAAATATCAGAATATTCACAACCGAAGTTACTGAATTTACTAAACATTTTTGGCAACTGATGCAACCACAAAAACAGTAATGTATAATGTAAGAAGGTAGAATGAAGAAACACTTCAGACATTCCTTATAATCCCCTTCCCTTAGTAATTGTCTATTTTTCAGGTATATGTCCCCAGAATGAATGAAAAATGACAACAGATAAGAGTACCACCATCTTACATAATAAAACACACCCATTTGTTAATAAACTCAAATGGCTATACAAATTCTTTCTTTTAATTTCCAAGTCATAATTCATTTTAGTAGCTCTTGCCATTCAAAGGAACATAACTAATGTGGAATAACCACAAATAATAAGGAATAATCACAAAAAAGGAAAAGTTTAAGATCTTCATTGGTGAATGACGACATTGGATATTACAAAATACCACTTTAAAAACTGAAGATGTGTCTAGAGGAAAGGTCTAATCTGTTGTGACATAAGATAAGATACTTGCAATTATACACACAGTCACAGAACATTTGAAACATTGGTATTTATTAACAAAAATATTTCAGAAATGGATTGGGTCAAAATTATAAGGGTTATAAGTTGTTTTCAATTGTATCATTTCTGAGACTATATGACCAGTTTAGAGAGCTGTTTTATCCCCTATAATGGCTTAAATCACAGCATTCAAATGTTAGATTTTAAGACAAACTCTTCTTTTTCCCTTTTGTCAAAGCAAAATATAGACGTCTTTGCTCTTATGGACAAGTCTGCTTTCCTAAGAGTTGTGGTATACATGAGGATGGAATAGGGTGCAGAGAGAGTTAGATAAAAAGGCCTAAAATGAAAAAGGTCAAATCTCAAAAGCAGGAAATGAAAATTACTGAGGATAAACGGTACTAACGGCCCAAGAATCATTCACTAAAGTAATCCTCCAGTCCTTCCATATCCATCTCCAGAGAGGAATTTAAAGAGGCAAGAGCAGATGATGCATCTTTGGTTTTCTGGACACTTGTTTTGGCCTGTGGAGTTTCTGGTTGGATGGATTCCTTTTTGACGTCTTTACCACCATTTAGAAGCCGTTGGCTCTCAAAAAAGAATTGATTAGGATGATTCAAAGAAAAACCACAATCATCAACCTGTGCAAGGAAACAAGTATATATCATATTAACATTTAGGAAAAGTGTATACAAATAAAGTGTTTCAAAAACTTAGCCCTCAATCAAAAATCCTTAATAACCAAAACATATATTCTAGCAGTTCTTATTCCTAACACTCAATTCACTACTTACCTGATTTCATTCAGAGACAGATTCAACCACTATCGAAATATTAATGGTCCCTGCATTTACAAACCTCTGTACTTAGTTCCAGTTCCCTATACAACTATAGTTCTATATCTAACTCTTCCTCATCTCAAATGGTTCAAATGCCTGGCATACTGACATTCAAAAACTTATCTAAAAATGTTTTGTTTGAAAGAAAACAATCCAAAAATCACAGGGAAGGGATATGAATACAGGTACCACTTTGATATTACTCCCTGTTATCACTCTTTTTTAATTGATGCAATGTTGGTTTACATTTCATGTAGCATAATCCCTTCTGGCTCCATCTTGTTGCAAATGACATGAGTTTATCTTTTTTGATGGCTGAGTAATAAGTATCCCATTGAGTGTGTATATGTGTATCTTTTTGATACACTTATTACTTTTGAGTACTAGGATGTTTCCATAGCTTGGCTATTGTAAACAGTGCTGTAATGAACATGGGGTGAAAGTTTCCTTTCCAATTAATGTTGTTGCATTTTGGGAGGTAGATACCTATGAGAGCAATTTCTGGGTCACATAGCGGATCCATTTTTAATTGTTTGAGGAACTTCCATACTGTTTTCCATAGGGGCAGGGCCAATCTGCATTATATTTTACACAAAAGTGTAAAAGATTTCCTTTTTGTCCACAACCTTACCAGGACTGCTTCTGGTCCTCTTGACATGGGCCATTTTCACAAGTGTGAGGTAGCATCTCATTGTGGTTTTGAAATGCATTTTCCTGATAAGTGATAAAATTTTTTTCATGTGCCTATTGACTATCTGTATGTCTTCTTTGAAGAAGCGCATATTTAGCTCTTCTGCCCATTTTTTGATTGGGATTTTTGTTGTTGTTGTTGAGTTATATGTAGATTGTTGAGTTGTTATTTGTAGATCTTTGATATCTGCCCCTTGTCAGATGTATGGTGTGTAAATAATCTTCTCGCATTCAGCAGTTTGTCTTTTCATTTTAGTGATAGTTTCTTTGAGCTTCTCAGTTTGATGTAGTCCCAATTGCTTATATTCTCTTTTGTTTTCCACTGTTAGAGACATATCTGCAAAGATATCACTGAAGCTTATGTCAGTGTTTTAAGTATCATATGTATTTTATGGTTTCAGGCTGTACATTCAAGTCTTTTGTTTTGAGTTGATTTTTGTATATGATGTGAGATATTGATCTAGTTTCATTTTTCCATGTGGCAATCCAGTTTTCCCAGCACCATTTATGAAAGAGGCTTTCCTTGCTCCTGTTCCTCTGTTGTCAATTAACTGTCCATGTAGGTATGATTTTATTTCTGGGCTCTCTATTCATTGGCCTGTGTATCTATTTTTGTCCCAGTACTATGTTGCTTAAATTTACAGTTCTGCAGTATAGTTTGAGGTCTGAAAGTGGGATGCTGCCATTCTTATTTTGTGTCAGGATTGCTTTGGCTATTTGGGATCTTTTGTGATTCCATGTGATTTTCAGTAATGTTAGTTCTATTTCTTTGAAGAATGCCATTGAAACTTTGATAGGGATTGCAATGAATCTGTATATTGCTTTAGGTAGGATGGCCATTTTGACAGTGTTGATTTTTCCAATCAATAAGCAAGGAATAGCTTTCCATTTCTTAGTATCTTTTATCTGTTTTAACAATGTCTTACAGTTTTCTTTGTTTAGGTGCTTCTCCATTGTTAGGAGATGTTTGTTTTTAGTGTGATTGTAAGTGTGGTGATTTTTAAATTTCTTCCTCTTTTAGCTTGCTCATTGTGTGCATATAAGAAGGCAACTGACTTTTGCATATTGATTTTATTACCTGCCACTTTGCTGATTTGATTGTTTCAGTTTCTCAGTGGCTCTTTAGTGTGTTCTCTGTACTTTATCACATTTTCTGCAAATAATGAGAGCTTTGTTTCTTTCCCAACTTGGATTGCTTTTATATCCTCCTCTTGCTTAACTAGCAAGGATTTTCAACACTATGTTGAATGGTAGTTGGTTAAGAGTGGACATCATTTCTTGTATCTGATTTTAGTGAAAAAGCCTTCACAATTGAGAATGCTGTTACCTCAGATTTTGTCAAATATGGCTTCTATTATGTTACGTTCCCATTTCTCAAGGATTTTCTTCATAAATGGATACTGAATCCTATCAAATGCTTTCTTAGCATCTATTGATATGATCAAGTGGCTTTTATTTTTGTTGATTGTGCTGAATTACACTGATTGATTTTTTTGGAAACTGACCTACCTTTGTGTTTCTGGTATAAACCCACCTGGTCATGGTGAATAATCATTTTAATGCATTGTTGGACTTTGTTTGCTAAGATTTTATTGCTGATTTTTGCATCTGTGTTCATTAGAGAAATTGTAATTTGTAATTTTCTTTTTTGTGTTTTGGTATTAGAGGTCTCATAAAATATATTTGGGAGTATTCCTTATCTCAATTTTTTGAAAGAGTCTGAGCAGGATAGGTATTAGTTTATCACTGAAGTTAGGTAGAACTGTGAAGTCATCTTGTTCTGGTCTTTTTTGTTTGGGGAGTCTTGATTACTGTTTATTTGCTATGGTGTTCTCTATTTCTTCCTTATTCAGTCTCAGATGACTATGATTCTAAGAATTTGTCTATCTCTTCTCTAAGTTGCTGAACTTATTAGAATATAGATGTTCACAGTAGTCTCATTATCCTCATTAGTAGTCTCATTATCCAAAAGTGTCATAACTTCTGTTTGCGATCCTATTTGTGTTTTGTCTCCTACTTTTTTAGTGAGCCTAGCTAGAGGTTTGTCTTATTTTTAACACAAAAACAAAAACAGCTTTGGTTTCATTAATCTTTTGAACTGTCATTTTAATTTTTATTTCACTTATTTCTGCTGTAGTTTTTTTCTTCTACTGGCTTTTTGTTTTTGTTCTTTTTCTGGTTCCTCAAGGTGACAAAGTTATTTGATTGAACTATTGTTCCTTGATGGAAGTCTATATTGCTATGTACTTCCCACAGTAGTTTTTCTGTGTCCCATAATTTCTGGAAGGTTATGTCCTCATTGTCATTTGTGTTATTAACACAGTAATCTTTCAGAAATGAGTAACTGTTTCTAGGAATTAGGGTTTTCCACTTTCTTTTTGTAGTTGATTTCTAGATGACTTTATGCTAAGAAAAGATACTTGGTATGATTTTGGTTTTCATGAATTCATTGATACTTGTTTTGTGACTCAATATGTTGTCAATCCTGGAGAATGTCCCATGTGCGCTTGAGAAGAATATGTAAGTATTCTGAGGTGCAATACCCTATATGTCTATTAGGCACGATGTGGTCTGATGCTTTAAGTCTATTGTGTCCCTATTTTCTGGCTAGTCAACTTGTCCATGGGCATGAGTGAGGTGGTGAAGTCTCCCTCCACAAATGTGTTTTCCCTAATGTCTGTTTTCAGAGTTGATAGTAGTTGACTAATATATTTTGGTGCTCTTTGGAGCTCAGGTGTATTTATTGGCGACAACAGAAAGTTGGATTCTATTTCCTGATTCAACTAGAGATTCTGTGTCTTTCAACTGGTGAGTTCAATCCACTTGCATTTAGTTATTGATATACAAAATTCTGTGGCTGCCATTTTGTCCTTAATTTTGGGATTTAATTTACTTCCTTATTCAGTTCTTTGTGTTTGTTCCTCATTTTAGTTTAGAAATGAGAATTCCTTTCAATAACACTTGGAGGGAGGAATCCAGTGATTACAAACTTGGTTTTTCTTTGTCTGAGGTGGCTTTTATTTCTCCCTTATAGCTGAAGGAAATCCTTAAAGGATATTCTTGCCTAGCAGTTTTTAAGTATTTTGATCACACCATTCTATTCTCTTCTTGCCTGAAGTGCTTATCCAGAGAGAAGTCCAATGTAGCCTAAGCAAGGCTTCTTTATAAGTTATCTGCTTCTTCCCCCCTTGCCAGCTTCAATTTGATTTGAACTCTTGTAAGTTTAATTATTATGTTGTATTATGTGTTGGTGTAGGTCTCATTTTGTTTAGGTATCTTGGTGTTCTTTTAGCTTCCTATATTTGTATACTTAGTTCCTTCTCGAGGTTCAGGAAGATTTCCTCTATTTCTTTAAGAACATTTTGTATTCCCTTTTCTGTCTCTTCCTCCTCCTGAGTACCCATTATTCTTACATTGTCTTTCCTCATTTTTTTTTTAAATTTCATCTCTCTTGTACCTGGATTCTTTGTGCATTCACATATTTAAGGTCACTGATTTATTCTCCCATTTGGTCAATTTTATCCCCATAGCTTTCTCGAATATTTTTCATTACCTGATATTTTTTATATCCAGCATCTCCATTATTTTCTTGTTTAAAGCTTCAATTTCAGTCTTCTGTTAATTGATCTTCTTTTTCAGGACATTTGTTTCTTGGAGCTTTCTTGTATATCTTTGATCAGCTTTTATGTTTTCTGTTACTACTTTTCTTTATCATGGCAATTTAGAATTCTATATTTGATAGGAAGAAAATACCTTCCATGTCATTGTGATTGGTTTTTGGAAAATTGTTCTCACTATATAACATAGTATTCCCACATGGGTTCATATTGTCAATTTTTGTGTGTTTTTTCTTCTTGCCATTATTTGCTCTCTGGGCTGGTGCGAATGCTGGTATAGGCTTTACTTATAAAGCCTCTGTTCAATGTAGTGTGTGCCTCTTCAGTGTCCAACACACTGAAGTCTATGCTGGTCTCTGGGTCCACGGGGTAGTAAATCTCATTGCATAGGACCTTCACACCTGTGTCCTTCTGGTTTGCTGCTCTAAGTCACAACCAGTGGGACCCAGGCCCTGTTGTTTATTCTCTGGCTAGTGATGGGGCTCTTAGGGTTTGTGGTTGTGAGGAAACCTGGTTCCAGCTAAGTTGATAGCTGTCAGCTAGGCTCTCCCAGCTGGCAAGTGGAGGCCACTCCTACAAGGCTTTTGTTCACCAAGCTGGAAGCTGGAGGCTATATTCCTGTGACTGGTAACTGAAGGCTGAGGGGCTTGTTTTTTTCACTGGTAGTTGGTGGCCAGAAGCTTCCCACTTCTCATTCAGACAAGCTGGCAGATGAATGTGGCAATGGGAATCAGGATATGGGGTGATCCAGCTCTACTTCTGCATGTGGTAGAGGCCAGGCAGATTGTGCACCTTTTGTTAAGTCAGTGGGCAGAGTCCCTCCATTGTCATATGAAAGATGGGTTCCTGCATCTGGCTATTGGATGCTTCAGTCCATCTGGAGCTCACTCTTGCAGTTGCTAGCCTCCTGTGTGGCTAGGAGTTGGCCTCCCGGGGTGGCCAAAGGTTGGGCTAGCACTCCCTTCCTAAGGATGTTGCCCCCAGTGCTCTTGCAGACCTCCATCTTACCTTCAGAAGCTATTGGCCCTGCTCTGCTACTGCCTTCATAGGTCTGGTGTATTTTATCCTATGTGATATAATACGAAGTCCAAAAAAGAAACTTAATTTAATGTACTTTTTTCATTCCCATACTGGGATTTGCCTGTCATACTTTTTGAAAGTCTTTTTTGTTTCCTTTTTGTAATTTTCATTATCTTAATGCAGACATACCATGTTCATAGTTGTGTGTTATTTGTTTTCTCAAACATTACCCATTAAAATTAGAACTAAGTTTGTGTACCACTTCAAATCACCCGTTACTTTGTGCTTTTAGTACTCAAAGAAACTTGGTAAAGGTTATCAACATTTTTTGTACTTGAAAAACTCAGCAGGCACTACTTTTGATTCTAAAATTTAGTAGTGGTTAAAAAATACATTCCTTAATAGCAACAGTTATTTAAATGCCTATTATGTGTCAGACACCATTGTAAATAGCATAAAACACACATTCATTCACACACATTTATGTCAGTTAACTCCCATAAGAGCCCTCCAAAAGTAAATTAGTTTTTCATTTTTGATTGCTGAATAGTATTCCATCATGTATGTTACACAGCTTCCCGATCCACTCATCTGTTTTTGGGCATTTAGGTTGTTTCCAGGTCTTACCTATTGTAAAGAGTGCTGTTATAAACATAGGGGTGCAGGTA
>JAGFMF010011393.1:2931393-2975748 GCA_019455555.1 Galemys pyrenaicus
CCTCCCTGGCCAGCAGCAGGGATCGAACTCGTGCTGCAGTGACTGCGGTTTGCTTCATAGTGCGTTGCTTAACCCACTGCGCCACCAGGGAGGCCCGAGGAAGGCTTTTTAAAAGCAGGTAACTGAAATGATGACATTTCCCTGTTTTAAAGATCACTAGCAGCTGTGTGCAGGAGAAAGAATTAGAATGGTGCACGTGTTGTAAAAGCAGAGAAATGAGTTAGGAAGCTATCACAGTGATCCAAGTGTGAGATGATGGTGGCCTCTAGCCCAGTATTCTAATAAAGTCCCAAAATAATGACCCTAAGTTGTTATTAAAGGAAAAAAAAGCTGAATATATTTGAAGTATCCTATTTACGATTACAGGAAAATGTTAACAAGATTTCTATAGAAATTTATATGCTGAAAGTTATACTCAGTTATTTGTAAGTAAGTATTCAGAATAATTTGGTACATAAAGCGTTCATTTCTAAAGAAACTATTTTCAATTAAAATTCAGAGATCAGTCTACATTAGTATTTTCATTTATACATAGAGTATGCTGGGAATAAAAAAAAAAAACCACTACAGTATACAACATTGTTTCCTAAAAATACTAAGAAAATAGGTTTCAAGTAGGCCAGATTTTGACAGCTAAGTGAATCTCTCAAACATTTACTTGGAATCAACACATTTTGCACACAGTGACCTTCACACAAACATAGGTTTCATATTTCAGCCACAGCAAATGTAGATTTTTGAAGGAATGGAAGCAATACTGTTTTACCTATGGGATGTTTGGGTTTTAATCAAGAGGTTTTGCAATGACAGCTTATAATGAGGCAGCTGGTATTACAAAAAAAAAAAAAAAAGCCATATGGAACTATCATAGTGCTGCTGTAAATGGTATCAATTAACTGGTTCATTTTTCAAAACTTTCATTAATGTGAGTTTGATCAGAGGCCTCAGGAAAATAAACAGAGTTTTGGGAGGGGGGACAGGCAGGATGGCAGAAATATGACAATAAAAATTCTATTTTTAAATTAACTTAGAAAAAAATAATAGGATAGTCACATCTAAAAATCTATAATGAAATATCTAGTGAATACAGTCTTTTTATTTCATTGATTCATGTGTGGTTTAAGTTAGACTACTTCAATATATGGGAAGAATCAGATTCAAGTCTTTTCAATATCTTCATTAATACAATGCAAGATTTAAAAATTATTAATAGCAGTTAATACTTATAGGAATAATGAGAGAGTACAAAAGCAGATTTGAGAGCAAAAAATATTTCTAATAGTAGATCTCATTTGTGAAAGTCCTGAGGCCTCTAAAAAGGTATACAAATATCTAAAAATTAAAACTCAAGAAATGCAGTCTTCAAGGGAAGGTTCATCACATAAAACTTGATGCCAGAAAGTCCAAATATACATGGCTTATCTGGAGAGATTACTAATATGATAAAACTAGTGAGAATTTTACTATTTCACTGATGTTTAGTCCTTTATATTTTATAAAAAGAAAATATTCAATAAAAATAAGTTTAAATAGTTAAGTAGATGGCAGGACCTAAAATAACTTCATTTCTTGATAACACTGAAAAAGAGAGACTCCAGGATCATGTTGAAGGAAAGGACATTATTCAAGCACCTGCTTTCCTTAAAGTGAAACTTTCCAAAAACCTACTAAAGGTGACACTGGGTGAGGACTTACTCTATAGTAGAAAGGTAGAAAAAGACCCACAGCAGACTGGGATTCTAGCTCCCAAGTTCCCTTTAACTAGTTGTGGTAACTCAGGCAAATCACATAGAATTGGTAGGCTTTAGCTGTTTTTTTTAACATAAACAGGAAAATGCTAATGACGCCAATAAATACAAAGCCATATTTTATAACAGTCATGATTAGGATCCAGAGTTTGGATGAGCTACTTGACAGCCTGGTTCAAATTCAAGCTTCATCCCCTCTAGCCTTACTCATAAATGAGCATAAAAATAGCATGTAGTTGTACAGTACTGTGGATCTGAAGAGTTAATGTTTCTAAAGTACTCAGTGCAAGGGGTTCCATCAATGATGTCTGCTTTTATTGCTACTGGTAATATTACTTGATAATAAATTTCCTAGGAAAAACATATCCTATAACATAAGAAATCCTTCAACTATATATCACAATCAAAAAATGTTTTATCTTTAGTTTTTTGAAATTATAAGAATGATTAAAAAACTTAGCCTAGTATGGTAGTTGATGATAAATTCAGTAAAAGTATCATCCGTCTTGAGAGGATCCCTTTGAAACCCGATTAGTACTACAGTTTCCAAAAATCCACATATGTATTCAAAGAAAGTTTCAGATGTACAGACCTGAGTTTCTTCTTTGATGTCTAAATGAGGTTAAAAGCCATAATCAGGGTCAGGAGTTGTAAACTGGAGGTTGGTGAGCTGAATTTGACCTGCACACACGCTTTTGAGTCTTAAAACTTGTCCTTGTGAATGACTCTAACAGGCCATGTGTTTTTCAGTGTTCTGTAGTTCCTACCATACCCTCTGACACTGATCTCAGCTTGACTTCTTTGGGTTATTTGCCTGACTTTGTGACCCTTGCTTTATACCTTTCAGAACCCATTAGCAGGCCTCATACTCAGGAGGCTGGCAAAATAAACACCAACCATGTTTCCCTGACTCCCCTGCAGTCAGATATCCACAGGTAACCAGGTTCTGCCATTTAAATAAATATGAGGTTTGGAAAGTAGATTAAGTGAGGAGGCAGCCACAAGCAAAAGAATCAAATTGTATGCAATGAAGATGGCAAAAGACTTTGGTTCTTCTGGGCAGCTACAGGAAGAGTTTTAGATCTACTGCAGCGGTTGGCTAATATGGCCCAGAGGTCAAATGTGGCCCAATGTCTGTTTCTGTAAGTAAACTACTGGAAACAGCCATGCCCATTCATTTACAACAAAAGCTTTTGAAGCAGCTTCAACAGCAGACTTGAGCAGTTGTTACAGAGACCACATGGAACCCAAAGCCTAAAAGTTTTACAACTGAGCACTTCATAGTTTACTGACCCTTGTTCTTATCCCTATAGGTGGTGGACTGGTGGGTGGCAGGTGTAGTTAAGACGGGTTTTCTCATGATAGAGCCTCCTAGTTAGAATATTTCTGATACTGTAGCATCCAAGCTCAAGTCTTTGACCCATCTATAAGTTTTATAAGCTACCTAACATCATCTCATAAATCTCTTGCTGCTGAAAATAGTTGGAGTGATTTCAATAGGTGCAACTTAAAATCCTGAAACAAAGTAACAAAAGAAAAAGTATTAGGTTATAAAGTTTAAAAATTTACTTACATTATGAATCATCTCGAAGTACTTCTGACATGCTACCTGGTAATGTGTCCCTTTTACTAAATCCAAAATCTAAAATAATAGGAAAAAGAAAAAAATTAGACATTAAGTTTCTTCTAAATCACTGTTGGCTTAGGGTTTCTTTTCAGTTTTTATTTCAGACAGGAAATGTATTAAATCATGTAGCATGTTATACTCACACAGTCTGGACACTGATACTTCTGACATTATATATTAGGTCTTTAGGTCAGCATTAAACCACAGATGACAAGAGATAGTAAGTGATATTTCTGATCAACCTACTGTGAATTTCAATAACTATCTTGACAATAAGATGAAAATAGATCCTAGTATTATGACTTTGACAGTTATTGTCAGAACATCATACCACAGCATCTCCTCCAAAATTGTAGCTAGAAATCTAGTAATCTAACTGGTCGGTGCATGAAGCCATCAAGTGTACTACTTAGATTTTTATTTTCCACATTACAAGTTTATACAGATACAGCATAAAGTACAGCTGTGTGTCCATCAGGTAAATTTAATGTAAACCCTTTGGACAGGTATCTGTGGAGAGGGAATGCTTTTACCTTCAATCAGATTTGTCCTTTTTTGAAATGAAGTTATTTCTAGTAAAGCTCAGCAGAATATGAGAGTGAATAGTCTATTTTGAACACCTATTAGGAACATCATCCTATCTTTTGTAAATACAATTTGCTTTCCAATTCTACTTCATGTAATCTCTTCAGAGCAGTGCAAACTCCCTTTCTTATCAGCAAAGTGCAATGACAGTTGAAATTTGTAGTTTCATCACCTCCCAGACGAAAAAATAAAATGTATATTTGGCCTGTTTATCAAATACAATAAAATGCTGGAATTAAGTGATAACCTCAAATAAAGGGTCATATAATTCTGGAGAAATGTTAATTTCTACTTCCTTTGAAAAGACTGGCCTTCCTGTGACAAAAAGAAACATACATGAAGTCTAAATCCCTGCTATTCTCATCACTGAATACAACTTACATCTTCTGACAGAGACATAGAGTTATTATGGTTGTGGAATAGGCTTCTATAATACTGACAAGTGGGCTTAAAAGAACTCTTCTTCTGATTGTCTTATAGATTTCATTTCTCAGTTTCAGGTCACCTTTCATTCAATGCTATATGAAAGACCTGTGTAAATTCTAACCAACCACAGCACCCAGAATCCTGCCTATTAGACCTGTCTTTCTATTTTTACTCTAATAATTCAAGAAAAGCCATCCATTTAAAATGTAGTCACAAAATTTTCCAATATTGTAAAAACACAGTACAAGAACTCATGTAATCAATCTATTTCTGGCATGTTTCCCAAATGTAAGAAATACTTACAGAAACATTGATTTAAAATATTCAGACAAGCGACAGAGCTAAGTTTAAAAAGTTGAGGAAAACTGACATGCCACTGACTGAAAAAAGCAGATTTTTATATCTTGAAATTTGAGGTTGTAAAAAAATGTAATTACATTAATCACACTCCCCCCTACCCCAATCCTATATCACCTTATTCCCCAGCTCCAATTAAGCTTTTCCTTAAAAACATATTTATTCTTTACTTTTACTTATCCATCTAGGAATAATTTCTTTCAAATTTCTCTTACAAATCATAAATAGATCAAACATCTATCATTAAACAACTTTACCAAAAAAGTCACAGGTGGATGAACGTTTCTGTACTTATGTAAAGGTATAAAGGGAAGAAGACAGTGTTTTTTTCACTGGCTAGAAAAGCTTCTACAACTTTACCAAAAAAGTCACAGGTGGATGAACGTTTCTGTACTTATGTAAAGGTATAAAGGGAAGAAGACAGTGTTTTTTTCACTGGCTAGAAAAGCTTCTCAAGGAAAACAGAAAAATTTAAGGTCTAAGGAGAGGAATTGGGCCAGGAGAAAATACCAAGTAATGAAGATAAGGGTGATGATAAATGAGCTATTAGGATAAATATAAGAGAAAGACTACTTGGAAGCAATTAGGTATTGTTGGTGGGCATTCATTTTAGAGGTGAATATAGCATCCTAAAATAGGGGTACCTGTCTTTTGAAGGTCATTTACTATAGAAAGAATTTTATAATTATATATATCTTGTTTTCCTTAAGTAAAAACTTATTTTCTTTTAAAATTAACATAAAAAGTACCAAACATTACTAAAAACTAACAAACAATAAAAATACGTGCCTCAATTTCAATTATCATCCAAATTCCTGAGATGAAAATAGAAGGGTCTTGTGAAACAATGAATGAAATTACTTTTTCTGAATGAAATAGTCTAAGCGTAGGAGTGATATGAACTGACTTTCCGAATTCTTTTACTGAAATACTATTGATTGTATTTTGGAGGTACAGGGTTCCTCCCACCTGTTCTGTCCTTAGTTCTCTTGGCACCAAAGCACCCACAGTCACCAACTAGAGTCCATCATTGTGCTCCTCCCTTCCCCTTTCTCCCACTCTGAAAGTCTGTTACTACAGTCTGCTTTCAAGGGTTATATTTTTTGTGTCAGACTCACATATTGAATATAACATAAAAAAATTTTTGTTCTAATTCTGTTGAGAAGCAGAATGAGGATGTAGCCAGGCAACAGTACTTTTCAGTGTTTATTTTGCCAGCAAGCTTCTGAAGAGCCAGACCTCCATTCTTACAAACTGATCTTTGCCCTTCTTGGAGGGGCAGTGCCCCAGAGCTGGAGTTCAGCAGGCAGGGTCAGCAGAGTGAGGGTCAGAAATAGAATGGATGAGGGAAACACAAGACAAGAGGTAGAGACCCATGGAGAGGAAGAAATGCAAGGGAAGAAAAAAGGGACACAAACAGGGAGATGAAAGAGCCAGGTGGAAGAAAAATGTGTAAAGCCAGAGATATAGGGTAAATGAAATGAAATCACTGCATCTATGTGCTCTGTAAATGCTGAAGTGACCCTCAGCTTACAAAAGGTATTTATTTTACTGAGCAATGACTTGACCTCTGCTGTTTTCAAGTTCTGCCACAATGTGCTCTTACATACAACATTAAAATCAAAAGAACAGTTCTCTGAAGGAGAAAACCAATTCTGATGCTTAAGCTAGAAGTTTCTTAATTTTGCTTTAGAAAAATACAATCAAGCAATTTGAACAAGCACATCAAAGGCTTATTTGAAAACACAAGCTTATTTAAAGAAAAAAAATTTCCATGAATATCAAAGAATATTTTCAAATGGCAATTTGATTTGGTTCGTAATGCTAATATTCCCACACTAAAGTATGAAATGTCAAACATAACGATCTATTTATTGTACTAACCCAGTTCATCAGTATTCAAAAGGCTACAAAAAACTGAGTGGTAATATCAAACCACTCAATTTTGGTAATTCATATTCTTTATCAGCTGACTCAAGTCCACCAAGAAAAATAGCAGATCTAATTTTTTAAACAATAAAGTCTGCCATCGTTATCAGAAAAGGTTCATTATATTTGTATTTGCTAACTTTGGTAAAAACTATAATTGTACTTCCTCTACTATTTCATCAACAACGCAAACTACCATTTTAGTTTTGAATTCTAATACAATAGTTAAACAAGATACCCTGGTAGTAGAGGAACACAGAGCAAATAAAGTGTACTCTTCTGACTTGGAGATAGATCACTGACAGCAGATGACCATCTATGCACAAAAATACTGTGGGGAAATGCTCTATTTCTACTTATACACACAATTAAAAATAGAGATGTAGGTAATATTTTATAACTTAGCAATATACTTCCTTCTTTGTCCTAATGCTCTCTAATATTCCCTGCCATCTGCAACTTCCTCTCTGCCTTTGCTTCAGTGCCTGCCAGTGAGGTCCAGATGACTACCTGGCAGCAGAATGCAGTGCAGCCACCTGCTCCGCCTTGGCTTAGATGAGTGCTGTACAGTGAGGTGTGCTGCACGCACCAGTCAGACATGCGGTTAATCTGCTTGTAATTCAAGGTCATATTCTGTCTCGTTTAAATGGGATAATGAGCTTGTTTTTTCCTTAAAAGCTCAACTTTTCAAAACTAGTCCATGCTGGTGTTTTTCCACTTCATTTCTAACCTTCCTTTATTTCAAAGGTGAAAGAGAATGTGGTAGAGATGCAGAGTCTGGAACAGTTTTGAACATATTACTTTGCTTCCATTTCTCACATACTCAGCATAGTGTAGCCTGCAACTGCCTTGCAACTCTGCTGTGACCTTCATTTACTGGCAGATGAGGTGCACGTTTCCCTTTCTTAAAGATGTACTTTCATTTGTTTGAAACATCATATGCCAGGAATTTTTCTAAGTCTTCATTTTTTAAAAAAGATTTATTTATGCATACAAGAACTGGGGTACTGGCCAAAGGTGTGGGGGGGTGAGAGGCCCCCTCTAAGTCTTCATTTTCTATCAATACTAGTTATCTGACTGAATGGATTCTATCTCTAGATGTCTTCAAAACCTACCTTTTCCTCCCACTGTTCAAGCCCTCATCATTCTCTTCTATTATAAAGCTTATTGGTTGGGGTTTTTTTAAACTTTTTAAATTTTATCTTTATATGTGGTAATATTGGGTTCCCCATCAGATGTTACCACCATAAACCATTGTGCTTACTTCCCCTCTTGCTTTTTCCCCTCTTCAAGCCCCTTCCCCTTGGTGGTTCAGTTCTGTAGTCAACTATCAAGGGTTAGTTTTTCATAAAGCTTCTTAATTTATACTCTTCCCAATCACGACAGCATCCACACAGTAACCAAAGTAACTTTTATAAAATCTAATTCTAACTCTGGCTCGCAGCTGTGAATGAGGCACAGATACTTCAACATGACTCAAAAGGCCTTCCTCATCAGACTCTACTCTCCCTCTCAGGACCCCTCTCCTGCCCCACCTTGACTCTAGGGTCCTTACCCATTGGTTCAGCTTCTCCCACATTCTTTGGATTGTAGCTCATAAAATCCTAGTGATGACTCAGATTGCTTGCGTGTGTAATGCATTGCTTGATTTTGTTTATTCAAATTTCTTTAGGGCAGAACTTACAAGGATGGTGATTCTCAAACTAATTTGTCCCTAGAACCTGTTTTCATCAATATCACAGCATAGGGTTCTACAAAACACTCCCTTATCTAAACAAATTCACCTCCCCCAAGTCACACTCCATTCTCTTGTTAAAACTCTCTCTTACTATACTTAGTATGTTCATTGTTTACATAAACTCCATGAAGGCAGCAGTCTCATTCACCACTCTATTCGCAGTGTCTGAGACAGTTACTGGAATATAGTCATCACCTAATTGGCGATGATGAGTGAATGTTGTTCGTTTCACCTGATAAACCTCACTTCCCTCCACTCGGGAAATAGCCAGGCAACTTTAAGCCAAAGTCTATTCTAGCACATCAAATACATTTTCATTAAAGCACTTACACACTCTATTTACACATATGTATACTATACTTACAGTTAATAAGGCCAGGCCTTGAATGCACTGAAAGTCCTAAGTTTCTTAATCATCTATTTCCAGATGTGAACATAATTAAAATTCAGTGACATTGAATGCTAGAGTATAATGTCCTCACCAAAGCCACTTAATTCAGTTTGAATCAATCTTAGATCATTTTTACTAGAATCTTTGCAGTTAGATAGCTTTTCCTTTCCTCCCTCCCTCTTTTTCTTAGTGTAGATCCACAGCACTTTTAAGGGCTTGAGAGCTTTCTCTGATCATATTTGAGGAGAGATGCATCAAACCTGAATCCGAATTAAGATGTCTGCCATTGTCTTACACACACAGGCAAACACACTAATATAAACAAATGCAGAGCAGCCTCGGCCACACATCTCAGATAAGCTTTCTGACTGGATTGACCAAGTCATTCATTTTACTCACTCCATCCATTCGGTAAGCTTTCATAATCAACTCCAGGCACTAAGTTAAGAATTACATTTACAGAGACCAGTGAAACCATTTCTGCCCTCAGGGAGGATAAGGCCACAATCCCCCCAAGGGTGGGAAAGAAAAGAAACACTATGAAACAGGTGATGAGGGAAAAACACAAGATGTTACCAGAAGGGGGAGGGAGGAAAAGTGCTCACTGAGATTTCAGAGGGAGGATCCCACTGAACCAAATTGCAATGAATAAGAATTATCAAGATAAAGTAAGAAGACAATTGGGACCCAGGGAATAATACCTATAAAGGAGGCACAGAATCTTAACAGCAAGGTATTTGGGCTGGGAAGAAACTAAAATTATTAGATTACAGTGCGGACTTTAGAAATAGAAGAGGAATCGTGGAACGAGGTGCTAAAAAACATTATATTCTAGGTCTCCCTGGTGGCCTACAGGTTAAGTCTCAGGCTATCCCCTCTATTGCCTGAGTTCAACCCCCAACTAGGGAGCTAACCCACAAATGGCACAGCAGACCTCTCCAGTCACACCGCATAGGGAACAGCAGGCATTTCAGTAGATCTGCCTGTTTTGTTCCCCACTCTGTCTCTGGTAAATTCTCTCACTCACCGGTACCCCAGTTCTTCTACATATAAATAAATCTTAAAAACAAACATGATATCCTAAGTTAGGAAAGAGAGTCTAGAATGGTTTCTCAATTTCAGGCTTGATCACCTAGTGTCTCATTTATGCTCCCTGGAGCAGTGTGTAGAGGCCTTCTGTGATATGCTGACCACATGCCCCTCCTGAGGAGTTGGACTACTGATGGCTAGCAGAAGGAGAAGTCCCCTCAGTTGATCTTGTTTAAGGTGATGATTTAAGCTGTCTAACGCAAGGACTACCTGGTATGGGGCTATGAAGTCAGAGTATTGGAACACTTGGAAGTGTCACCAGCTTCAGGCTGATTGTGGAGTCAGCTAAAGACCATCTTTTCCTTCTGCCCAGTCTTGCCTTCACTCCCTGATAGGTACTGATCCCAAGAGTCCTTTGCAGTGAAGATCCTGCAAACAAATCTCCATCACAGAGATCCATATCTGTGACAGTGCAAGCTGTTTCACAGGGAGCAGGGTGGGGAAAAGGTGAAGAATAATGATAATGAGGATAACATCTTATATATTTACCAGGAAGCAGCTACCGTGTTGGCACTTAATTGCAGCTAATTCTGCTATTCATGTATATATGTAAACATCCCCCTAACCACCCCCCCCCCAAAAAAAGTGCTTTTGGTAGTTTTTTTTAGACTTTTGGAGATACCTTGATGAATCTAATGAGATCTATAGTTTTTTTTAAAAAGTACTATGCCACAACTCATAATTCGTCCTTCTTATAAATCAGCCAAATGATAGCGGTAAAGCTTTTTGTATGGTATGTAACATCCAAATTTTAAAATCAAATTACATTACTGCCTTATGTCTTTTTCACAATATAGAACATGAAAAGCCTCCATCTTGTAACTTAATATAGTTGAATAAAAGCTTTCAATCATAAAAACAGGCATCAATAAAACTGCTACCCAAAATACTGCATTCTTCAATGCAGACTAATTCCAACATTTAAAGACTTTAACCATTATGGGACCATTAACAACTAAGTCAACCTGAAATAGGGAAAGAGAGAGAGGCAAGGAGGAGGTCAAATAAACATGTGTAAAGTCTCCTTAAAGATATGGAGTATCACCAAGCCTCGATTCTATGGTCTACTTAGAACTTTAACTGTGCTTCAAGTATTCTATTTCTTACCCAATATAGAGCAAATCAGTTTAGATTCACTATGACCTATGCTCTTGATGGAAATGATGAAAAACAGGTATAATAATGGATTTTCAAAAATTTTATAAAAAGAGATGTATCAGATATACTATTGGAAACAGAAGCTACATTTAAAATCTGTCACTTAAGGGTTTTTCCATGGACTAGAGGAATTAGAAATCAGAGTTTGCTAAAAGACATACATTGCAAATGATGGCAAACACAACCAAGAAGTCTGAAATGTATTAAAGCAAAACAGACCAAGCACCTGCTTTAAGACATAAGATGAGTTATTTTTCTGGATACTTAAAGTATGCTTCTCCAAAAAGTAAGTGGAAGGGAAAGGGACCACTGGGAGAATAATCTATAAAACTGATAAGGAAACAGAACAACAGGAGAACGATTTTATGTCTGTCTATAGGTACACAGGCTGAATTTTTACTGTAAGTATCAAAAGTGACAGTATTATTATTGAATGAAATGCCTTTATAGATAGCAGTAATTTCTCACATGGGGAAAAACATGAAAATAAATGTTACTGTAGAAAACATTAAATTCTCTTTTTAAAAAGACTGTTTTCCATTTTACAAAGATAAAATTCAGTTGGTTTGGCCAACAATAATATGTTATTTGACTTTTAAAGTGTTTTTTTTAACATTTTGAAAGGTTTTTCTTGAACCACCCAAAATACCAACTAATTTAAGTGACCACTTATCTTCACTAATGAAGTATGTATGTAGAAATTACGTTAAAAGTTTAGTGATTTTTGTGATAAAGCCAACAAGGCAACCATATTCTCCTCACAGCAATTCTAAAGCCCAACTTGCCATCTTTTCCTTAATGTAGTTCTAGGATTTACCAAGAACAATGTACACATTTCCAGCTACACTAAGAAAAATAAAGCTGAGTGCAGCAATCAAAGTACTGGCCCCATAAATCAGAAGAGATACTCCTGGAAATGAAATAGACAGAAAAGCTACTCTTAAAAGCAGTTACTGTTCATAAAGTAACGGTCAGACTGAATACCATCACCTACTGATAAGTCCTCCTTACCCAAGGAAATCATAGGAGTTTTAGATAGTTTAGATTTATGTGAACATTGAGTTAAGAAGTCATTGAGATTTATCTCTGCCATAAAATCTTCTTGACACAGTGTTACTTTAAGTCTTTTAAAGTGTCCATTTTGAAAGACTTCTTTATTAAAAGGCATTTACCAGTTTTACATTTAATATGGTCAGAAACTTCTTAAAAATTTTTGGACTGTGAAGAACAAAAAGATTAACCTCTCAAAAAGTATAATATCATTATTAAGTTTCTTGAAGCACCAGTTAGATTTGTTTTTAATCATTAATGATTTTGCTGACTAAAAGTCCTAAAACATTTCCTTCCTCTCTAAAAAAAAAAAAAAGTTTCAAAAATATTAGTGCAGAAACACATTTGTAAATAATGCAACATTTCAATCAAATAACCTGAAAAACATGTAGCATTATTTACACTCATTTATAGGTCAAACTGTGAAAGTAAAATTGGTTGTAGTAGGCCAAACACACTGTATGCTAGAAGGAAACGTTAACATTATGCAGAAATAGAATTTAATCACTCTAGCACTCAACTATCCCTTGTAATTAAAGCAGCACTGTGCAACATTAATAGGTGATATTGTATATTCAAACTTTAAATTTTCTAGTCATAATTAAAGATATGAAAGGCAACAAATTATTTTTTAAATGCTCCTTAACTCAATATCACCTTATGGTCAGTTTAACATGTGAGCAATATAAAAATATCATTACTAAGATATTTTACAGTGTTCTTTGTTCTAATTTTCTGAAACCTGGTATATATTTTATACTTACAGCAAGTATTACAATGTACTACAGTTTATTTAAACTGGCATGTGAGAATTAATAGTGCACAACTCTTACCGAGTCAGGATTAATACCATCACACAAGTTTGACAATGACCATCCTAGCAATATTTATGAAAGTTATACAGAGAAGCAGAACAATGCAGTGTTCGGAAGGTGAGTATGTCCTGCCTTCTTCTACATTTAGCTCTATGGTTCTGAGCAGCCTCATGCCTTTTCTCAGCTAAATCAGAGAAGTAATGTGTTAAGAATCAAATGAGATCATTTACTTGTATAAAGTACCTATTCAAGTGCTTGGCACAGAGTAGGCCAAAATATAAAGTACCGTGGCTACAAACTGTTGATGTCTACTGATAGATAAGCAGCCAAGCATTACTACATAATGAACTACTAAGGAATAAAAACATTTACAGATTACAACCAAATATGCTAACTCCACTGGGCTAGATACTAAATGATACCATCTTTAAATTAATGTTGAGCAGCAATTATTGTTGTTCATTGATGAAGCTTTGTGTGAATTAAAGTTTGCTATACATGACTTAGTAAATAAACATTTAGTAATTCAGCAACTGATCTACCAAAAAGAACACAGCACAGTTATAGAATGCAGTGAAAAAACTGCAATGTGAAAATTTGACATGTATCTCTTTCCAATAGAAAAATGTTTTCAGAGAAAGTTAAAAATCAGATTTTATTCTCAAATTTCCATATCAACATTAATTTTCCATCATAACATTGCAGTGTTTTTAAAGCAAGAGGTAAAGCAAAATGAAAACAAAAACCTATCAGATATCTAAAGTAGGCAGGAACTACTGATAGATATGGTTAACTGAACAAACAAAACATTGAAGGATTTACTACCTTTTAGAAAATTTTTAATGAAATGTGATATACATTGAGATCAAAATGTATGCCAATACTTTATTGGCACCTTCCTTGTTTTCTCCTTAAACTAATAAAGCTCATAGTCTTATTCATTTGGTAGCTTCCTCCATTCAGTTGAAAGAGAATTATGCAGGTGTTTCATATTTCTAAATATTTTGTACGCAGAGGCACATGGCTTTTGTTCCAGACCAGTTTTAGAAGGTAAGATACAGTGCTGTCCACCAAATGAAGCTGTAAACATGCTTTACATTATAAAAATATTCACTACTCCCAAAACTAACCCACTGCACATGCGGGTAGTACTAGCCTTCTACATACTGCTCTGTAGGGTTGGAACTCAGGGATGTGATGAAAGAGAACGCTGAGAGACTGATGTAGATATAACCTCATGTCCTCTGCCAGCACCTATGGAAAAAGTGGCAGCCGAAGTTCTAACTTGCAAGGAGGGCAAAATCTCAGACCCTTCATAGTCTTAAATGGACCAGACACTATGGTAGGTGCTGGAAGGACGAAAGGATAAAATCTCATACCCAAAGATCCAGCTATGTCTGTCACAACACTATCAATTAGGTATATGATGACTTCAGTGTCACCATATCATGAAGTTATTTCTGCCCCTCCAACTTTTAATCAAGTAATTCATGTGGAAATAAAAAAAATCTGAGTATACGGTATAGCCTGCTCCTAAAACACAATTATTTTAGACATTTCTAGTTTCGCTTAAATCGGATGTTTGTTTACAAAATTCTGTATTGCATTTTGTACTGTATTTCTTTACTAAATTTATTGAATTCCTGCTAAGAAAAGTATTTTGGTCATTTATGCTGCTTCCTATCTATGGTATGTTTATTTAAAAATTCAAGTATAATTTTCACACAGTATAATACACTCCTATTAGTGTGCAGTTTTGTAAAATTTGACAGACTCAGTAATTTGACAGACCTCCACCACAATCAAGATAAAACGTTTCCATCACCCAAAAATATTGCCCTCCATTTTTTGTAACTAATACTTGACCCAATCTTAGCTCCCAGGTATCTTCTGTACTTACCAATTTGTCTTTTCCAGAACGCTAGATAGAAGAAATCATTAGTTTCTTTCACTTACTGTGAGCATTTGAGGTGTATACATGCTGTTAGTTGCAATAGTAGTTTCTTTATCCACCTATACACATTGCTTGCATTTGAATTGTCTCTAATTTTTGACAATTAAGAATAATGTCACTATAAACATTCATGTCCAGATTTTTCTATGGACTTATAATTTCATTTCAATTGTATTACTACCTGGTATACTCACACATCATTTAACGAGGATACATACAAAAAACTACATGGTAGAGCCTACTGCTCACTTGGGCTACATCTAGGAGCACAGACATACATGTGATCTGTTCTGTTGTAAAACAATGTCATTATGTGGCATGGCTCTAGTGCTCTAACTAGGTTATACAGTAAGAAGTTTAAGAAACTTCCAAACTGCTTTTCAAGGTGGTTCTACCACTTGGATTTCTTCCCACAATTTCTGAGGCATCCAGTCATTCTACATCTTCACTAGCACTTAGTATTGTCAGATTTTTTTCTTTATTAGAGCAATTCTAATTGGCTAATAATGCTATTCAGTGTATTTTAAATCACATTTCCCTAATACTGAGTGTGAAACATTTTTTCATGTGCCTATTTCTCATTTGCAAGTTTTCTTTGGTGAAACGGCTGTTTAAACTTTTCACCCATTTAAAAACCTTTCAGATAATTAATGTCAGGGAGTTCACTGCTTTAAAAAAATTAGGTGATGTCAGTTAAATAACAACAATCTCTCTTCTGATCATCAAAATTCTGATTGCTAACATCTAACCTTCAACTAACATCCTACAGTTGGGTACCTCAAGTAGTTTTTCTGAGATAAAAAGTTGTTACATTGAATTTTGCCTTATATGATTTTAACGATATTTTTCTTGACTCATACCATTACTTTAAAGTGCACTTGAACTTTTCTGAGATCTCATTTGCAACTTATGCCAACTGACAACTAAGCATTTATCAAAATGTTTTACATGGATTTTTCACTCAGCTCTCTGCCCTTTAGAACACAGTCCACCAGATGCTTCACTCTACTGAGACCCACTCAATGAAGACATCAAATGAAAGCATAAGATTATTTAGTTTGCCCACATGCACCATACATCTGTGTTCATCTCAAATAAAAGGTTACAATGCAGCTCCAAAAGATGCCGTGGAAATTATTAACCAACATCAACTAAGGGATCAACTATAGATCAAGGGTAACTGAACACATTCAATGGAGTAAAAAAAAAAAATATATATATATATATAAACTCATTACTATTAAATATAAATACTAATCTTTTTAGTAGACATGCAAATAGCCTGTATTTTTTTAAAGTTATTCTTCAAGATTCCTCATCAAATTTGTTGTCGATAGCGCCACACCATTCCTAACCCCTTTACTCTGTTAATAACCATACTTGTCACTTGAAATCCTAATAGTCCCATACAATTACTGCCTTTAATCCACATATCCTCTCTTCCTAATTCCCAACCTTCCTTCAAGGCCTACTTCAAAGCACATCTCTTTCAGAAAATATTCCACAGCTTCCACAGCTGGTTATAGTTTTCCTTTTTCAAAAGTTAGGATACTCTATATGTGACTTATGTTTCCCTCCAAACTCTGGCTCTGAAAGAGCATAATATTTATCTGATGACATCCTCCAACAACACTCTCAGCACTTGCCTTGCCAGAGTACTAAAAAACTGTTAACTAAACCTCATCTAAACTTTGGACACAATGGAAGCAATAGTTTCCTAGAGTAATTATTTTCTTCCAGTAAAAATAATTGTTTATGGATATACAATGATTTAAATATTCTAAAATATTGTTCTTCTTTAGCTAATAGAAGTTCCTTTTAAACTCCATATAGTCCAAGACAATTCTAAAGCACATTACAGATGACAATCTTTGCAACTTCAGTTTTTTAATAAAAACATGTTTACTAAAATAAACTCTTAAATATCTGGCTTATATTTGAGCATTTCTTTTTTAAATTGTTTATAAGACAAAGTACTTTGACAAACTGTAGAACTTAATGAACTATGATCAGAAATGTAGATTTAACACAGCAACACTGATGTCTAGCCAAACATTCAGTCAGTACACACTACATTACCTTCTGCTCTAACCTCCATGCAGCATAGAAAACAATTTACCAAAATGAAATACGATGTTATTAATTTTCAGCTTCATTAATAAGCTTTAATATATTGCTCTAAAATTTATTTTTTTAATGTCCTTAACCAAGATAGTAAAACAAATTAAGAGAAAGTTTTCCAGCTTCCTTTCTTACCAAGAAAAATAAAAATGAGTCTAGCAATACAAGAACTAGTATTTCAAGTAGTCTAAACAAGAAGTCAAGGCATTCGCTTAATTCACCTAGAAGGTAAGATGTCTGATGTGAGGCCTGACAAACAGTACACAGCATCACTGCAGGAACATTAAATGAAACTGAGAGAAACTGTCTGAAGCCTCATTACTGAGGATGCAGAGCAGAATCTGACCTACCTGGTTTATCCCTCCGGGAGAGATCTTGTATGACTGCAACTTCTGCTTCAGCAGCTCTGGATCACTGTGACGGAATGGGCACCCTGACAACAAAAAACAAGCCAACACACCAACAAGGTTATTTACCCGGGACTTAGTACAATACCACACTCCAGAGACTGTCTAAGCTCCCTTTAATTGTCTAACAGCTTATTAATAAAAAAGTTAATTGCCCATGGGTGCAACTGCTTTCCTCTCTTTATCTAAATGACGACTTAGCTGTACAGTTATCAGGGCACTACAGGCTCAAGAGTTACATAAAACATTACAGCATTTTCAGGCTAAGTTGCTCATCACCAGGAAGAGGAAACAGTTCCAATTATGCTACTTGCTAACAAGCAAAGATAATCACAAAGTAGCTATAAAATAGTTTATCTAAAATCTTTATACAATCTCACTTTTTTTTCTAATAAAAAAATTACACAAAGGGCATACAAGAAGGAGCTAGATAGTATAAATAAAAATAAATGTGCAAACTCGAGTCTCATTTTCAGATGCAAATTCCATGCCTATTTCCTACAGATTAAAATCCATATAAATTTAAAGGCATTATGGATGAAAATGAGAAGGACAAATAGAAAACTTTCATAGTAAAACAACTAATAGTAGATACATGTTCTTTATTTTATGAGAAAAATTTAATATGCAAGCTCAGTTAGGTCAACAGCTAAAAATATTACCTATATTTTTACTAAGAAAAATACAAGGATAAGTCAAAATCCTAAGTATAAAATTTAATACAGGAAGCCTGACGTCTTTTTTAGTTATACAGATAATGGGTTTATAAGTTAATGGGAAACTGGCTGTGAAAAAATAACAGGAAAGTGTCTAGGTGCCAAATAAATTTACCAAAAAACTCCAGATAACAACATCCATGCTAATGCTGTGGACTCCCACAAATTACAAAATTCACAGTATATTCTTTATTCAGATAAAAATGTTTTAGCATAAGGGAATATGAGACACTGCATAACATATGGTTAAGAGTTTGGCTTACACTGCCTTGCTTTACATCTGTTTACCACTTAGTACTTGGGTGACCTTAGGCAAACTTTTAATCTGCTTGTTGATTCAGTTCATTTTCTGTCATGAGGGAAATAATCACTCAAAGAGCCCTTGTGAGAATGGAATCTAAATCTCCTGTACGCCTTTGACAGACAGATGACATAACTAGAGTGCTTACTATCATTACTCTCTAAAAAGAAAAAAAATCCTATAATAAAACTGCATAGAATTCCAGCAAAAGAAAGAAGCATTCACAGGGAAATTCTCAGTTAATTCCAGAATTAAAAGACACAAAAAAGGAGAGATTCGTTTAATTAATCTAATTCTATTTGAAAAAACAAAAGGCTATCTATATAAATGCTCAGAAAAGAAAAAACCAAGAAATTGAAGATTGCCAAAGTGTTAGATACAAGTAAAGCGAAGTCCAGAGTGAGATAAAAACAGAATAGACTATTAAAGAAGTTAGTGTTGCTTTACCAGATGAAAAAAAATAATGAAGAACTCAGCAATTTCTACTTTTTCTATCTTCCACATCAAAGAGAAGGCTCTTAAAAAACTGTAAGGGTTGAACTAATAAAGTAACTGGAGATGAAGTAAATACATAGGGAATTTAAATACATACACAACTAACACTGATTAAGTACTTGACAAGTTTCCCAACATTTATGGAAGAGACAGACAAACATATTCTGGAATACAATTATATCTATAGATATTCATAACTGGTTGATCAATTAATCATTTCCAGCAGTGCTGGTTAATGAAATGTCAACCTAGGGCACTATATAGTTTTGCAAGTAACACAAAACTAAAAAGGCTAGAGACTTTGGCTTCTTGCTTAAAGAAGCTGTAAGGAGCATAGAAATTTCCACTTCATCCTACCAAGTTTTGCCAAAATTTGGCAAAACTAACAAACAAACAAAAAAACCTTAGCACTATCATTAGACCTATCTGAGAATTGAGGGCTCAAGTAACAGTGTAATATTCTTAAAAAGAGGAGGTTCCAGGTTCCCTCTCCCCACCCAATTAAGAGTGGAGCTGAATGGCAAAGATTCAAAGATTAGCTAGGAAAAGACTTGGGAGACAACTTGGAGGAAAGACAGGAAGAGGCACGTGGAACAGAGAGACATGTAAAGGAGAGTTCACTGGCTTCTCAACTCTGGACTTGCACCAGGGAATTGAGATATGGATGAAAATATATGGAGAAGACACATGTAGAGATACATGGGAAACTGACAATGGCAGCTGTTAGCTTAATTTGTATTTAAATTTTGCTCCTTTCATCCTAGACTTGTATGTTCCCTTCTGCCCCTTTCTGATGGCTCCCTGACTGAAGGTGCCTTAGACTTGTGACAAGCTTTTGGGCCTCAGTGGCCCTGCTTTTGGCCAGCCCTGTTTGGCTGGGTATTTATTAAGAGGTAGACATGACTTATTGGGTCAAAACAAAAATAAAACTCCAATAAAAAGCTAAGATTTGGAATGTTCTACACACCTATAATTGGGTCTCAGCTTTTTAGTGAGGTGTGGCCCTGGGCTATAAACAGTGTTTCTCAGATTTTCCCTCTTAAATTGTGAGAGGTTAGAGGAAGCTGGAGCTAGGTACTTCCCTAGTACCAGGTAAGTTAGATTCTGGTCAAAAGCTCTGATAAAATAGTATCCCATGAGGGGATGGCTAACTTTCGGTGTTTTTCTATGCACATGAAAGTTAAAAGTTCTTTGACCAAGATCCTACTGAAGTTTTTTAAGCAAGATCTGCTCAGGGAGCTAATGGAAAAGTAGACAACACAGAAGAGCAGATGTGTAAGTAAGCAGGAAATTGAAATTCTAAAAAAGCTAAAACAGAAATTCTAGAGCTCAAAATATTATAGTGTTACAGGGCAGGGAGAGGAGCACCTAGAAGCCCCAAGCCTGCCCTCTCTGAATGGGTTCTGCTATTCGCCGCATTAAGACAAACATACAAAACTTTTAATGGAAAGGAACTTTAATACAACTAGGGTACAATAAAGAAAGAATAAAGACTATAGTTATTAAGTTAAGTATTTAAAGTTACCCATTTCCTTGAGGGTAAAAGTTTAGCTAAATAGGATTGGCCCAAAGCAAGGCCCAAAAACCTGGCACACATTTAAAGGATCTTTTAGTAGAGACCCATAGAAAAGGGTCAGAAAGAGTCAGACAAATTTGGGAGGAAAAGAGCAAAATTAAAATTAAGATGAAAGCTGTCATTGTTAACCTCCCCACGGGTCTCTCACCCACATCTGTTCCAACCAGTCCAAGACCAAAAAGCAAGCAGTTTTTTCACATGTCCCTCTGCTCCACGTGCCCCATCCAGGTCTCCTTGCTGTTCTCCATCTTCCCTTCTCTTTTTTTTTCTCTTCTTTGCAGAAATTTTTTTATTCTCAGCTCCACCCACTTAGGGCGGAACCAGGATTTTGGGAACTTCCCCTTTTCCTGGGACCACCCTGTTACAATAGTAGTAATGAAAAGCCTTTTTGATGGGCTTGTTAATAGACATGTAAGGAAAGAATCTCTGAGCTTGATGTGTCAACAAAATCTTCTAAAACTGGAAAACACGTAGAAAAAGTAGGAACAGAATAGCTGAGAACTGTGGCACTACCATGAAAAGTGTAACGTATGCATGTGACACGATACCAGAAGAAGAAAGGCGGTGAAAAAACTAATATCTGAAGTAATGACAAATAATTTTCTCAAAATTAAAATGTCAGGCATCAAACTACAGATTCAGGAAGCTCAAAGAACACCAAGCAAAATAAATGCAGTAACTGTTGCATTCAGTTATATTATAGTCATACTTGAAAAAATTTAAAATTAAAAAATTCTCAAGAGAAATCAGAGGAATAATAACACCTTGCTTATAGAGGAGCAAAGATAACCATTATATCTAATGTATCTCAAAAATCACACAAACAAGAAGAAAATGAAGAGAATATTTAAAGTACTGAGGAAAAAAGACCCACAAACCCAGAATTCTATATTCTGCAAAATTATTCAATAGAAGAAATAGACTTCCCCCAGAACAAAACTAGAGATAATTTGTTGGCAATTGTAAAAAATGTTAAAAGAAGTTCTTCAAAGAGAGGGAAATGGTGTAAACCAGAAATTTAAATATGCCTAAAGGGAGAAAGGAGAATGATAGGGAAAGGTAAAATAAAAACTTTTGTTATAAGAAATAACCTTTCTGTAGGAGAAACCTACCTAAATGGCAGGACAAATATCATAATTATCTAACATGTGGACTTTATCATATAGAATCCTCGCCTCTCTCCTGAAACCTCCAGAACCCTAGAATCCTATCCCATTACTTAGTTCATTTTGCCCCCTTTGTTTTAAAATCTGCATCCATGTGGTCTCACCATATATATGTAAATTATTCTTTACTCTGAGGAATGTCTGATGTTAATTTGATTGCTTGACCACTCAAGAATGCAGACAGGCAAGGGGAAATTTCATTATCACCCCTACTTAAGTTAACCTCCTGGTATGGCTGCTGAGAAAGCTAAAGGCTTTCTCAACAGATGTACCCGCTTAGTGGTTTTCAAAGTTTAGAAATATAAAAAAAAATCACTCAGGTAACCTGCAAACATCTGATTTTGTGTGTGAGGGTGCATTTCTAAAAGCTACCTGAAGTGACTGACACAAATGATAAGGACCACTCACGGTGGATATCAGTAATGGCTGCCTCTTCATGTACTAAATATGAATGCACAGGGACAGCTTCATGCTCTGGACATAAGGAGCATCTTTCTTATAAGTCTGTGACTATTTGATTTGCAACAGTCTAAAAGTATGTGATTTTTAACCAAGAAAAGTGTCATTTAAGATGCTAAAATAAGAAAAAGTTTTGATGAATGCTACAGTAAGCTTTGGTAATCTAGAAAATTTAATAATCAGGATTATTAAATCATTCTCTGAAATATCAGACAAAGGAGGAAAATTTCAAAGTATGCTAAGAGAACAATTTCAGAAAAAAATTGTTGAGCTCAGGAATCTACAAAAAATAGTCTAATACTTTTTTTTAAGTACAACTCAGACCAACTGACAGATGTTTGATGTCACAATTTATGAAAGTCCTCAATCGTTGTAAATCAATAATAGCAATGAGAATAAAACACACTTTTTCTCAGTAGTGTTTTCAAAAACTAATGCATATACTATTCTAAAAGTACAAGTTGTCAATTTCAAAAGGCTTTGAGGAACTTGCAGAACATGAGAAAGAAAGACAACAGCAGGTAAGAAACACTGAGAACTAAAGAGCCTGGTTCAGGACAAACTGAAGTGCAGCTGAATGAATTTCTCTTGCCTGACCTGGTTCAGTAATAAGACAAATCACTAGAAGAGTAATGGAGCTCGAGCTTGACACTGATGACTGACATAAGCTACAAACTAGTTCCTGTCAGTAATGCAAAAAGCCATTATACTGTTTCAGTATTTCCTGCAGAGCTCTTGGGTGTCTGTATTCTGCAAAAATATCCAGTGGAAGCACTTACCATGATAATCCCCTTGGCTTGGTGGATTGGTTAGAATAATCTTCAAGCAACTGAAAGGTGTATAGTCTGTTCTCTTGCCTTCCTTTCCAAAGCTGTGCCGGATATTGTAAGAGTAGCCTTTGTCAAACTGATTGGAAGAGAAAGAAAGAAAAGACAAGGTAAGCCAATATGGTACTAGTCTGAAATGCCAACAAGATTCAAAGCATTCAAAGACACTTTCGAAAATAAATTTAGCATTCATGGGTATCATTTGAGACTTTTATGATAGAAGTAATATTTTTAAAGGTACAACACTTAGAGGGAACAAATTTCTCAGGTAATAGACAGGTAACACTTATTAAAGATGAGAATAATTTGCTCCTGAAAAGAGATGATTTGTTCATCTTTTAGTTTTATTCCAAAGATAATATGAAATGTAAATCAGTTGAACCTCTTTTTCAGCCCCTCATCCTGGTTCTCCCAGAATTTTCATATCATGCACATTTCATTTCTGAAATACTTCTTAACATAATTAACCCCTCCTCTGTGAATGAATGAACTACAGCGATTGAGTCCTACTGGAATTCTGACTCCATATTTATAAAACAAGCTAATAGGACAGAAAGGACTTTGAAATGGGTGTGATAGAAATAAGAAACTAAGATTTATTGAAAGGCTCAGGTTAGTCAGAAGACTAAACTGTCCAGTACAAAAGACATTAGAATTAGAGGAAAATCTTATTTTTTGGGTGAGATTTTAAAACATAGGTTATAATTTACATAAAGATGCACAAGTCTCAAATACAGTTTGTTCCATTTTGACAAATCACTTTTGTATCGATAACTTATAATCTTGTCACAAGATGGAATATTTCCATCAATGCATGGAGTTCCTTGTGCCCTTCTCAGTCAACATCCTTCCTATTACCTCTATACCTAAAAGCAATGGTTGATAGGATTTTTGTCACTATACTTTTAGCTATTCTGGAACTTTTTATAAATTGAATCATATTGTACAAAGTGTTTTGTGTCTGACTTCTTCCTGTCTTTTCATGATGTTTTTTTTTCCATTAAACATATCAGTTCCTAGTGGTGTGGCTGTGGCATAGCTTCACAGTGGTGAGACTTAACTCCTTGTGTCCCCAGCCAGGCCCAGCTTTATCTACTGTAGCAACAGACCAGATTGTTCATCCAGTCTCCTGGAATTTTCCAGTTTGGGGCTTTTAAAAAGCTGCTGTGAACATTCTTATACATGAATTTTGTGGGTACATAGTCTCTCTCTCTCGATAAATTTCTAAGAGTGGAGTTGCTACCAATTGTTCTCCACAGTGACTGCACTATTTTATACCCCATCAGATATATGGAGTTTCACGTTCTCCCCAGTGCTCAATGTTGTTAATTTTGTTCATTTTAGCTATTCTAATGGGAAGTAGTACCTCATTTTGCATTTCCCAAATGTCTAAAACTATTAATCACTTTTTAACATGCTTTTCTGACTAATGATTGGTCTTGTTTTGTGAAGTGTCTCTTCAAATCTTCTACCCATTTTAACAGCTGGATTTTAATTATTATTTTTAGAAATTTTCATATATTCTGGACGCAAATTCTCTGGTCAGAAAAAAGTATTTACAAGTATTCCTTCGTTGTTGTGATTTATCTATAGTCTTGATGTTACTGTTTGATGAGAAGAGATGTTTTTATTTTTCATGAAACTCAATTTATCCATTTTTTTATATAGTATATTCTCTGTGTGCCTATTTCTTAGATAGGTTCCAAAGGTACTCATGTTTTTCTCTAAGAAGCTGTAATATTTTAGTGTTTAAATCCTAATTCATGTCAAGGTAAGTTTTATGTGTTGTATGAGGTAGGAATCTAGTTTTTACACCCAGTAGGAGAGCAAGAGAATCCTTTTTCCTCTTATCCTCCTAGATTCAATAGTAGAAGCCCATGAATAAAAGGCAGACAAGTAAGAAAAAAAGTTAAACATTAAGTACATAAGTGAACCCAATGAGAGTTTTAAAAAGACTCAAGGAAGTAGCCAAATGATTTAGATTTATATATACCACTTTAAGGCTAATTAAAGGAAAAGGGGGGGGGGTGTTGGGAGTTTGAGAAAGGCGTTAAGAGGAGGTATTGGGAGAACAAACATATATGGTAAGGAAGGTTGTTAGTTCACAAACGAGGTCTCCAGGGTGATAAGAGCTATCTGAGTAGAGCTCTCTCTGAAGTGGACACCACTTTACATATGTAAATCCCCTTTATAAATTTCCTTTACAAAAGGGAAATTTTATATTTTTAGGCAGTTAGGTAGATAGAAGTAAAGAGCTTTTCCTGCAAGTTCTCAGATGTCTTTAGTTCAAAATAAAGCTTATACCAAAATGGCATTTTGGGACATGTCATATTCTGATACCTTTCACACCACCCCAATGTGGATACTTTTTTGTACACCATTTGTTGAAAACATTTCCTTTGCTTATTAAATTGCTTTGGTGTCCTTATCAAATGTGACTGCAAGTGTGTAGCTCTATTTTTGGATACTGTGTTATTCCATTTATCTATATGTCTATTATTTTGTCTGTTACATTGTCTTATTTACAAAATCTTCAGTAGGTCTCAAATCCAGATAATGTAATTCCTCCTGCTTTGTTCTTTTTCAGCTATTTTGGCTATTGTATATCTGAGCACTTCCACATGAATTTCTAAATGAGCTTATCAATTTCTATTTTTTTAAAAAAAAAGTGTCTGTGTACAAAATAAATCATCCCATGCCCCTCTAGGTTCTTCTTGGCTATACAAGTAACAAAAACAGTTTAGTAAAGGAAAAATAATTTAACAGCATACATATGGAAAATTATATGGTTGTAAATTCGAATGGAGTAGACTAGTAAAATTTATCCTTTGTTTTAGGACCTGGGACATCAAAAACTGAGAGAGCCAACACATGACAATGAAGGGTTGACCTCATTTTCACTCTGAAAGCAAGATTCCTATATAGATGTTTATGGATAAACCTAGAACTGAATGAGACTCTCCCAAAATACATGTTAGGTCATAAAAGGGGGACAGTGATTACGGGGAAAAGAACTGAAGCATAGGATATAATGATCTCGTCTTCAATTAAGGAAGGTAAAAGGACTTCAGGCAAGACCAGAAACTCTCCTTTTCCCTGGAACTACCATCTTTCGATAAGCAACCAAAATGACCAAAACAAGCAAAAGAGGAGAGGCACCTGCTCTATGTTCTCTAGGCCTTTTAGAAAACTTGAAGTTGTTCTTTTGGCTACAAGCATGTGACTCTACATGAAAAATGATCTTGCAGAAAACAAGGGGATGACACTGCTATACATGGAATACCCCACAAATGTTACTGTGGCAAATCTGGAAGACTCTATAATGTTACCCAGCATGCAGTTGGTGTTGTTGTAAATAAGGACAAGATTCTTACCAAGAGAATTAATGTTATATTGAGCATATTAAGCACTCTAAGAGCCCAGGTAGCTTCCTGAAAGTTCCAGCTGAAATAGGGTAGGTGAATGAAATTGTGAGCTGGCAGGATGAGTCTCTCAACTGTTTGAACAAGAAACTAATCTGCAAACTAGCAGCTCCTACCTAACATCTTGTTTAAACAACTTGGCCCACCAGATTGACCAAAGGCTCCACACCTAGACAAATGATGCTACTAATGATTGTTTCACAATTTCCTGGAGTGGGGATGGCTGAAGGTTTTGAATATTAGTAAAACAAAACAAAACAAAAAAACAACTCACTGGCATACTGGCACACACACCCCTGGGAGGAGATTTTAGATGCTAAGGAGACACGCAACTTACAAAGAAGCATGTAGCTATTCTGTGCATGTCCCATTCCCAAACATGCTGAGACTTTCCTCTATTCTGAACTTAAAACCCTTATCCCAGCTTCCCTGAAAGACAAACCAAAACTTTCCAAGGTTGTCTGCCTTATGCACAAGTCTAGTAAAACCTTGTCTAGAGAACCTCTGTTTTGCCTCTTGTTAAATTCTTTTAGAAGGAGTCAAAGCATGCAAAGGACACCCAAGGTCTATACAACAAACATCTTTTAGAAACAATTTACTATAATCTCTTTATTAAAACTTTTATGTATGAATTGAATTTAATGAGATATAAGTTCATTAGAAAACAATGAAAACTTTATTCTTTGAGCAAGTCTATTAAAGTAATATAAAGCTACACTCTTTAAAAGTTAAAAATTATTATCTTTCACTTCCTATTCTTTTCGATTTATTTACTGCCTGCATGAATGTCTAAAATATGGACCATTCACTAATTTTTCAGACTATTTATCATCAAATTGTTCTCTACAATTTTCAGACTGGGAAACTCTTGAGGAATCATACTGAAGGTATATTTACAGGAAGATGTTTTTTAAAGCATACATTCTAGGTGTCTATATCTACAACTCAAAATGCTAGGAAAATAGTAAGAAGCAAACTCTGGACCAAACTGATTGACATAAATGCTGTCCTAAATGGACACCATCTGCATCTCCGTGCTGATGAGATCTCAGGCACTAAGGGCTACAAATCCCATCATACCACAGCATGACTTCCTAAATGGGAGCTGCTGAAAACTAAGGGCAGAGCTAAGCAGTCATGCCTAGCATATAACTGAACACATGTGTGCTCTCACTTGCTTTATTGGTTCTAACTTGCACCCTGGTACTGCTTAAAGGGGAGACATTTGGAAAAGAGATAATTAGAGGTAAGACATGTGGAGAAGCTGCTCCTGGAACTTTAGCATTTTGGTAGAGACAATGGTAGCCATTATCTTGACCTTATAGTCATATGGTACATTTTGAATTGAGTCCTTCCTTATGTCCCAGATCTCTGGGACCTTCTTAACCCTTTTCTTGTGGCTTCCTGCCAGACAGTGACTTCAACTTAGAGTAGGCTTTCAGGCCTCAACCACCCTGTTTTTGGGCAAGCCTGTTTGGACATTTGTCTGTGAGGGGATGGGTAATTTCTAGACTTTGACTGTGATTCAGTAATATGAAATCCCTTTTACTCAACTTCCCCCCCCCACACACACACCCCAATTAAAGATATTGTCCACTAAAAGCCTGCTTTCTTTGCCTCTCTGCACAAAGATGGCCAAACCCTTAGGATGTGCACCTTTTACCAGTTTGGGGTCACTGGGTACTCCTTAGTGGTGTGCTGACAAAAAGAACATCTCTAAGTAGTCACATAGGAGGAGGTGGAAGAAATAAGTAGAGAACACATTTTTCTGTCTTGGCTTCTCTATCCCCTGTATCCAGGAATAGCAAGTATAAGAAAATCAGCACTGGTCTGGGGTGGGTGAGTGGCATTTGTGACATTCCAATTAGTCCTGACATACCACCTGTGACACTGGCAACACACCAATCTCCATTTCTGCCAGAGACAGCCGTAAATTATTTTCAGGGGTACTATGTTAACAATGGAACTCAAGAGAAGTGATAAAGTAGACACATTCATAGCTTGCTCTTGCTCTGACTCTTTCAGAGTCTTTTTCACAACTTTATTGTCTACTTGGTACGATCCAGCAGTCTAATGACCTTTTATTATTATACTTTTAAAAGTATCTGCACCTACATCTACTCAGAAACCATGGTGTAAATATCTTTTTGCCTAGAACAGCAAGCAGTACATCATCTTCCTTTGAATAAAATCTTTCCTACCAAGAAAAATCCCAAGACCAAATACTACTATTTTCAAAAGAACAAAACTGCCATTCAGTATGGCTAAGCTCAGCTTAGACAATAAAGTAAGAATGGTTAAGAATCAAGTACCCTTCAGAGAGAGAAATTCAAAAAGGACAATCTTCTTTACCCAACTAAGGCAAAACAATCAAATCTGTGGGCAGAGAACATTGTAAGGATATGGCAATTTTAAATCAAGGAATTTTCAATTCTATTTTACTGAGTGTTGTTTCTGAAAGGGAATAAAATTTGCTACCCTGAAATGTCTCTTTGTCATAAGGAATATTTGTGGTTGGTGCTGTTTTTGTGTTCTGTTTACAATATAGTTTGCTGAATATTTGCTCAGTTTTGTTTTCCTATTTTTATTTTGCTTTTATTAAAGTACCATTGGTTTACATACTTGTTAGTGTTTTATAAGTATAGGATTTCCCCACCTTGTCAATCAGGTGTACTTATTTTTAAGAAGTAACAGACAAAGGAGAAGCTCTGAAAACTGAAGAGAAAGAAATATTTCCTACTTCTAAGAGACAATTACATTAGTAAGGGAAATCCCCATTTGCAAAGATCTCCTCTTACTTTATGGGGGAAAAGGGAAATGACCAAATCTCTTGTCAACAAAAAAGGCTGCAACTTAAATCTATATAACACTCATATACTTGTTTACTGTGTCTTTCCTGATAACCTTCCATTACTGGTCTTCTATCCAACATTCTTTGTCTTTAACTGAAGATGTTAATTAGCATGGTGACTCTGGTCTATTTGAGGGAGTTATTTAGCATTTCTGGGTCCCTCAAGTGTTTACAGGAGGTATACATATGGGAGCAGAATATATGACCCCAGGTTGTCACTTTAGCATAAGGATTATTTTGAGCAAACATCTAACAGATTCGGGTAGAGCCCCTCCTCTTCTAACTACCTAAACTTAGATAGCAGACCTAGTCCAGGAAGTCAGCTATCATCAGAATAATTCCCATGAATACATTGGAAATGTGATAGACTGGAGGACTTCAGCAAGGTCCATTAGTAAGACCTGTTTCTTTAGATCTCATTCTTTCTGTATGGCATAGCAAACCTTTATTTAGCAAACATTAGATTTTTTTTTTCCTTTTTTCTGTGCATTACCTTTTCCCTTTGAAGTCACAGAGGCCTGTCCCCTTTTCCTTTGTCCAGGATGGTATATACACCTTAATTTGCCTGACTATCTTTAGACTCTTTCCTGATAATCTGAATCTCTCACATGTACATACTTAATTTTTTTTCCCTCCTGTTAATATCCCTCATGTCAATTTAATTTTTCAGACAGAAAAACCCTAAAAGGGTAGAGGAAAATTTTACCTTCCCTACATTTCTGATTCTCAAAAATTTGGAACTCTAATACTAATAATAATTTAACTCTAATAATAATTTAAAAACCTGTAGCCAGGGTCTACTAAACTACAAAGGGACCTCATTTAATGTCCCAAATGTAGCACATCAAAGATGATTAGCAGGTTCCCAGGGTTTAGTTACCATATGTACTAGCATGATTTCATAGCTTAGCAAGAACATACATATAAATGAACCCGCAACTAGGAAAGTACATGAAATCACCCAATGTCCTTTTTAGCACACATCCTACTATCTCTTTTGTCATTTGCCTAACATTTTACTCATAATAATGCTATTAAACAGCAAAGGATGGAGCCCCCCACCCCAAGATGTGCAAAACAGGTTTTCTCAAGATCTATCACTTTTGCGTGAGGGTTATTTCTAACAGAGGTTAATCAAGGTCCTCCAGGCTCATGAGATACTTTTATTACTCTCTTAACTACCAAGAAGAATAAAAATTGAAAGTGTAACACAGAATCAGAATTTTTATCAGAAATAAACTTTCTAGAGCAGAAACCTATATGGCAAGACAAACATCAAATTACAGAGCACAGCTAGTCTTCATCATGAGTCCCCCACCTCCTCTGTCCTTGATGATGAGGGCCCTATCTAAGTCTAGAGTTCAGGAAACGTGCCCCCATTTTGCCTCTTTGTCTTTGGAATCCATTTAGATTCCCTAAACCTACATAGTTAAACCTCCCCACCCACCTCCCGCCCCCCCACCCACCTCCCACCTCCCCACCCACCCACTGTGATTGTTCACTTAATTGCATGATTAGTCCAACAAGAGCCAAGAGGTATTGGGAGAAATTCTGACCCCACATCAGACTACATGCTATAGGCATTTAGAAAATTATGCTCTCCTTTTAAATGTATACTTATTAGTCAGTGCCTATCTGCAAAACTAACTTTGTAATCAATCACCAACAGATTCCAAACACTTCTCTTTCATTCTTAATTTAACCACAGTTCAAGTCTTCAAGGTCACTGGAACATCACACATACTCTAAACATGTACCACATTGCAGGTGACTCAGAGGCTCACAGAGGTCCCAAAGAAGTAGAGGTTGACAGTTAAGACAGAGGTTTTAAGTCAGATACCTGAGTTTAAATCTTGCCTCTATTAGATGCTCGCCATGTGACCTCACTCAGGTTATATAAACTCTCTATAGCAGTTCTGTATACAGAAATGAAGGAACTATATCTACTACATCAGGCTGGTAGGGCTATTAACTAGCTCATTTTCATACAGCACTTAATGTAGTGTCTAGCTCAGTAAGCATTCAATACTTTAGAGTTATCATTACCAAGGTAATGATAATACTATTTTTATCAGTTTTTACTATTTAACTAAAAAATGTTACTCTGACCTTTAACTAAAAAAGGTCAGATCTCGTGTATTGTTAATATTACTTAAATTACTTCTAGGTCTTGCCTCTAGTTCCTCACCAGAAAATCTTGAACCTAGTTAAAAATCTCTGACTCCCAATTTTAATCCTGTAACACAGCTGGAAAGCACTGGTGCTATTACTATAACTCAGTATATTACCTCCTATGGTATACTAAATATTTCTTCTGCTTTGTAAGAGTTAATTCATTTCTCACTGGTAAGAACATTTCATGGACTTATGAGGCAGCAAGGTGTTATAGAGATAACACAGATTTCGGTTCCAATTCTGCCACCTACTACTTTAATAGTATTAGGCAATTATAAATTACTTCAGTCTCTCTTAAATTTTTTATTATTGCAATAATGAACCTGTCCTTCACTCTATGCAAAAGCACTTAGTAAACTATAAAATTCTAAACATACACTGTGATTATTTGCTACATTTCTTTGTATAAAATGTATATGTTAATTTGTGCCATGCTTGAAAGGTGAAATTTTTAAAAATTAGTTCCATTTCATATACAAATATATCTCTGAATACCTAATGTAGTGGTATGCTGGGGCTCACTTTTATAAGTGTCAACTACACACTATAAAAATTCTGAAGGGTGCCAAAATATACCACACTGCTCCCAACAACTGTTTCTTTAGTATATGGATTGTTTTGAACTACAGACCACTGGGAACCAGCAAATGTAGGAAAAGCTCAAAAACAGGACACTTTCCTTTTATAAAGGCAATTACTATTTGTAAAGGTGTCCTCTGTTCCTATATCAAGAAGAGGAAGATTCTAACAACTATTGTCAATGGTGAAGGCGTTGAGGTAAATCAATGTAAGGCACCTTACCAAGCATCCCTTGTTTATCATACTTTTCCTACTCACTTCCGCATATCTTGCTTCTCTCTGTCCAGAAGTCCTACACCACTTTTTTGTTTTAGCCTGAGAGTATGAGTCTAAGCTGCTCAGCTACACAGTATGTGAGTAAAGTACATGTTCATAAATTTCTGTGTTTTTCTCTTGTAAATCTGACCTTCGTCAGTCTGATAGGGCCACAGCTGGATCACTTAAGGTAAGTTGAGGCAATTACCTCCTCTATAATTTCCCCCAAAATAGCAGTACATATGTTTTCCATCTTCACATCCTATTTCCTTTTTTTATACCATCAGAATATGTCTAGAACTGAGAATATGCACTTTTTCTTTTCCTCAAATTATTAGGCAAGGTCAAGTTAAAATTTTATATATTTTAACTCATTACTATTAGAAATGAAAAGTGAATAATGAATTGGGAGTAATACACAGAAAAGGCACTAAATGGAGTGATTTTATGTAATCTGATAAAGTTGTTGGTTAGGCAGGCCACTTTCAGTAAAGTTAATAGATCAAAAGAAAAATCAGTTATGTATCAAAAACCCTCTCAGCATCATCAGAAGAAACTAGAGAGCTGTTTAGGAATGCAGGTGAGTTGTGAGTTGTGGCCCAGCGGGTTCATTTTCTTCAAACTCCACATCTGAATCAACTCAGAAAACAAGATTTGAGGATCACTGTGATCTAGTACTGTATGACCTACATAATTCTATTTTATCTGTTTGGTCAGATACTAAAGTACATCATTTATAAATTTCTAACAGGGATTTTAGTGCACTACTATTGTTAATAAAGAAAATAGAGTAACAGTGCTGTTTCAATAACGATAGCTTATCTTTAGCATTTAAAAAATAGATTCTTCTCAGACACTCCTTTACTACCTGTGAAGTATGAAAGATGGTGACCCTGTTTTATAAGTGAGCAAGTTAAAGAGGTTTCAGGAGGCTGAGCGAATAATTATTTCAATTACTTAGTGGAAAACCTGAAATTAAAATCCTAGTCATCTATTTTCTAGAAAATACTGTAAAACTATAAATGGAGAAAGTGAATAAATAAATATAGCCAACTGCCAGTTATCCATGGGAAACACAACTGTATTGTGCTTCCCTGCTGTCACTCAGCTGTGTCAGGGACAACTGAAAGTCACACCAAACCACAGTTTATAAATAAAGTGTTCCTGGTTCTATTAAAAAAAGAGAATAGTGACTAATCACAAATGAAATGGTAACACAGTAATAAGCAACTAACATAGCAGTTACTTGGCTTCTAATTTATCATGATCTTAGAATCATGATAAAATATGGTAAATATAAAATTAAACATCTGAAATGAAAAAACACTAAGTCAAATTTCAACATAATTTAAAATGATGAGGAACACTTGGTATTCAATCTCCTATAATATTCTAATTGGGGACAAAAGGAAAAGGTGTACAAAATAGAAATTGGAGAGAAAAATATAAAAGTATTTATATTTTTATATATATAAATATAAAAATGTTTAACTGACAACTCGATCTAGAGCTTTACAAAAGTTAACTTGCTTATCAGTAAGAATTTAAGGGCTGGAATATGCTTTAAACATCATCAAATGCCTGCTTATAGTATATAGAAAGAAAACACAAAGAAAGGGTCTAATTCTAAATCACAGGCTGAAGTTAAGGAAAGAACTTTAGTCCCTGCATTTTCATAGAGCTCTCACTTCTGTTAACTCCATGTCTCACACAAAGTCTAGCAAAATTGTAGCTCAAAAATGTTTATTTATGAGACTGAACTGTTAAATATCTTTTTTTTTACTGTATGTGCACTAGGTCATCTCCACTAGAGGAATGAGAGCTAAACTTACATTTATTACCATTAACTTTCAGTGGCAAAAGAGATATAGCAAATTTCTATCACTAAATACAATAACATTTAAACAGAGGCCTCAATAATTCAACTTGAAGGAGTTGTAAGGTTGGAAATTTTAGTTTTCTGTTTGGCTATGTGTTCCTGATACTAAGGAAAGAACAGATTAATGATGGAATTTCTAGCATCTCATCTGGAAGACCTATTCTGAAAAGCCAGCTTTATTCACTGATATGCATGCCACTGACATAACTGAATAAAAATTTAAGATTATAAATGTAATTTGCCAAATTTGAAGACTGACACCACAGACAACCCTTCACTCACTTAAGTAAAAGCATTTACTGAATCACATACTTATAGCCTAAGAGACTAAATTTAGTAAACCTTATATGAGGTGATTAATTTAGTTTCTATCTCACTGACAGGAAGAGTCAACAGAAAACAAATATCACCAGAAAACCACAGGAGCAGACTGACTGATGTAGAATACTCTAGTCCAAGATGAGATGGCTCAGCTTGAATAAATTGGCCTTTTCACTCACTGGAAACAAGGGAAAACATTATCCAAGCTACATGAAAGTTAGCTGATGGGAGCTTCTAATTTTCAAGGGAAAGACTCGTTCTTCTTTTACAGATATAGTCATTCACTTTCTCAAATATCATTAAGTAAAAATGAAATATAAGTTTATTTAACTTCTTCTAGATTAGTTTCATCTTATTTACTTACTTTTCCGGATTTGGTTTTGTTGATTTTTTTTCATATTTAACTTTTCTAGATTACCTCATCAGGTTACTTTAATCCACAGTGATTATTTTGTAGAGCTAAATTTCTATTATGATAGAACTGTAAAAATTTATCTTCATCATTAAAAACATGTCTCAAGAGACTACTCACAACCCAATAGACATTATGTACAATAAATCTAAGATTTTCAAGAACAGGATGATTGCCCAAAAATATAACTCTAATCTCACAAATGTTAAAATAAATACTTTTACATAAACATTTAAGCATTTACACACATATATATATATTTCAAAAATATGTTTCTGGGTACATAAGAATTCAGAATTATATTCTTTGTGGAACATACCTATATATCAATATATATATACAACTATTTGTCTTGTTTAATAGTTTTATCCTTAAAATGTACTCTGTGTAACATTAATATTGTCATTCACGTCAGTTTTCTTTTTGATTCTGCTTGCAGGTGCTACCCTCCCCAACCTTTTTTGTCAACCTTTCAGTGCAGGAATGTCTTGAATAAATAGCAAAAGGGTAATTAGTTACCCATGACTACCCTCTAGTGGTTACTCCTTGCATATAAAATACAGGTTTCTATCAATGTCAAAAAAATCGGACTCTACAAAAAAGGCAAGTACTTTAGTGCACTTCCATTTCTATCATAATTGTAGAATTAACTTCAAAATAATCTAAAAACTGAATTGCAAAAAGGATAAAGTGATTTTTCCAAAGTCGCATTACAAGGAAACATTTATCAGATTACATGTCATCTTGCAGTCTTGGTTATATAACAGATGACCAAAGTGAGGAAGGGGGGGGGGAAATACATGGGATTTTAAAATTTATAATAAATAACTGAAGAATATTCATGCCCTAAAATAACAATGGCACAAGAGAAAGTTTTAATTTACAGTGACATGTCAGATTGTTCCTCTACAATTTCAGGGACAAAGAAGATAAATATGGATCTATCCCTCCTGTTGTAGGCAAGTGTTTTGCTTCTTTTCTAAAGGTTAGGAGGCAACAGTTCCCACTTGGTAGACTAAATTCCCTAAGGTTAAATCTGAAAGAACTCAAAAGGGAAATATAGACAATATATCAAGGATTAGGAAAATGTATGTTCGGTGACAGATGGCTAATTTATTTTTATGGAAATTTACAAGGCTTTTAAGAGAACAGTTTGGTTCTAGGGCTGAAGCAAGGAAAACACAAGCTGAGACTGGAGCTTCTTGTGGGTTCCATAGAGGGTGGGCTTCAAAAGAGGCCAGGAGAATGCCGAAAGTGCACTGGGGTCAACCTGAAGAGCTCCACAATGCCAAACCTGGAACAGCAAAACCACTGGACTATATGTAATCCATAGAATGGAAGGTATAACTCACAGAATATCCATGAATGCATACTGATAAGTAACTGAGTAAGTAAACAGATAAGGAGACAGGTCAGCTTTTCCTTACAGAACTCCAGCTAATCAATTTACAAGAGGGAAATAGAAATTAATTACTAGAACACCATACTAATAATGCTGCAGGTAAGATCCAATAGTAGGATTCTAAAATTAGTGGAAAAACAGATTTACTGTCTAAATGTATTTCTCAATCTCCCCCTCCCCCCCCCCCCAAAGAATTTAGNTAGGATTATAAAATTAGTGGAAAAACAGATTTACTGTCTAAATGTATTTCTCAATCTCCCCCTCCCCCCCCCCCCAAAGAATTTAGACGATAAAATAGTGACTTTACAGTGGGGAAACCAGTAGATAACACCTTAACTAAGTGACCAATGATAATATCACCGATAGTAAGTCATTTTGTTACCACGTGCCCCTGATGTGATGTACTCAGAATGGATCCTCATTCCTGTAGTATTCTTGCCAAAAATGCATATTAATCCTGAGAAAACAGCAAGTGCCAAATAGAGAAAGTCTGTAAAAATATAACTACTATCCTTTCAGAGTGTCAATGAAAGTAATGGAAGACTAACAAATTGGAAGAGATTAAAGAGACACAACCAAATGTAATGGGTGATCTGGATTGAAGCTTAATACAGCAAAAGGATATTGGTAAGAAAACTGATGAAACACAAAATTTCTAACAGAATCATACAATTTTGATTTGTTGATTTTGATGATGGTAAATGGTCACTAACATTAGGGGAAGCTGGGTGAAGTGTATAAAGGAACTCTTGGTACTATTTCTGGAACTTCTCTAAAATTCTGAAATTTTTTCAAAATACATCCTTTGGATACCAGGCAATGAACTAAACATAAATTATCTCATTTTCTTAATAACCCTACAAAACTGGTGTGATTATCCCTATTTCAAAGCCTAGAAAAATGGAGACCTGGAATTGAGATATTCAAAAACACAATAAAATGTAATACGAGGACTATCTCAAAGTTCTATGATGTTATGTTGAGCACAACACAGATAAACTCCTCTGAAACTAGATTAAAATTTTAATGTGGCAACAATGCTAAAAATAACTTCTGCTTTTTAAAGAATATAATGGTAATGTTCAATTTGCTTAAAATATGTGGTATTAGAGAAATGAGATTTTCAATCTTATAATAATAAAAGGCAAATTATACTTGTGGAAAACCACTTTAAGTCTTGCAGAACTATGCAAATTATAACACACTGCTGTGTTTCCCTTATGAAGCATAAAAAAGGTTGATTTGTTACAAGGGTCATTCAACTTCAACAGGAAAAGTGTCCTCCCATATACTCTAAAGCTGTCTAGTACAGAAAATTGAGTTTTCAGATTTACCTTATTGGTTTTTCCCCTGCAACATTATACCATTTATCTACCTAGACGACATGTAAGTATTATGTAATACAGTTTATGCAACACATCAAACTCCAGGAAAATATCTGAGAAAAATAAAACATTCATGACAGAAGAGAAATAGCTCCTTATTTTCCTTGTATTGATATATTACTTAAGGCACCACAGTATCAAAAGGTAATTCCATCTTGTGAATTAACAATCTGGACTAAAGTCTCAAAACAACATGGCTGCTTCCTTGTAACCAAATAGAACTAATATCCAGGGGTTAAAAATCCTAATGTGCCTTGATTGTTCTTAAACAATCTAGGAAGATTCTTCCAGCAAGAGAAGGTCATGTAAACTTACTGGTCAGGTTATCTGTTTGCTTCTTAATTTTGATATGATAGCTTATTAAAAAGCTGAATTCCTTTTGTCACACTTTTCTTTCAAATGAACTAGACATAAGATAAATACTAACAGAAAAGGGTGATGAGACAACCAGAAAATGCAGTTTTTCGATTCTACCAATAAAAAACCACAATTATTAAGTGTTAGAAAATACTTTTAATAGTCTAACAAATTTCTTCTTCATCTAAGTTTAGTTTTCAAAAATTAATATATCAGGGCCTCCCTGGTGGTACATGGGTTAAAGTCTCAGTGCTATCAAGCTATCCCCAGACAAGGAGGTGACCCACATATGGTACAGCAGACCTCTCCTGTCTCACATGCTGCTCCGCTCGGCAGTGTATTTCAGTAGATCCACCTGTTCTGCTATCCACTCTGTCTCTGCTGAATCTTCTCACTCCCAACACCTCTGACCTGCACCCCAGTTCTTATATACATAAATAAAAAAATCTTTTAAAAAATAATATATCAATGACATGATGAATATGGCCAAACAGGTGAACAGGAAGAGCAATCTTCCTGGCTGAGCAAAAACAACATTTCAAAACAACATTTTCGATTTTTATTCAAAATAAAAGTACTGAAGTCTAAAGCACTTTAATCAAGCAAAATGAAACTAAAACCAAACAACAAATTAAGCTGTGAATATGAACATCATTACCTATATTTCTATAGCAATTTAACTCCTAGAGAGTAAATGAATTTTCAGTCCAGTTTATAATTATGATCTCATTTTTTTGCCACATCACTGAAGAATGAAGAAATAGTTAACTTATATGTCCTGATGGATACCTGAGTAATAAGAGCCTCTCATTAGCAAATCTGAAACTCCAGTCTAGCTTTGTTTCTTCCCTCTCCAGAGTTTATTCATTGAATCCTAACACATCTCAGCTATTTACCATGTGTAGTGATGGCTACAAAATAGCTTGTTGAAATGTATTAGAAAGAGCAAAGAGTTGTGTTTAGTAGTATGTATTAGATGTATTAGTAGTATGTATTAAATTTAGTATTATGTATTAAATTTAGTATTAGTATGTATTAAATTTAGTATTTAGTAGTATGTATTTAAATTTAGTATGTATTAAATTTAGTAGTATGTATTAAATGTATTAGAAAGAGCATAGTTGTGTTTAGTAGTCTACCAGGCTCCATTTTCATGTCTGTGTACATTTTAAAATTCAACAGATAAAAAATCACCATTGGGTGCTATAGAAATTACTGCCCCATTTATTGGCTCTATTATCTTGATGGAGACAAGACAGAAAGACATCCAGACCTAGGTCATACACTCGTGGTCCTTGTTAGCCACAGAATTAGAGATGTGGAGTAAGGGGTTACATTTCAGTCTAGAGTAAGAGAGGTCCGGCTGGAGAACCCATGAGAATTAAATCTGTATAAAGACAGGCAGAATGTCTATTTTGTTAACACTTGTGCTGCCAGTTTCTATAACAATACTTGGTCAAGAGTAGCTCTAGAAATATTATGGGAGCATTGCATTTGCAATGGTTTTATGTATTTTTTAATCTACATAAATGGTGTTCTCATATGCCTCCATCTAATACCAAAATAATCAACTGTGCACATTTTTTTTTTTTTTCATAATCTCTCCACTGGACCTGAACTAGAAAATTTGCTGTATTTCTAGAAAAAGAGTGGAACAAAAAAAAAAAAAAAAGAGTGGAACAGAGTAATTGGAGAAGTATGAATTTGGTCCTTGCTCCTTTTCAGAGCCAGGGATCTCACACTCCCTTTTCCTGCCTAGTGCATTTTAGCACTGAATATGCATTTACTGTTGGTGGTGATGGTGACAATGACGACTTTTTCCATCTCTTTTGTATATATAGGTAATTCTTAGAAAATTAAAGATAGTCACTTATAAACTGTATAGGCAAATGATCTGGAATACATTTGCAATGCCTTTCTCCAGTACTATAATCATTTTATAGCTAAAATAACCAACAGGAGGATTGTTTTCCAAAGCTATCAAGAGAAATACAGAAGTAAACTCAGAGTCTACAAATTCACTTTTATGCTCAATTCATTACAATCTGTCTCTATCACTAACTATGCTGGTACATATTTGCATGTACACATATACCCCTATGGTATTTAGTTACAACGAAGGGGTTTTTTTTCCCCTCCCTTCATTTAACTCTTTAAAATGCTATGAAATTTTCTAACAAAAATCCAATTGCTTATCACTTAACCTAGACATTAAGCTTAATAATCATGTGAAACACATATCCTGAAACACACGCAAAACACACACACACCCCACCTTCCTTGTAACACTTAGGACATACATGAATAATTCTCCAAATTACCATACTGTTACCAAAAACTTCTTGAGTGACTGTCTTTTTGAGTTTAACATGTCATAAATTAAAACTTATCTATAAATTATCATTTTCCACTCTGTTTAAAAAAAAAAAAGCTGTTCCCAAAATAAGAAATCTTAATATATATTAATTTAGACTCAATGATTTAAATGGCAAGGTAATAACAAAAAAGAAAGCTAAGGATAACTGCAGATCTAAGCATGGTACTATGACATGACAACTGGGGCCACAAGTCTACTAGTCACTTAATATGCAGATTCATTTTAAAATTCTAAAGTTGCCTCCGGCGTCCTATATAGCAAACAAATGAGTAGAGCAGTAATGAAAAACATTACACACATAAAATTACAGGAATAATAATATTTTGATGTGCAGCTTTAAATACTAATCTGTGGAATACTAATATACCAAATCAAGTTGATATATTTAATTTGTTACTAAAGAAATAAAAGCACAATATCACTTTTGAAACTTAAGTAGTAGCAGATAATGAGATCCTTTTACCAAGCAGTTACCATTATAAATGCTGAAGGATGTGTTTTATCCTAAATACTAAACAATTCGTATTTCACAAAAAATGTTGCTGACTTATGTTAAGCAATGAATGAATGTACTGTTTTCTCTCCCCCTACCTCCAACAAAATGGTTTTAGATTCTCTTCCTCTGCTGTATTAACCAGTACAGACAGTGAATTGTGAAGGCAGGGGCTTTTCCATTTTCTTAAATCTTTCTGCCTTATGCCCACTATCCTGGAAAGTAGAGATCTTCAAAAAATGTAAATTAAATTCCATAGGTATGCATATAAAATTGCATATAAATGTATAATGAACTGTTAAATCTCAACTTCTTAAAGGTTCTGAGGATTATTATCTATTCTTCCCTTCTGTTATAAAAACATCATGTCCCACAAACCTGCAAAATTAAGCTAGCCGACCAACAAGCACAAGCTGTTTAGCTCCTAAATTGAGGTGACATAATGTGCAAAGGAAAGTCACCTTAATTCCACTAAGGGGGAAAAAAATGCACTAAAACCCATCTCTCTCAGCTGAGCCTTCATTCAATATTGAAACAAGTAATCTCAAATTCCATGGTTTTGGCAGCTGCTCAACACTATTCCATTCAACTGGGGATTGAACAAAGCAAAATAAAAAGGAGCTTTAATCTGCCTTTTCTTCTCTTTTTGCTATACTATACTGACAACATCATGGTTATTAATTAAACTTTTACTCCTTAAAGAAATAGACTACAGAGTAATATCTGGTCACTGAAAAAGCAAAAGGCATATATTCGTGTATTTTTAATCTGGGCTTTTAAAATCCTAGTTTGAGATCCAAAATATTCTAAGTCATAAAACATATATAGAGAAGCATTTACACATACAAATGCAAATGTGCACAGGAGTGACACAGAAGCTGGAGTGGGAGTGGCTGGAAGGTGCTCTCCCCACTGGCACATGAACCAAGACAGGTGCATTCTGAGGACTCAGATTCACATGCATAGATGTCTTTTCATTCATCTCCTCAGGAGATGGGGTTATGAATTCTAGTCTTTAGAAACTATGCAGCCAGTTATTAAAGACCACGATTTTCCAAATTTGCTGGAATCTTTCCAAATTCGATTTTGTGAGCCTGATTTCTGTGGTTCTTACTGTAGAAGGCAACACATTCACTGAGATTTGCTCTAGCTTAAGAGTCAGGGTAGGGGGATCACAGAAGAAAAAATATTTAATTCTTATTCACCACCTTAGTGATATGTATGAACTTTTGCTTTGATAATAATTTAAAGACGATATGTCCTTTCTAATTTTGCAATTTGAACTCAAAATAATGCATTAATTCTAAGTTTATGCAAGATCTTTGACATAAATGACAGGTGTTCTAAAGGGGAATGACTGAAGAGCAAAAAAGATGAGAAAATGCTTTACATGTATTTTTTATTTGGTTTTTTAATACTATAACACAAGAGAACTAGAAGAACACTGACACTCTTTATGGTTTTATCATTATGTAAATCAAATAAATTTTCTTTTCCAATAAAATTCTGTGTGTCAATTGCCAATGTGTATACTTGGGGGCAAAAAATATATAGAATGGATGCCAGTTTGATGGTGACTTCAATAAAAAATGTTCCTCAGCTTTATAACCTGAAGATTAAAGAACTTAATATACTTTCCTGATGTCTCTCAGTAAAAATCAAGGACCTGCATGAACTTCATCTTTTCAGTGTTCATGAGACAGTGATTAAAAACTCAAATTATAAATTTTAAGCAATAATCTTTAATTCATATTTCAACATTTGTGGTTCAATTTATGGCAAAGAAAAGTTATTTTCTAATTACATTAATAGTTACCTTTATTCTGGTTTAGGCACTGTTCTAAATATTTTATTTTGCTGAAGGCCTAACAACACTATGAAAGGCACTTCAGTCCCATTTTACACATAGAGAACCAAGGCTCAGAAAAAGAAAGCAACTTGCTTCACATAGTTTGGGAAGCTAGTTAGTAATAGAACTGAGGTTTGAATTCAGGTCTCAGTAACTCTAAACCATCTGCTTTGAAAATGTTTTTAGTCAAATTAATGTGTTACAAGTTGAGAACATAAAATTTAACCAGCACCTAATAATATTTCAAAGTATGATTATTCCTCCCATTTTCCCAGATTGAACATTATAGTCACATTTTTTCTACATTATGATGTATACAGCATGAATAACTACACCAAAAGTAATGTTTAGCAGTATGAGAAGATCTACTCTGTGTAAATAAAAAGTCAATTTTACTAACAGAAACATCTACATTTTTACAGCATTCTTCAAAAATTGGCATGAGAGCATAGCAAATGGCTACTATGTATTATAAAAATATGAGCAGTTACAATACCAAGCCTAGATCCTAATTATCACATAGGACAAGATATTTTTTTGAGCAAAAATCTTAATGCTTTAATTTCAATTATGCAATTAATTATTGAAAATATGTTGAATGCTAAGGTTTATTTCCACCTAAATGCATTGCAGTTTTGCAGGTTAAAGGCTGAGAAGAATCTTTACAGTTCACAGAACATCCTGAAAAGCCAGTTAATACCTTTTCATTACAACCTCCAGAAAATAATCAATTATTTCAGTGTTAAATACCCAAGAATTTTATTAAAATTATGATTAGAAAAAATATATTTCTATTAGAAAAACAATGCTATTTATTGGTACCAAGAAAAAGCCCCAAAATATAGACAACAGTGATTTCCAAGATTATTGATAGTAAAAAAACATGATCAATCTGACAGTCTAAAAAGGAAATTGTTAGATGACCAAAGAAAGTACATGGTAAGAAATCATTTTCTACTCCACAATACTGATGAGAGCAAACCAAGAAGCTGAAAGAAAGGAAAGGGATTCATATATAAAACAGTCTTAGATGGAGCTCTTTTATATTAGTTAACTTCAGTTCCTAGTATTTGCCCTGACAAGTATTTCTATTCCCTTTCTTAAAGATGTCGCCATGACTCAGCAACTGCCATGAGAAGTTAACAAAGTAAAAAGGTGATTCTCGTGCACACACAATCCATTTCCACATCCACAAAAAATAATGGACAAGAACAACTGGTAGAATTAACCAAAGCAAAGAGTGAGAATGGAAAGCAAACTGGAGTTTATGAATTCACCTTTAGCAGAGGTAGAATATGAATATTAATATATTTTCTTGTTACAATTTTACTTCTACAACTTTATGTTTATATTTTATTTTTTTTATTCATTCATTCATTCATTCATTTCCAAGGAATGAATTCAGTAGATCATAGCATTTAGGGGAAAGGGACAAATCTTAAGTATAAATGAATTTAAGCTTAGAACTTTCTTATTTAGTGTATTTATCAGTGTTTTGGTTTCATTAAAAATCAATAGTTTACTTAATTTTGCAACACTGATTTTTTTTTAAGTTTATTTTTTTTTAAATTTTTTTTTTTTAAGATTTATTTATGCATACAAGTACTGGGGTACAGGCCAGAGGTGTGTGGGGGGGGGGGGCATGAGAGGATTCACCACAGAG
>JAGFMF010011393.1:2975877-2989700 GCA_019455555.1 Galemys pyrenaicus
TCAACAGAAGTACACTGCTGAGGGGAGCAGCGGGCACAGCAGGAGAGGTCTGCTGTGCCATGTGGGTCCCCTCCTTGGCCGGCAGCAGGGATCGAACTCATGCTGCAATGGCTGCGGTTTGCTTCACAGTGCATTGCTTAACCCACTGTGCCACCAGAGAAGGCCCATCAACACTGATTTTTAAGTAACCCTACTACCTTATTAAAAAAAAAAGCAAGGTTATTAGAAACTGATACTTTCCACAATGCCACATGCTGTTAATATTTACAACTTCCTTCTACCAAAAGAGCTCAGTTACTTTTTTTCACATTAATAAGCAAGAAATCAGTATTAGGTAACTGCCAATAGTTTTCTAAAAGCAACTGGCAGCAACAGCCACTATGGCACACAGCATCAATGTGTATAACTGGGAGTGTTTTGGGCACCTGGCAGATATTCTCACTGATCCTCACAAGAAGCCACAAAATAAGGATTATTGTTACCACATACAGATGAGGGCACAAAGTAGACCTTGGTGAAGGTAGGTCTCTTGACCAAGATCATAAAATAAGCCAAATCAAATAAATAAAATAAACCAAGTCAAATCTTAATTGAGTCAATCACTGTGCTCCCTCCTAACTGATATAATAAATGATTTCCACTGCCTTACAAAGTTAAGTGTATCTTAACTCTGACATACTCAGTAATCTCCACTTTAGAAAGAATTTTCACTTCCTGAAAACGTACTTAACCCTAGGTCCTCACCATAAATACAGGTGGTATTTCCTACTTTTGTAGGGAAGCATCCAGAGGCCCAAAGAAAGTAACTAGGTTTTTAAGCTCTCAAGGCAGATGTGAAGAATTGGACTGTGACCTTTAGTTCTCAGATCCAGCGTCCTTTCCAACAAACAGGCTTTGCCGGAAGTTGAAAAGACTCATATGTGCATCAAAGTATACAGACAGACACACCCTCTTAAAGACACTGATACCTCCCCAATCTTCATGATACCTCCCCAATCTTCACGAACCGCCCCAATCTTCACGTGTAATCACATATTTGTTCATTGTGTTTATTAATTACTCTTTTGGTGTCTTTCTAAAAATACACTTTTACATATATTTAACTTTACTTGAAAAACAAATCTGTTAAAATGAAAAGACTTTGATCACTGCTCCTAATCGTGTTCTATTCAATCAGAACTGTCTACAGTGGTTTGTTATTAGCATGTACAGAAATTCTAGCACATGTAGTAAACAAATAATACTAAAAAGCTGGTTCAGGGAATAAACAGTGTTTTCTTTCATAAAATAGTAACAGGGTATATCTTCTTACCTTAGGCTAAGTGATGTAATCTCACATAAACAACCAGGGAAGAAAAACTAATAAAAGATCAGCTGGATCTTCACAAAAGCAACTACTCATTGCATGTGGATTATATATTACAAGTCACATTATTGGTGAAGGACAAAAATATTTTGCACACCTACACATCTAAAAATTGGACAATCCACACATTCTAATTCAAGAGGACAAAAAAAGCACTCTCAAATATTCAGAAAAAATTTAAATGAAATATGTATCTTTAACATAAACAGCGTTTAGAATTAGGCTCAAAAAATACTTGACAATGAGAAATACATAGTGAAGAGCCTTTCATAATATTATACCACATCAGAGAAGAAATGGTCATGGACAAAAACGAATAGGCTATATTCAAACCAGATGCATACATATGCTTTTGGCATACTTTTAAAATGTTAACCATAAGAAAATCATGCTAAATTATATAGTTTTAAGTATATTTACTATAGTACATGTTGAAAAATGATTTGCATTGCCTTGTAAAATGAAAACTACTCTGCTAAAAGAATTTTTTAATGGCTCAAGTATGACTAAGATGTGATTAAAAACAAAACTTATAGTGATACCATCTATAGCTCTAGCAAGTAAGTAGTGGGGGAGGGAGGACAAAGTGCATTTTGCCTTTTTTACATACTACACACAACTAAATATTTTCTGTTGAATATATAACAATCTATGACAGCTTTTCTAACTGTTCAGGGAAAAGCTCTGACATTCGAAAAAGAAGTATTCTTCACATTAAGAAATTAGAATATAAAAAAAATGTAAAATGCGAAATTTTCAACTGCTATCCAAAAGTTCACTAAATAGTTGATCCTATATAACACAATATTTCTCTGGATTTACAGCTATTACAGAAATAGAGCATCCATACCGTTCATTCTTTTGTTGTTTATTTGCGGTAACATTGGTTTATAACATTGTATGTGATTCAACATTGATTGTGTTTAGGGTGTTGGTACCACATTACACTCACCACCAAAACACCCAAAGTGCTGCATCATAATCCACTTTGCTGTGTCCAGTCTTTATTCTTGCCCCTCTTCCTCCTGCTCCAGTTCATTATTGGTTTTATTTAACCCTTTATTTTGTTCTCTTTACTCCACATGGAAGTGAAACCATTCAGTGTTTGCCTTTCTTCATCTGACTTACTTAACATAACCCCTCCAGTTCCATGTCATCACAATGGCAACAGTTTCTTTTCTGATAACTGAGTAGTAAATACACACACACAACACACCATGGAATATACACACACATACACCACATCTTCTTTATCCACACCTCTGTTTTTGGACACTTAGGCTGGTTCTAAAACTTGGCTAGTGTAATGCTGCAGTGAACACTGAGAGTCCATATGTCCCTTCAAATTAGTGTTTTTGGATTCTCTGGGTAGGTATCGTAGGAGTGGAATTGCTGGGTTATATGGTAGATTCATTTTTAATATTTAGATTCATGCACTTTTTAGGTCCTTCAATAAGATCACTAGAATACTGACTTACCATTAGCTTTAGAATTGACAGCACAACATTGTTTTCCTAACAATTATTATATTATTTCTAATGTTTGGTTTATATGAGTAACAAAGATGTAACTACAAAACAGTTCCTGAAAAGCTAAATGGTACTGAGTTATAGTATATGCAAGGCACTTCCCTTGTAGCAACTTCATTTAATTCTTACAACAAACCTTTAAGACAGAACTATCAGGACCCTCATTTTACAGACAAGGATACTAGAGCTAGGAAAAACTAACCTGCCAAGATCAGGTTATAGCCGTTAAGTGATAGAGCAGGAGTCTGAATCTAAATAATATGATTTCCAAGCATCGTTTTGCTATGAAAAACTATTTTTTAGTTTATCAAATAAAACTACCTCTTTACTGAATTTACTTAGGATAAAAAGAGAGGAAAAGGAATTATCCTAATCACCCTTTAACTTCTAAACTTACAACTCCCATTGGTGTTGCAATCAGTAAATAGAATCAGTATCAAAAACTTTCGTCTGATTCTAAGCTAGGTAGGTTAAGTTTGTGACTTTAGATAATTCATTTAACTATTTGAGACTCAATCCTAATCTATAAAGTTAGGTTGAAAAATATTACATTACTCAAATGGGCAACAGGCATCTGAAAAAATGCTCAGCATCACTTGTAATCAGGGGATACCACCTCAGTGAGAATGGCCCATATTAAAAAAACTGACAGCAACAAGTGCTGGCAAGGATGTGGAGAAAAATGAACCCTTTAATACTGCTGGAAAGCTGTGTGGAGGGCCCTCAAACTACCATATAAATTCTACTGCTAGGAATCTACCCAAATGACACAAAACCATTAATCTGAAAGGAAACCTGTACTTCTATGTTTATTGCTGCACTGCTTACAATAGCTAAGATATGGAAACAACTTAAATACTCCAAAACAAGTGACTGGATAAGATATGGTATACATACACAATGGAATACTACTTAGCAATCAAAAAAGATAAACTATTTGCAGCAACAAGAATAGACCTGGAAGGGATTATGCTCAGTGAAATAAGTCAGAAGGAAAAAGAAAATTACAGGATGGTTTCACTTACAGGAGGAATGCAGGGGAACAAAATAAAGTGTTAAACAAAAAAGACAATACTTGTAGGCAACTACAGATCTAAGACATACATCAGGGAGGAGGAGGGAGAGGGATCAAAATGGGGAAAGGAAGAGCATAAGGGCCGTGCTGACAGTTCATGGGTGATGTGTAGCGGGAGATTTACAGGGACTACACCTGAGGGGAGAAATCAAATACTGTACAAAATGAACAGTGATGTAAAAAAATTAAAAGTTTGATTAAATAAATAAATATAATAAAAATTGATGGAAATATCAGGAGGAATAAAAATATTAGGATACACACACAAATAAAAATATTGCATTCCTTATGAACTGTATTTCAGTGTAAACAAATACCCTAATAATTAGGGAACATACTTTATAGAAGAATTACAGCAAAAAAAGAAAATGTAGAATAAAAAAAAACAATTGATTTGGGGATTATTCAATGCATAATACCATTAAATGAAAATTTGAAGTGGAACTTTATAATGGAGAGTTAAAACTAAGTAGTAAACTTTCAGGTGATATATACTATGAAAAACAAGATGTCAACTATGATGGATTCTTGCCTAAAAGGTCTTTAGTGCTAAACCTACTTACAGGAAAATGGGAAATAAAGTAACAAATTAAATAACACAGAAGTAAATTTTAAAACCCAGAAAATAAAATATCTATAGGCTCATTTCTTCAATAAATTATCAAGGCTGGTGGGGGGGGGGGAATGAGGGAAGAGAAGGAAAGAGAGAGGCAGAAAGGGAGAAAAGGAGGGAGAAGGGCTAAAGGATTACTGATAGAGATTAATGAAAAATTTAACATATGACCTTATGTAGATCCTGGTTCAAATATATCAGATGTTAAAACATATATATTTTAGGCAATTGGAAAACCTAAACTTGGCTGTTCTAGATATTAGAGGTTATTTAAAAAATTACTATTAATTTTCCCAAATGGTAAGATAATTTAGTTTTAAAGCATCCATGTAATTTTAGATATACATACTGAAGTATGTAAAGTATCACATGTATAGATTGGAACATAGTTTAAAATACTTCAGCTAAATCACAAAGAACAAAAGAGCATGGAAAATACTAAGCTGTTTTATTATAATGATGGGTATAGGGGGATTTATGTTTTTCATAATATGAAAATCTTAAGTAGTATTTTCTTTACCTATTTCACACACACCATTGTGTATAAAAGTAGCTAACATATCTGGATATATCAGGTACCTGATGAATGTCCGTTTGAAAAAAAAATGAAATTTTTAAAAAGTTAAGGAATCCATTCTAAATTAGGAATCTGCAAATCAAACATAGAAACTGCCTATTTTTGTCAACCACGATAATCTTATCAGTCCAATTAGGTATCATTGCTGGTTGCTTTCATGATACAAATGCACTAGTGCAGCAGACACCATATGGTCCACAAAGCCAAAAATAGCTACTATCTCTCCCTGTGAAGAACATTTACTTACCCTTTTCTAAATTCTACATTTTTACTGACTCTTTAAAAAGTTAGCTTCAAAAGATTTTCAGAGCCTTTCTCTTTAAAATTTACCAAGAATTGTCCCTATTCTAATTTCACCCAAAAAAAAAAAAAAAAACCCACCCACAAAGTGGGGTTTGGGTAGCCCCATAAGTTTCCCTCATAAATGAATAAATCATTTCATAGCCTCAAGGCAGTTACTTTCCTACTCAATCTAGAAGCCTGTAATGAAAGTAAACAAGCCAGAAGAGCAAGGAGATAAAAAATTGTTTTAATTTTAATTTATAGTAATTATTATTTTACCTCAAGTCCCTTGGGTTTAATAAAATACCTTGAGTAAAAAATATGTTTCGACATAATACAACCAAAGGGTGTTTGGGTTTTGTTTTTTTTTAGGGAGGAAAGGAGAGACGACATCCACATATATACATACAACTTCTATATGAATCCAGCGAAGAACAATATAAATCCATGAGCCATATACTCTAACTATAAACTTCTGTATGTTTTGCATTAATAGTTTAAACACATTCTTCGGCAGTCTTCAACTTAGCTTACATAACCTTCGGGTACACCCATGAGCTGATTAGTAATTTAAGGCCTGAGAAAAGCAAAGTTTCAGAGGGAAATGCACAGAGACATGAATGAGTTTAATATGCAAGTACACTAGCTAAAGGGCATAATTAAAACTACATCACTCCTTTAAATCTACATAATTATGTCCCAAAGACATTCTCATTAGTATCTTTTACTTCGCCACTAAACCAGAAAGGGCCTTAGGTCTACACAGTTGGGAAATAAATATAAAATAAAAAACTTAAGGCACGTACAAGTCAAATAAAATGCCTGAAAAATTCAATTACTGAACTTTCTCTTTGTAAGTAACATAAAACCCACCAGTCAGCCAACATTGTTAGTGAATCTACAACAAAATATACCACCATAATAAATCCATAGATGACCTTATGTCCCAAATTTCAGAGGGGAAAATAACAAGAAAGTCTAATAAATTATTGTTAACTTAAAAAGAGAGAGGGCTACTTTTCCCAACACTAACAACTGGAAATCTCTACTAACTAGCACTTCCTTTACTATGCAATGACAATTGATGTTCCTAATGATCAGCCTGCAGCGACTCCAAATCCTGAAGTTCATATTAAATCATTAAAAAAAAATGAAATTATGTTCAGCACACTTTCAGTAGTGAAAGCACTTCATAATATTCTCATTATTTTGAGATTAGTAGTATTTATAGGGCAACTGTACCTCAAGAGGCTGGTCTAACTCAATAAGTCAGACACTCACAGGGGCCACATTGAGCTCCTCTTGGCTGTGATGAACAAAAGATAGTAGGTAAAGATCATCACTCCTCTCCAAATTTGAAGCGTGGAGTTCTACAGACTCTTAACAGAAATTTGTCTAAGAATTGGACAGAATTTTAAATTCCCTTTATGAAATATTTGGTGGTCTTTCTTCCCTGTTTCTGCTGACACTGATGAAATTTTCTGAAATGAACTGGAAAAGCAACCAGGAGCAAATGCAACAATCCAAATGAGAAATGATGGTGGTGTGGACCAGCGTCACAGCAAGATACTGAGAAGTGAAAGACTTTCAAGGCTGGGCCAAAAGGATATACTGACAACACAGGTGTGAGAATAAGAAAGGATCCCAGAGACTGTCTATAAAAATATTAGATTTGGGTAACTGAAAGAATGGAACTGCCATGATCTGAGAGGGAAAATACTGTAGGAGGAGTTGATACTGAAGACTAGGAGCTCAGTTTTGTAGACTAAGTTTGCTATGTCTTCTAAACAGTATTGTATTTTATGTTCCAGAATCTAGGTCATGAGTAGGCACTCAAATAAATGGGTCTAGAGCTCAGGTAGTAGTCTAGGCAGGAAACAGACAGAAAAATCTTTTAAAAGGAAGAGATCACCTTGGGAATCAATATGGATTTTTTAAAATGTGTCCAGGAACACTAAGCTATCTAAGAAAAATGTAATATTGCCTCAGGGATACTGAACACCTATGACACCTATATGCTGTTCAGGATCCAGCACACCAAGAAATCTTCCACACTAGTTCTTCAAATTCTGCTCAAAAGGTAAATTTATATTTTCTACAAAAGAATAAAAATGGTTATTATGACATCATTCAGATGGAACACTGAGCTAAGCTCAGCTACAATACTGAGAAAGGCACAACTTGTTACAGGTTAAAGTACAAGGTAAAGCCAAGCTAAGACAGTATCAACTCACTAGAATAAGAGAAAATAGTGAGGTTAGGCAATCGGCACTGCTGAGACAATCACTTGGTACTGAAGGGAGACTCAAGAGATTTCTGTAATAACTTCCATGAATATATAGCCTGCAAGTTACTACCAGAGTCAAGTGTCCAAAAAAGTGAGTTTGAGAGATACTGATCTAAATCATCATCTTACCAACTAAAAACCTAAATAGTACCTTTGTTAGGGGGAAAGGTAGTCCTGAAGGGATTACACAAATAGGTTTAGGGACTCCAACCCCCACTCCAGACCAACAATAGCCAAGAACCACAAATCCTATAAGATCATCATCGAAAAGTGGATCACTGGGACCTGAGGGTTAAGTTAAGCAGCCAAGCTGGGTATAAAGCCAGAAATGTGGGCCTTGGGGCTCTCTCTTCATTCGGCGCCAGCTCTCAGAACGTCGTTGGATTCCAGATCAGAGAAATTGGTAGGACATTTACTGATTTGTCTTCCACTCTTCTCCTTGTGTTATTCACTACTTTATTTCCCCTCCTTTTGTAAAATAAAACCCTTTATTAACCTTTGTCGTGTGTGCCTGCAATTGGGACTTATTATAAGTGCCTTTCAGGCGCACAGGTGAGGACCCGGGCAGGCAAACTCTTTTTATATTAGGGTTGCCCTGTAACACCTTGATTTTTATTTATTTTAAACATTCTCATTTATTCTTTTCTCAACATAGATTTCTGCCTTCAGGTGTAGTCACCATAGTTTGCTTTCAGGACATGTTGAACTACTCTACTTGGGAGGCTAGTGTTTTATTTATTAAGTTGTGTGAAAGTATCCAATAATGTTACTTGAATTTAAACTTGAAGAAAACATGGTCTCTGTCCTTAAAAAGTGGATAATCTATTGTAGGTAATTCAATCGTTGTATTATAATAGATTGACGTTATTATCAGCTAATATAAACTATTTTCCTCAAGGTCATGAGTCATGTCTAACTCATATTTAAAGACTAGTATATGAAAAACTGGATCAATATATGTAAAGCCCTTCTAGTCTAATAAAATTATACTTCTTTCCAAAAATGAGAATCATAGGATTGCTTCCCCCCTTTAAGTTAGAACCCAAATAATTGTCAACAATGCCTATTGCTCTTTTTTTCCTATAGTACTCTGTGTTTATTTTTCATATTCCTAAATGAAGAACGTAATACCATCGAAATACTATTTTTTTTTTTTTTGGTTTTGTGATATTGTCTATCCAAAGACAGTGAACCTTGGAGCTGCTACCTGCTAGGAAATTCACTGACCTTCAAAGTGTCTCCTTGCAAAATTCAGAAAATAACACTTTTATAATACTAAAGATTAAATAAGAATATCTATATAAAGCACAAGCACACAGCACAACTCAATAAATGCTAGTCTCCTCACTCTAACACATCACTCCAAGTGGTTTATTCCTTTTGGAAGATAGCAAGTTTACACTAAAATCAGTCATCTCTTCTAAATACTGGTTAAAAAACAGTTATCTACAAAAAACAATATTTACTTTATTAGTCCCTACCAACAACCTCAAATATTATATCTCCCATTTTACAAGTTTCCTTTCTTTCATTTTAAATAAACCCTATAAAAAGAAATCATTCTCCTTTGGGATTTTAGTTTATGTTAATAAAGAGAAAATTCACTCCATACCCATTTGCTCTAAGGATAAACTATCTTATAAGCAATAACTTGAGAAGAGGAAATTTTCTTGCTAGAGGGGTTTCTTGAAAGAATAACATGCTCTTGATCAGTTATATGTTTCTGAATAAAAAATATATCTTTATCATTACAGTTCATTTCAAATATGAAGAGACTAAAAAAGCAAAGAAGCACATCTTAGAACTTTCAATTAGGCAAACCGATAGCTTGACTTACTAAGGACTAATTTTAACCAATTCAAGTTGTAGCCTTTGTGCAAAAGGCCTCTAGGCACAATCAAAGGTTAATAATTAAAATACATAAAAATATAGCAGAAAATCACCATAAACTTATGTTAAAGTAATGACTAGGTGATGGCTTATCAGAAAAAGTCCATTATTTGAAACATTTGCTTTGTATTATCCCTTAAAAGTCCTTAAATTGGAGACCATTAAGAGATGGTGAATTCCTTACATAAGATGGCGTCTGGAGATCATCTTGGTTCTAGTTTTTTGCTCTAAGAATTTGGAAAGTAGAGAAACTTACTATCTGAAATTCATTCCTGGCCAAAGTAAAGCTTTGCAAGGGATAAGGAAGCACTGGAGATAGGAAATAGACTTAAGTGTTATGACATACTTCGAACTCCAAAGAACAAGTCAGAGTGTTTCTGTGTGACAATGTCACTAAAGAATGAGAACATCCAGATCTCAGAGTAAATAGGAGAGCCAAGACTCTCACAAATCATTACCAGTGATAACAGAAGAAAGGGCAACCAAAACACATTTAACAGCAACAAAATGGAGGATCTATGATCACCTTTAAAGGTGAAAGGGATGAACATTTCCTTGAAAAGTAGGAAAAATACTTTACCGTCAATGAAATCATGTTTAATACTGACCATTACATTTTTTTCTTTATTAATTTATTTATACATATTTGATATCAATTGTAGTCCCCATGGAGTTCCCACCACCATTTCCCCAATGCACCATCACCCCAGTCCCCTGTACTCTTTCTGCCCTCATCTCAATCCCTCCCCGCCCCCCACCCACCCTCATGATGCCTTTGAATTGTCATTGTCTTTATGGTTCTTGTTGTATTTATTTTTTTGATTGTTGTTCTTTTCCTTGAGCCCTGTTTTTTGTTTGTTTCTTTATATTCCTCCTAGTAATGAGACCATCGATATTTTTCTCTTGCCTTTTGACTTATTTCACTGAGTATAATCCCCTCTAGCTCCATCCATGTTTCTACAAATGTCTCTAGTTTATCTTTTTTATTGCTGAGTAGTATTTCATTGTGTATATGTATCACATCTTCTTGATCCAATCATCTATCTTTGGGCATTTGGGTTGTTTCCAGGTCTTTCCAATTATAAGTAGTGATGCAATAAACATAGGGGTACAGGTACTCTTCTGAAACAGTATTTTTGTGTCCTTTGGGTGGATCCCTAGGAGTAGTATTGCTGGGTCATATGGTAGCTCTATTTTTAGTAGACTTAGGAACCTCCATACAGCTTTCCACAGTGGTTGGATTAACTTGCATCCCCACAAGCAGTGTAGTACAGTTCCTTTTTCTCCACATCCTCGCCAACATTTGTTGTTGTTGGCTTTTTGATATGTGATATTCTCATTGGAGTAAGGTGGTATCTCAATGTGGTTTTAATTTGCATTTCCCCGGTTATGAGGAATGTTGAGCATCTTCTCATGTGCCTGTTGGCCATTTTCATGTCCTCTTTGGAGAAGTGTCTTTTAAGTTCTTCTGCCCATTTTTTGACTGGGTTGTTTACTTTGTTTTACTTGAGTCTTGTGAGTTCTTTGTATATCTTTGTGATCAGACCTTTGTAATACTGACCATTACATTTAAATAGACTAGGAAATATATCCTGAATATATGTTTTCTATTATCAAGGAGGATTTTTTAAAAGTTTACCGCTAGAGGTAGAAATAATACATTAATTGTGATAGTGTAGCAGAGAATTAATCAACATTATTTTTTCCTCTATAGGTAAAAGAACATCAAACCTATGATATAATCTAAAGGCACCAAAGTAGAAAGTACAATTCACCTTTAAATGGGCTTTTAAAAGTATTAGCATTGTATCTAAATTACAAAGTGACCATATTTATATAAATAAAAATGTCCACACATTTCCAGTGAAATGTCAGTTTTCCACTCGCCATCCTGACTTTACCTTTATAAATGCATTAACTGATGATATTATTTAGTCACTCTTTAAGTTAATGACAGTGATGTACTATTTCATAAATATTTACTCATTCAAACAAGTGCTTTGTTTTCCATGACACTAACTAAATATAATGGGCTAAAATACCATTTATTTGCAGTTTCAAATAATACAGTGGAGAAAATATGAGATGAATTTTCACTATGGAGCTTGTTTTTGAAAGAATATTGGCTATAAGGGCTTATTTATACAAAGAACTTCTCACTAGAAAATGCCCAAGGAAAAGGCAGAAAAGACAGCTGGGCAGAGAATTTGGGGTTCATGCTTAGTGACAATAAAGCTGAACTTCCAGGGACATAGCTGAAACTTCAGTATGTAAAAATATTTACTTTTTTGAGGTCTTTATGATGTTCCAGAAGATGAGGATGGCACATAGGAATCTATCTGAAGAGATGAGGAAATATAAGGAATAGTTTGAAACAATGCAAAGGAAAAAGAGAACAGGAAGGTCAAAAAAGGAGATTTTCAGGGCCTCCCTGGTGGCGCAGTGGGTTAAGCAACATACTATGAAGCAAACCACAATCACTGCAGCACAAGTTCGATCCCTGCTGCTGGCCAGGGAGGGGACCCACATGGCGCAGCAGACCTCTCCTGCCTCACCCGCTGCTCCCCTCAGCAGTGTGTTTCAGTCAGTTTGCCTGTTATGCTCCCCGCTCTGTCTCTGATGGAACCTCTCACCATCCACACCTCTGGCCTGTACCCCCAGCTCTTCTGTGCATAAATAAATCTTTAAAAAAAAAAAAAAAGAGAGAGATTTTCAGGTTCAAAGATATGGAGACAAATTAAAGGATCTATTAGCTAAAACAATTAATTTAGCTCAAAACCTACAGACAGACCATACTGTAGACATCAATCATTCCCTTTGAGTATCTTTTCGGTAAGAAAAAATATATAGTCAGAAATTCTTTTAAGATTTTAGTAGAAAAATCACCTTTCTTCATCCAAACTTTAGGGTAACGACTAAGTCACAGGGTACTCTGATCAAGATGTGATGAACACAGCACTCCTTCATTCATCCTACTGGGGTGTATGGACCAAAGGCCTGAGAGAAGAGAGTCAGCTTCCATCAGTCCAAGACTAACTGCAGACAAAGCCTGGTATCTAAATTTAAGCCACAGCCCTCCAAAATGAAGGGTTTGAAACTGCCTTCCTTTACTGAAATCGGAGATGCAATGATTTAGCATGTGCCAAACCTCATACAGTCATGGGTCTGGTCTGACTTCTGCCAGGTTTGCCTAAGCTTTGGACTGGGGTTGGCATCAGTCCATAAGGGTGCTCCACTGCCTCCAACTGCTCTTTTCTGAACCCCTAGCCTGCAGCTCAACTTCCAGAGATCCAAACCCCAGTATCTAAGGGACATAGTATCTATTCTTCTGGTTACATCCGGATAGTTTTCCTTCCCTCAAGTTTACTTCGTTGTAAAATGGTGACCACTGATATTTGTTCATTTATATCCCCAAAAGAAAAGTATGATAAATAGTAACAGTACCATGGCCAGAGTTCTATGTAATATTAAAGTTGTGGTTAAAATGTCATCCTTTTGTTTAACCCTTCTCTGACCACCATATTCAAAATTACATTCCCTACCTTCTCCCAAAAAATTTTCTCCATAGTGCTTATCACCAACAAATATATTATAAACTTATTTTTTACTGTTTCTACCCCACCAGAAGGTGAACTCCAGAGAGCTGATATTTTTGTCTATTTGGTTCACTGCTATCCTTCTGGAAGAGCGTCTGAGGCACAGGAGATAACTCAAATATCTGTTGAATGGATTAATGAAAAACACAGTGAACATAGTTGCCTAGCAAAAGACAGGTATGCCTGGGTATACCTGAGACAGTACAAGAGAAAATGGCAAGTTTATCAGGACCTTATGATCTAAGGATACCTGGTCAAAAAACAATTTACTTCTTAGGAGGCTTCATTAATATCCTCACTATTCAATTTTTTAACCTCACTATCTATGTATGTATGCCTCATTCTTTGAAGCTGCTCACATTTAAAACTGACATTCTTGCCAGTTCAAAACATTAATCATCTATTTCCCTTGCTTAAGCATCCCTGTACACCTTATCTGGTTAGGATTCCTACTTTTGGGCCTCCCTGGTGGTGCAGTGGGTTAAGCAACGCACTATGAAGCAAGCCAAAGCCACTGAAGCACAAGTTCGATCCCTGCTGCCGGCCAGGGTGGGGACCCACATGGCGTGGCAGACCTCTCCTGCTGTGCCCGCTGCTCCCCTCAGCAG
>JAGFMF010011393.1:2998050-3008229 GCA_019455555.1 Galemys pyrenaicus
GATGGTGCACGGGTGAAATGGTGGTGGGTACCCCCTGGGGACTACAAATGATGTCAAATATAACTAATAATAATAAAAAAAATTAATGAAAAAAAAAAGGAAAAAAAAAAATAAGTGAAAGAGTAGTTCTTGATTTTTAGTTTGCATCAATTTCATCCAGAAGGTCTGTTAAGTACAAACTGTGGGCCCTAGAGTTTGACTCAGAGAGTTTGCATTACTAACAAATTTCCAGATGATGTTGAAGTTGATGCTGCTCGAATAGGTCATGGGAGAACCACTGATCTTAAAAACAGAAACAAAAACCCTAGCAACAAATATACTTCATATACTCACACCCCATCAGCCAAATATTTAACCCTTTAGCATCATTTTTTTTTAATAACTTCAGTCTTTTCTACATCATGATGCAAGTAATATTCTGGGGCAAAAGATAGTTTTTAAAACAGTTTTAAATGTTCTTTGACCCACTTGTAACAATATGTAATAGACTTTAAGTATGCTGCCATCAGGGATAGGAATTTTAACTATATAAAATGTATATGATCTACATTGTACTTAACAGCCAATAAAGTTAGGTCAAAACAATTCAGAACAACACTGTAAGCAATCTGATTAAGGGGACACATGGCTTTGAAATTTAATAGAAGAATTATCCAGGTCAGTTTAATTCTTAACAAAGTTAGTGGATGGAATGATTTAATATACAAGTTCCAAGTGAAAGAATATTTTAGTGGCACGTATTTTATGCTTTAAATAGAGGTTTGATTAATTGTATCTCCTACACACAGGGTAAGGTTTTTACTCTAGAAGACTGGCATGTAAATTATAATTACAAGTAAGAAAAACTTGCATGAAACCTTACTGTGACTAATATATAAAGCATAGGTACATACTTTAGAATCTAAGAAATTATTGAGGAGTAAGATATTCAAACCTTCGAGTACGTGTTATAGAATCATACACAAATCCAAAGAATCCTATTTGAAAACCTAATATCCCCACCCCCTACTGAAAAGGGTAATTGAAAAGCCTTCATTTCTAAATTTTTAATATATTCTAAATATTCATACTCAATACAATTAAATCTAAGAATAAAACCCTACATTATGAAACTAATATTTTGGGAGTAAGGAATACCCTAAAGCAATTAGTTTGCCATGAGACCATTCATAAAGCACAATGTTGGAAATGGTTGATGTCTTAATACTAAAATCCCTTATCCTCTAGAGTACAGTATGTATCCAAATAAAAATGCTATTCAAATATACTGAGAAGGTAAAATCCAAGAAGTCTGAAAGCAGAGATTATTAAATGACAACCCCTAAATCTGCTAACAACAAAAAGAACAGTGAATGAATAGTAACAAAGGGAAGAACTGTTGTATACTTATAAGATAATGGAATATTCTTATAAAGTAATAAAAGAAAAACAACAAATGGAAGTGCAAAACAGCTTTGCCTACTTTCCCCTATTTCCTTGTTCACTGCATGTTCTTATCCTCAGCTGTCTCTCCACTGATCCATGTCATTCACTTCCTTTAAACCTAGATGGAGATTGATCTTCAAGAAAGTTCTCTAATGTGATCCAGTCTAATAACTTCCTTACTCCTCAGTTTCTCAACAGTATTTTGCTTTTCACCATCATGTTTTATAACTTTCAGTTATCTCTCTCAACTCATCCTATTACTGAAAACAACTATTGTTCACAAAGACAGACTCTGTAACCACAGAACACTCAACTGTCACAATAAGTCCTAAGTATAGCCTAGAATCTTTTAGTCAAAATAATATACTTGCTGTAATCAATAATAAGCTAAGGAAAATATAGACTGCTATATATTATCTAGAAAGGTAAAAAATTATTTATTGATTTTCACTTACAATAATTTTTGAAGAAAAGTATTTCAACATTGCAAAATAAAAATTACAGGTGAAAAAAATTTGCAAATGCACAAGTTGAAAAATAACTAAGTACTGATGACATTGATACATAAGGCCATCCAAGATATATATTAAAACAAGGCAGACCAGTTAAGAGGTGTAGCTAAAGGCTTAATATTTGAAATTTTCCCCTCTCTCACTTTCCTTTTTACCCTCTTAGTTTACAGAACAAACCAAGCTAAAATACTTACTTAACCACACCTCTTTCACTTCAAAATCATGACCTAATTTTTATAAATAGTAATTTATTTTGGTGGTCAGTTTTTTTCTTTTCCCTTTCATTAGTTTTTTTTAATTGTATTTTTTTATTTAGATGACGCTGGATTACAACACTGTATATGATTTAGGGGTACAGATTCAAGGTCAATTGGTACCCTCCACTCCAAGCTCCCCAACCCTCACGCTAGCCTTCCGGGAGTCTCAATATTGCAGTCAGATTTACAGGGTTTTGGTTTAGTTTTGTCTGTTCCTTTTTTTCTTTATATTACACACATTAGTGAAATCATCCATTATTTGTCTCTCCTTCTGGTCTGTTTCATTTAACATAATCCCCTCCATATCCTTCCAAGTTGTAGCAAATAGCAAGAGTTCATCCTTTTTTTATAGAATAGTATTCCTGTGTGTGTGTGTGTGTATATATATCACATCATCTTAATCCATTCATCTCTTTTGTACACTTAGGCTGTTTCCATAACTTGGCTACTGTAAATAATGCCACAATGGACATAGGAGTGTATATATCCCTTCATTTAGTGTTTTTGCATTCTTTGTGAAGACACCTAGGAGTGGAATTTCTTAATCATTTAATATATATTTAATATTTAACAAAACTCCATCCTGTTTTTCAGAGGGTTCAGTGTACATTCCCACCCATAGTGCATAAGGGTTCCTTTCTTTCCATAGCCATGCCAATACTTGTTTTTGCTGGGCCATTCCCACAGGTGTGAAATGGAATCACATTGTGATTTTGACTTGATGATAAATGATGATGCATATTTGTTCATATGCCTGATGGCTAGCTACATGTCTTCTTTGGGTAAGTGTCTATGTAGATGATCTACCCATTTTTGACTGTGTTATTTTCTTCTTGTGTGAGTTCTTTGTAGATCTTGGATATCAATCTTTTGTTGGATGTTTGATGTGCAAGTATGTTCTTCTATTTGGTAGGGTAACTTTTTTAATTTGTCTTGTGTCAAGCTGCCTGGACCATAGGGCACCTAGACATTTTGGTTAAAAATTATTCTAGGTATGTCTATGAAGGTGTTTCTGGATGACATTAACATTTGAGTTGGTAGACATGGTGAGCAGACTGTCCTCTCCCTATCGGTGGGCTTCATAGGACTAGAAAGGCTTAAATAGAACAAAAAAGGCTGACCCTCTTGTCAGTAGTAGGGAATTTCCTCTTGCCTAAGTTCCTTGAACTGGGTTCTTTCCTGCATTTGGAGTCCCTTTAAAACAGTGGGGATCATCTGAGGCTCCAGTCTGCCAGCATTTGGACTGGAACTACATTAACGGCTTCCATGGGTCTTTGGCTTGCTGACTGTGGATCTTGGGACTTGTCAGCCTCTGTAATCATATAATCCATTCCTTGCAACAAATCTCTTTTTATACACAAACACTTTATTAGTTCTGTTTCTCTGGAGAACTAATAAACTCGCCTACTTAATACATCAAATTCCTAATAAAAATGGGTGTATAATGTACAGCATGGTGGCTATCATTAATAATATTATATTGTATACTTGAAAGTTGCTAAGAGAGTAAATCTTAAAAAGCTCTCATCACAAGGAAAAAAAAAACTGCAACTGTGTGGTGATGGGTGTTAAGTAGACTTAATCAATGGCCATTTCATAGTATGTGCAACTATGGAGTCATTCTGTAGTAAACCTAAAATTAATGTTAAATATCAATTATATATCAATTAAAAATTTCTAATAAAAAGGCCAAAACAACATTTTAAACTAATATCTAATAACCATAGTGACAGAAACATTTTCACAGAGCTTGCAGTCTATTTTTTTTTTCATGGTTAGGAATTCCTTCATTCCTTATAAAAATTTAACAGTAAAAAGTAGATTATATGCTTTTATTTTTACATGTCTCTCTTTTGGATATGTCTTTCATTAGGACTCTGCCAAATTCATATCTTGTCCTTCTAGTGAGAGGGTAAAATTTACCCTCTTATTAGTCTTATTCAAGAACAAGTCTTATTTTTAACAAAATGTCTAGGTGCCCTATGGCCCAGGCAGCTTGACACAAGACAAATTCAACAGACAAAAACAGCATAGAGTACAGGAACAGAGAATGAAGAATTTTTCCACATACAAGGACATTTAAACTTCCCAGTTCAAAAAAATAGTAATAATAAATAAACTTCCCAGTTCAAAAACATGAGTGTTGCTGCTTTACATAAGCTTATGAGTCATAAGCTATTACAGTACAATTCAGGCAAAGTATCAGTGTTTTATGTAAATCCCAATTACTTGAAAGTCAAGTCAAACTAGGTGTCTTTCAACTATAGAGCTGTCTTCTAGAATCTTTGAGTAAGACAAAGGGAAAGAGATCAGCCACAGTGAGACAAACTGTAGAAGAATCTAAGAAATTGAATTCATGGTTTTCCATGATCCTGGCACAAATTTCAGCTCCTACTCCAAACTCTGGCAAGCTTCCTTCCACAATTATAAGATGACTTGTTTTTATGACACTGCCTTCTACTGTGTCTATGTCCACTGGTCTGATGGTATGCAAGTTTATCACCTAACAGTCAATTCTCTCTTAGACAGCAATGATGCAGATTCTAAGCAGAGGTCCACAGGTCTCAAATGGGCAACCACAGTTATATGGTCCCCTTCTTTTCTATTTAGACTTTTCCAATAAGAATCATAAAAATTTTTGACTAAGCTTCCAAAAGAAGTTCAAAAGGAACTCCTTATATCAATTCATTCTCTACTACCACCAACAGACTGTTATACCAAATAGATTTTAATGTAAATTCTTTTGCATCCTCTCAATTCCAGAGAGTGATCACCTTTAAGACAGGGCAATGCCCATACCAGGCAGCAAAGCATTGTGAGTGTTGCACAGATGCACCCACTGAGGAGCCATTGGGCTCCCTGAAGACCAAGAGCATGAGCCAAAGGCCCCCTGACATGCGGTGGATCTTGGCAGCTGAGTTAATAATCCGGTCAGTGACGTGACTAGTACAGAGAAAGTGAAGGACATACATTCACAAATGGGTCACAATGCATCCACAGCTATACGTACAGCAATTTCAAAAAGCCCATCTCAGATACAAGAGTCTATGACCCTCCTATCTCCATATTTCTTCCATAGGTCTCAACTAACTTTGTATGACTCATTATACTGTACAACTTCTTGCCCAAGCAGCAATACCTCCTCATCTCTTTCCAGATGCTCATCCATTCCTTCATTCCAGTTAAACCCTTGATGCCATCCTGACCATGTCCTCTGTCTAATTTAAACTTTTCTAGTCATTTCATAGCATGCATCAAAACTTTAAAACTGTTGAGTGGTCATATATATATATATATATGGAAATGGAACTACCTAGTGTGTATATACACACACACACATATATATACACATATACATATGATACACATACACACATACATACAGAGGATATAATCAGTACTAAAATCAAGAATTTCTATGCTCATCTATGATTGCAATAACATTTATGACAGAGTCAAATAGACACAACCAAGTGGTCAGTAGAAGTAGAGAAAAGATTAAAGAAATTATATCACTTTCAATTAACATGTTGTCATGCAACTAGTCCCAATGATATTTCTAAAAATTACTGAACCTCATGGGGAAAAGTCATAACAAAATGTCAATTTTCAAGAGAGCGAAAAAATAACATTAGCTATCTCGACAAGAGAAAAAGCCTAAAACATTGACAATCACTATTTATAATTAAGAAAATGACAGGTAGATAGTTCTAATTTTGGAAAATTAGAACACTACCTTTAAAAATTAAAAAAAAAAGTCATGGAAGTCTAAAAAACATTATTCAAAATTGTGCTTAAAGGAAAACCTATTAAGTGATAAACTTAAGAATCTGTTAGATAATTATCAATGAAAGGAGTTTTTTAAACAAATCTGCAAAATTTATAAGGGCATTTTATAATATGTTAGAAATGAAGCTAAACTTTTCTTAAAGAATAGAGCTAGAGGGCCTCCCTGGTGGCACAGCAGGTTGAGCATCGCACTGTGAAGCATGTATTGCACAGCAGCTCGAGTTCGATCCCCAGCTGGGGAGGGGACCCACATAGCATGGCAGACCTCTCCTGTCATGCCCGCAGCTCCCCTCAGCAGTGTGTTTCAGTCAGTCTGCCTGTTCTGCTCCCCACTCTGTCTCTGGTGACTCCTCTCACCTCCCGACTCTGGCCTGCACCCTAGTTCTTACAGGCATAAGTAAATAAATCTTTTTTAAAAAAAAAGAATAGAGCTAGAGATGTGCCATGAACTAAACTGTGTCCCCCTAAAACACATGTTGATGTCCTAACTCCCAATGGGATCGTATTTGGAGACAGGGCATTTAAAAAGATAAGTTTAAATGTGATCATAAGGGTGTGACTGTAATCACATATGACTGGTGGGTGACCTTACAAAGAGAGAAAAAGACACGAAGGTAGTAAACACAAAGAGCAGAGAAAAAGTCACGTGAGAAGACAGCTGTTTAGAAGCCATGGAGACAGGCTTCGGGAGAAATCAATTTGGGCAACATCTTGATCTTGAACTTCCACCCTCCAGAACTGTGATAAAAAATTAATTTCTATAGTGTAAGACACCTACTCTGTGGTATTTTATTATGGCAGCTCTAGCAAACTAAAACAAGGCATAATAAAGTATAAAATTTACTTGGTAAATATTCTCTGTTCTTCAAATTATCTTTCCCGGAAGAACCAAGAAAAAAAAGATTAAAAAATCTGTTTCATATCAGAGTGGCATCGCCTAAAAAGGACAAGAATTCATATTTCCAAAATAAAATGTTATAAGTTAATACTATGAAAGAGAAATGATGGATAAGAAAAGGTATCTGGGTACTATGGATAGATTTAAAGGTAGTTCTCTAAAGATGCACCGTAAGAGATTCTGCATAACACAACAGAAAATATTTCAAATTGTTTTTACTTGTTCTCAATAGCTCTTAATGTTGAAAATGAGATTATAAGTACATATATCTGCACATATGTACATATTACATAAACCTATATATTCCTATATATTAACTTAGAAGTAGTCACACACAAATGTGTCACTATCACACATACCTGCCGAAGAGAAAATTTTTCACAAAAGCCATTACTTGACAACTCACATTGCTGTTTCAACCCTAACTTTTGAATTAACTTTCCTAATCTTTTATTTAGAGTTTACTAGAATACTCTGCATACTTCTTTTAACCTAAACAAAACTGTAGACACGTGTATCTCTTAGACTTTTCAAGTACATTTCAGCATATTCAAAAAATAGACTTTTCATCATTTGGGGGTAAAATTAAAATTAAAGCTTCAATTACCTTGTCTGCATCCATGTTTCCTCTGATAAATTCTTGCTTCCAGAACTGCAATGCCTGTTCCAGTGTTAAACCAATGCCCTTCAGGAAAAGGCCATACTGCATGCGACCTCCATGGCGAAGATGATGATTGTCCCTCAACGCTTTATGTAACTGACGCATGCAAGGAGGGAAGGATTTGGTAGAAAGCTACAAGAAAAAAAGAGGTTTTGATTATGTGGAAGATTTATCAGGTCCTCAACAGTATTTGTTTCAAATTCAATCTAATTTGCAAATTCAGTCTAACAGGATTAAAAACAAAAGCAATAAGGAAATATTACTGTCTTACCGTGATTTTAGATGAACTCTTTTCTTACTAATATTTTTATACTAGAAAAACATTTTTGATATATTGGGTTAAATAAAATAAATTGTTAAAGTTTATGTCACTTACTGCTTTTTTAATTTTTTTTTAAAGATTTACTTATATATAATAACAAGAACTGGGGTACAGGTCGGAGGTGTGGGGGGTAAGAGGATTCACTAGAGACAGAGTGGGGAACAGAAAAGGCAGATTGAAGTACACTGCTGAATGGAGCAGCAGGCAAGACAGGAGAGGTCTGCTGCACCACGTGGGTCACCTCCCTGGCCGGGGATCCAACCTGCGCTATAGTGGCTGCGGACAGTTTCATAGTGCTGCGTCTTAACCCCTTGTGCCACCAGGGAGGTGCCGTGTTTCGATTTTTAATCAAACACTTTCTTTTAAGATAACACAGCTTCATGAGCAGCTGCAAGAAATACAAAAAAACATCATTTATCCAGGTTCCCCCAAAGATAGTATTATGCCAAACTATAGTAGATTGCCACAACCAAGCTATTGATATTGACACAATCCACTAGTCTTAGTTAGGTTTCCTCAGTAACACTCAGATGGACCTCTCTGTGTATATGTATATTTAATTTATGCAATTTTACCACATGTGGGTTTATACAATCAACATCAGAGTTAGGATGCATAAGTTCTACCACCACAAGGTTCCCTCAAATTTCCCCTTTATAGCCATCCCCACCTTTATAGTATCCTGTCCCCATTCCTAGCCCATGGTAACCACTAATCCATTCTCCATCTCCAAATTTTATTATTGCATGAGTATCATGTCGACAAAATCATCTGGGATGACATGTTTGGGGGTTAGTGTTTCTTATTCGACATAATATCTTTGAAATTCATCCATTTTATTTCAGATATCAGTAGTTTCTCTTTTTTTCACCAAGCAATACTCCATGGTGGGGATGTACCACAATTTGTTTGATTATTCAACTTATTGAAGGTTATCTGGGGTTGTTTGGAGGATTTTCAAATAACTAAATGTACAAGTTTTGGGGTGAACTTAAGAGTTCACTTCCTTCAGACAACTGTTCAAAAGTACAATTGCTGAACTGCAGAGGAACTTTTAAAATAAGTCAAGTACCAAACAGAACATAAAACAAGAGAAATAGTTCCAAAAGGGAGAATGCAAATGTGTTAAAGAAGACTTAAAAAGAAAACTGCATGTTTCTTTAGCATCAAAAATAAAATATCATCGCCCACTTTTAATTCAACTTTTTTACTTATGCTTATGGTTTCAACTGCATTATCTCTGGCCTCCTGAAATATTCTCCTCCCTAGACTTAAATTCTTACCCCCTCACATATTACTTGGCTAGTTGGCTAAGCAGGAGCAGAACTTACTACTTTTCTTGACCTTGCTGCTCCTTCTACTGACCATCAATTTGTCTTCCTCCTTCACAGCAACAACTTCGGAATTCTTCCATCCCCAATCTCATGCCTTTAGGCCTCGATCCTCCCTATATAGCACTACTACAAAGCCTTGCAGTTCATTCTTATGTGTCCGTTCTTGTTCCTTTTTAATATTACTAAATTATATATTCTTAAACATGGTCCTAATCCAAAAACATCAATGAATATTCACCATCCTTAGTATAAACATGCAAGTTTCCTGCAATGTCTATAGCTAACTTTTCAATTATATGTTATAGCACAGATATTTACTGTGTTTGGAAATGAGATGAACAAAAAATAATTTTGCTCTTTAATTTCATTAAATGTAGGAAAAAGAGTATCATTTTACATAAGCTAAACTCATATAATCAACCATATAATGAAGATTCCAGCAAAGGCATAAATCAAGTGCCAAGGAAGCACTCTGAGGGAAGGTAAAAACTGTCATTTGTGACTGTGCTACCAGAGTCCTTTGAGTTCGGGCCAGTTGGATTAGTCCATGATTACCCAGTTATATTTTGTTCCTTCTCAACTTTTCTCAAGCTATGGACCCTACCTGGTATACTCTCCCCTTTCTTCATGCCATCTAGCCAAAGTCAACAATTTCTGGCTTTGACCCAGAGCTATAAATCTTTTGGCACATTTCCTTCATCTTTATCACTCGAAATTCAGGAGGATGGCTTAAAACGGATACAATTCCAAAGTAACAGCTGAGCTATATCTAGCCCCCACTTTTTACTCATTCAATAACCAAAGGTTTACTGAACCTAAATATAGCCCTGAGGAATCAGCAAAGAAAGAAGTATTAAAAAAAAAAAAATCAAAAACCTGTTCTTTTTTTTTAGTTATATTTGACATCATTTGTAGTCCCCAGGGGGTACCCACCACCATTTCACCCGTGCACCATCACCTCAGTCCCTTGTGCACCCTCTG
>JAGFMF010011393.1:3008841-3028904 GCA_019455555.1 Galemys pyrenaicus
GGGGGGGGGGGGGGGGGGGGGGGGGGGGGGGGGGGGGGGGGGGGGTGGATTAATTCTTCATGTGGAAGTCCTACCACCTAGTAAATCAGAATATGACAGGACTGGAAAATAGGACCTTTCAAGAGGTAATTAAAGTTAAATGAGCTCATGACGTGGGGCCCTGTTCCAATGTGACTAGTGTCCTAAGAATAAGAAGACACACAGGGATATATGTGCGCAGCAGAACATGTTAAGGACACAGCAAGAAATTGGCTAAAGAAAGAGGCCTCAAAAAAATATAAACTTGATGATTCCTTTATCTTGGAATTTTAGTCTTCAACTCTGAGAAAACACACTTCTGTTGTTTAAGCAGCTCTAGCAACTACACTATTTCCCATTTCACCTTTTCTAAATGTATATGGTATTCAAACATAAACACATAAATACCAATTAGTAGTTATCATTATTTAAAAGAACTCCCCTTTGGAATAGTTGACTCAAGTCTGTTTTCATAAAATCAAAATTTTCTGATTAAGTTTGATTTTCCTATGATAGAAAAAAAGAAAGCCTCATGTATAGCACATGACATTTCCTTTAAAAATTGTCAAGCAATGAAACCTCATTCTCTCCCATCTCCTCACCCAATACAATCCTCATTTGAAGAAAACCTGTGCTTTTTTAATCAACAAAGTCCAAGTTTAAAAGACTGTGGTACTTACTGAATCAATCTGATCTAAGGAAATCTTCCCAACATTTCCTTGTGTACTATAATCTTGACCAGTGTAGGAATGACTAAAAAAAAAAAAAGAACAAAATATTAAAATAGGATTTGTAAAACGTTTCTTGATTATTTCAAACGATATGTTTTTATTCAAATATAGGGTCAGAATGAGAAAACATTTTATAAGTAAATCTTAGCAGAAACATGGACAAGTGTTTTAAAGATATCAGAAGACATCTGAGTAACATACCCCAAAATAATACAAAAATATAGTGACACTCTGAATTCCTGATTTCCAGTGTAGGTTTTCCATTTCCTTACCACAGAAGCATAATGCAACTTATTATTAAAGGTCAAACTTCTACTAGTTACCCTTCAACAGCATGACAGCAAAGAAGAAACTGAGCTTAAATCAGAAATCATCACTTCTTGTTTAAGGCATTTACTCTGTAATATTTTGCTATGGCAATCCTAGCAAATTGATATGCCTAGTATTTTCCATTTTTCCTTTTCTAAATGTATATGGCATTTAAATATAAGCACCTTTTAGTTATCATCACTTAAATGAATTATCCTTTGGAATAACTGATTAATTTCTACCAATTTCTACGTTTGATTTTCCTTACTCCCTACCTACTACTTACTGGTGATAGGGTCCTTGAACAAATTACTCAGACTCTGTATTCCGGGTTCTTTATCTGTCAAGTGATGGATATAATGCCTGCCTTACAATGTTGATAGGTCTGTACTGACATAACTTTTGTTGACGGACCTAAAATCTTATAATCTCTATTTATTAAGATTCTGACTTTAATAATAAAAATAATGAGCACTCTATATGTGCAAAGAGTCCCCTAGTCACCCCCTCACAACGTCCCTGAGAGTGTTTTTATTTTACAGTTGCTAGATGAGGAAAGAGAAGTTCAGAGGCAAAAATAAACTTTTTAGATCAGGAAGCAATGCCATCAGTGCAGTAGGAACTCAAGTCCTTTGATTCTCAAGCCTCTATTTCGTCACTAAAATATGGCATCTTCTATCTATAATAAATTTTCCCATATTATTTATAAATTAAGACCTATAACCTAGTATATACTACCTAAAGCTACCTTTGTTGTTTTTCACCTCCTTGACAAAAGGCCATACCCATGCCCAACTCTGCAGACACTGACTCAAATGCAGGCTCTCGGGTGTAAGTAGTGACAAACAGCTGCTGGATAACCTAGACAGCCACAATCGAACCACAGTCTATGCAGACTCCACAACTACAGGAAAACTCTTAAGTGTTATTACAATCATAAATAAACCCATATACTACTTTTTACCTGCTTGGTTTAGATACTTATGCCACTGAATAATATTTACACAGAAGATGCTCTGCAGAAAGGTTGTCATTCCTACAATCAAGCAACTGTACCAATTAAACACTGGGTTTTTGACTATGAAGCAGAGTGTATCTGGGATGTTGCAGTTACTAGCTAGGAAGCTGTTGGAAGTATGGAATGGCCCTCCTGGGGGTCCTCTCTCCACAAGGTTAATAATGGTCTGAGAATTACTCCAAGAGCAAGATGAGCAGGATGCCGAGGAGTAACTCAGAAGGATCCCATACCCTAAAGTACATTTTCTTGCCTCTGGTATTATCTCACCCTTGCGTAATTAATTTATCACTGGATTCTCTCTAGCCCTTTTATCATAGAGCATGGTATATAAAACACATGCTAAATTAAACCAACACTTGCCATTTAAGTATGTTACATTTTACCATAGAGCATAACCAGAAGATTGTTTTAGTGGACCCCTAAAAAAAAACATATTTCACTTTCCAATATATCTAACAGTGCAGCAAGGAGGCAGCCTGGGACAATGGAAACAGAGGCAGGAGATGAATTCATTCTTATTGTTTATTTTAAATCACTAGTTCAACAAAATCAGTAAGACTGATTTCACTACCCTCATTCTTAAACAACACTGATAATGTCAGGTCTGGCTAACTGACAGAAACGCCGGGGGAAATCAAATGAAATAATACAGTCAATGTGCTTATTAAAATCAGTAAAGCATATTCCAGTGCATAGAGTGATTGCAGTCTTGACCAGTAAATACAGAAAAAATGGAGTGGGAAGGAAGGAAGCGTGATCAGCAGAATGCCAACATCAGGCAACAACACTGACCACTGTAAAGTTGTTTCCTAGTCTACAAATGATTACAATCATCAGATAAATTGGTCAGATCAAACAGACTAGCAAACCCAAAGTCCTCTAAAATAATATAAGATCTGAAAAAAAAATAGATGTACAAACAGGATTATGTTATTGAGTAAATGAGGTCACATAATTACTATGCCACAAGGATGTTTCCCTCACCCCAGATTGTTTTCCTCATCCCAGATGAATACAGCAAGCAAACTACAAAAAGATGATATGTAAAGAGATATATGAATGATGGAATAAAATGCTTAGTCCTCACACTTTTATAGAATACACAAAAGAGCTGAAGTCCCAGGGAAAAAGGGAAAAGCAAAAGGAGAGCAACAATCACTGTAAAGACTTTCATGGAACAACAGAGGGACTATAAGGGAAGTGATAGGCATCACACTTCTCAGAATATTACTGATAGATAGGAAGGTGGTTATCTGACCAGGGAAGGCAGACAAGGAACTCACAGGAGGAAAAATGATAGAAACAACGTATTAAGCACTAGAATTAAGATTAAGAACACTCTAATTCATGATCAGAGACTGACACCTGTCATAATTAGAGGAGTAAGTAATTACTAACAGCATGAGTTTTTTTTTCTTACATCATTGTTCATTTGTGTACAATATTTGATGTCTCCCCTCAGGTGTGATCCCCCAAATCTCCCATTACCATCTTGCCTGTGAACTATCACCATGTTCCTTGCACCCTTTCCTTCCCTGTTTTGTCTCCAATTCCACCTCTTCCCGCTGTGTATCTCAGATCTATAATTTCCATTATGGCTATTTAATACATATTTGAGCTATACAGTTATGAGAGGAGCTGGGTGGAAAAATTTTTCAGATACAAGAAAAGTAGATTATGAAAAGCTGTGTATCCAATGTTCTGTAGGCCATGAAAAAACTAGGAAAAGATTTTAAGCAAGGACTAAGACGATCAGGTTTTCACTTGAAAAAAAGCAGTGTGGAGAAATGGCTACAAAGAAATGGGAAATCAGAATAATTCTGAAAAATAATGCAGTATTCTAGATAAGTAGAGGAGAGCGCTTAAAGCTGTGGTAATAGATGGACAAAGGGGAACAATCAAGGTGGAAGAAAAAGAATAACGCTCCCATAAAATAATAAAAAGTCTCAACAATTCATAGTAGTTTTTGAAACTGGGCCTTTGGTTTTCACTTGGAAGTGTCAAAGGAAGTCACGAAATAGGATTAATAAAAGTACCTAAGAAAAGTGAGGTACCTTCTACCACATTCAAAGCTCAGAGTCAGCTTATATTATTCTGCTCCAAATGAATGCAGCTGCTACACTAATGAACTGTCAAAATATATTTTTATTTTCATGATTGAAAAAATAAATCATTTTTATAAATAAACATTCCTTAATTAATGTATTGGGGAAACAGAAATAGTAATCTTAAGAGCAAAACCAGTTTCTTATTGGTCCAATGGAATATAAAAACACATGCAAACCCAGCAGGAAGTATTTTTTTCAGTCCATTTTAAACAATCACAGCTTTATTTTAAGAAATGCTCTCTGTGTCTTAGGCACTGTTTTCAACAATGAAGATCCGACAGGTTTATAAAAGCGTTCCTGCTTTAACCTTTAAAAAAAAAAAATCAAATATAGCACAAATGCCATTTTTTAATATAGCAGACCAAAAAAGATTTTAATGAACTACAAAATTTAAATTATATCACTAATCACTATTTTGCCAAATATAAAGAATATTTGATTAACTAATCACAGAATCTTGAAAGGTCAAGATTTGATTTCTTTAATTCTCCGTATAGCTACTAATTTACAGTAAAAAACGGAAAAAAGCCTAGTCCAACTATACTTCAATTTGTTCATCCATAAGTATGCATAGTCAGGGGGAGTAGAAGCTGCAGTGATTAACTAGCACTTTCTACATAATTTATCTTTTATTTGCTAGAGAGTCAGGTGAAAAGCATTAAGGGTAAAACGTAGTTTTCTCAAGTTACCAAAAAGTCAGAAAAGTAGTGAAAACAATAAAGATGTGGTTCAGTGAGTATTCAATTATAGTAGAATATAATCTGAAGATACTGGGCTGTAAAAGGATCTATTTTTGCTAAAATGTAACAATTACTACACTGTATCAGCAAATGCATAGAACTCAGAATGACCTTTATTTTTTTTAAATGCCAATAAACAGTCAGACTTTATAAGAGAATGCTTTCATATCCCACTTGTTGTTCCTCACAGAGATTCTAATTACATACATACCATTTTCAAGAGCCTCTGAATAGCCCCTCAATCACTCAGCACATACCTATTAAGCACTTCCTTTATGACAAGTGAAGAGTTACAAGTATGAAGGATGTAGAGATGATCCAGAATATACAATGCAATGGGTGCCACAACAATCCTCAAACAAAATGTTCCCAAGCCCACTGAGAACAGTTTTCCTCTTCAAAAAGGGTGCAAGAACATAAGTACTATGTGGCATTAAAGGTTCTTGATCTATGAAATGGCAATGAATGGTTATATGCTTTAGAAACACAGACTACAGGATTCCAGAATGTTATTGCAACATTGTTGAAATGACTTTATACCTATATATAAAGGCTGACTAAAGAAGGTTAAACTAGAAGGGAGAGAAGACTTGGAGCTCTAGCAAGCAAGGCTGAGAAGAGGTAAAATGGCAATCAGAGAATGAGGGATTCGGGAGGAAAGTGGAAGAGTGAGCGATTATAATCAGAAAATATTTTGAGCTTGAAGGCTTAGAAGTAGGGTGTGAGGATCACACAAAGATCAAAGGCCTATTTATTTCAGTACTTTTATCATTTGTAGTTAAGCAATTTTATATGCATTAAAACTCTCTTAGGGCCTCTCTGGTGGCGCAGTGGGTTGAGCAACGCACTATGAGGCGGACCGCAGCCACTGCAGCACGAGTTCGATCCCTGCTGCCGGCCAGTGGGGGGACCCACATGGTGCAGCAGACCTCTCCTGCTGTGCCCGCTGCTCCCCTCAGCAGTGTGTTTCGGTCGGTCTGCCTGTTCTGCTCCCCACTCTGTCTCTGGTGAATCCTCTCACCTCCTGCGACTCTGGCTTGTACCCCAGCTCTTGTATGCATAAATAAATAAATCTTTAAAAAAAAAAAAACTCTCTTAAATGTTGATCAGGTTCATAAAGGTATGTGATTTGAGTGTACTTAGGCTGTAGGAAGGGTTTTAAAGTAAGCATGCGATAAGGAGATGGCATTTTGGAATAATAAAAAAGCCTATTTTTCTCAGGCTCTGGAGGATATAGTACATATCAGATGGACCAGCAGAAAAAGATAAGCAAAGCCAGGGAAATCTCTAAATCACAGTCTATAGATTTTGTTAGGTCGCAAAAAAGACAAGTAGAAGCAAGAGGGGGAAAAAAACTAAATCTGGGTAAGTAGATACTGAAATACAAGTGTCTAAAAAAGTTAACAAAATTAAAAGTAAACTTTAAATTCTATCTCCTTGTGCAATAACACTAAATCACCATTTTAATTAAAATTTGAGGCTTGTCAAGTTTGAACCCTTTAAAAATCTAAATATATACAATATTGTATTTTCTAATAAAACAATTTTGCAATTGGGTATAACAAACCCTTTGCTTATACAAAAATAATTCAGTGTTAGTCCTTATTTATTTGTTTTGTTCTGTTTTGAGGCGATGGTGCTAACTTACATTATGTACTATAAAAGAACTATAATATACTAAGTGAAAAACACCTTATTACTACATTTGTTCAATAAATTCCAATGTAGCTTAATTAAAAATCAGTCACATTAGAGGAACTTTTTCCTTCCATGTTATTGTGCACATTTAAGAGGTAAGCACAGCTAGTTTTCCAATATAACTAAAAAACAGTAAGTAGAAAACTAAATAAAATGCTGAAAGGGAAAAGGCAGGCTTTCAAAACATTCATAAATTTATTTATAAAACCAAATTTTAAATGAGCCTATCAGATATACAATTAAATCAACCTAATTGGGGTAGAAGATTGACAGAAACTAAGACCAGGAAGGCACAACTAACCACACCCATATGGAACTTGAGTTTTCCTAAAACACTTCTAAATACATCTAGTTTACAGAGTAAAAATGAAGTGGAAAAATAAAAAGAAGAATCTGGAACAGATACATCTGCACACATCTGACCTGTAATTCATAAGTGAAAAGCAGACCTACTCCTGGTCCTTGTAGAAACAACAGAAATTTAAGTCCTGTTCAATTCACCACAAATATCAATATGACCACTTAGTTACTCAACAGGGAATTGGTTTTGAGTGTTGAACTGAGAGTTGAAAACAAAAAAGAAGAAATTATATGAAAGTAGATTTGTGGGTCTCACGGCAAGATTAGCTGGTTAAGAAAAAAAATAATCTTTTCATGCTGTGGCATTGATTGTTAGCAGAAGATTGATCATCACACCTTGACGCCAAGAGTGGTATTCACGAGCTCCACTACTGGGACATAAATGCCACAGGCATTTATGACAAAATGAGAGGGCAAAAGTCAGCTTTTCAAGGGTGATTACTTCTCCAATCATTTTCTCCTTTTCTAACAACTGATGAAAACTTGAGGGAGTAAATGAGGAGCAGTGGAATAATTGCAACACTTTAGGAATTAGCTGTAACTCCTCTTCCTTTGTGTAACTTTCCCTAGACCAATTTACCCAATGCAAAGGTGGAAGCATAACAGGAAATGGGAGCAAAAGCAGAGTGGAGTGATTAGGTTTCAGAATCAAGTAGTCATTTGTGAGCTTGTGAAAAAAACTTCCATTTTTGCATCTCCTCATTGATAAATAGGGAGCATAAAAAGAATGACAATGGTGCCACTCCTAAGGGTTATTATGAGGATAAAATGAGATGTCTGCAAAAGAGTTGGTATTTTCACTCAAGTTGTAAACAGCATCATCCAGGTCTAACTATATTAATCACATTTTGGTGGTTGTTTTTTTCCTCTATATTTAACATCACCAGTTTTTTTCCCTTGAAAATTAGAAAGAAAAATGTACTTCTTTCCTAGTTTCTTTGTACTCTCAAACAAAATATTTTTACTTGAAGTACAATAATTTAGATGACCTTGAAAATCCTGACGCTCTGGAAAGTTCTGTCTATACCAACATTTTAGGACGTTTCCAAAGTACAAAAATTCAGTCTGAAATCCTAGCAATTTCTTTTTTTTTTTTTAAGATTTATTTATTTATGCACATAAGCACTGGGGTACAGGCCAGAGGTGTGGGGGTGGTGGTGAGAGGATTCACCACAGACAGAGCGGGGAGCAGAACAGGCAGATCAACAGAAGCACACTGCTGAGGGGAGCAGCAGGCGAGGCAGGAGAGGTCTGCTGCGCCATGTGGGTTCCCTCCCTGGCCAGCAGCAGGGATCGAACTCATGCTGCAGTGGCGGCGGTTTGCTTCATAGTGCGTTGCTTAACCCACGGTTTGCTTCATAGTGCGTTGCTTAACCCACTGCGCCACCAGGGAGGCCCTGAAATCCTAGCAATTTCAATGGCATCCAATTTTGTAAAGCTGCATTGGCCAGTATAATAGTCACTAACCAAATGTGACTACTGAGCCGATGAAATGTAGCTTAGTCTGAATTAAAATGGTGAGTAAATACGCACTGGATTGCAGAGACTTAGTAGGAAGAAATAATGTGAAACACTTCATTAGTAATCTTTCATATTGCTTACATGTTGAAATGATATTCTGGACATGAGTGAAATAATTATTAAAATTAATTTTACTTAAATAATGTAAAATTATGTACATGGCTCACAATGATAATGATAATGATTATCATTATGTTGTGACTGGCTGGCGCTGTTGTAGTGTGAGGACACGATGAGCTGGGGCAGTCAATGATTCTCCAGGGGGTTGGGTACACCTATAGAACAGCCAGCTGACCTGCCTCAACTTCTATCGTTAATATCAGTCTGTGTCAGTTACCAACGGCACACAAGCTGCAAACGAGCCCTCTAAAGGAAATGCCAAAAGTCTATTGCAAATATGCTTGTTTTCACATTTAACTTGGGAATCTAGTTTTCAACTTTAGCCACAGTTTGCCATTTGTATTATTAGGAAAGCAATCTTGAATTCTGATTAGTTTGGAAGTAAGCCAAATTGTTTTCTAGGGAAAAACAGAGCTGAGACACATTTCTATTTGGGAGTCTTTGGAGCTGCCTGGCCAACCTCAACAACTAATTACAACTGTCCATTTTCTCACTTACAAGAAGTCATTCTATGGAGGCTATGTATGTAGATGATTGCAGCACGTTGAGTCAGGCCAGAATTCCTCTGCTAACATCAGGGAGTGTCTCTTTACTTTTTTTGCCCACCATGAGATAGATCCTGAGGTTCATAAAACATACTTCTTTCTTTGTCAAGCATTTCCGAGCTCCCTTGAACCTATAAAGGTTAACACTATTCACTCCTTTCTATCTGGCAAGCTACAGTTTATCATATTCAAAAAACTGGCATAAAATAAAAAAGCAATGAAGAAACCATCACCAATAACAAAGCTGATCTCTGCAACAAGAAAACATATTTATTTGGACCATTAAAAAGTAAGCTAACACATCTTTCAAAATGAACTGTAATCTACCTTATATCATTCTATAAGAGTATACGAAGTTCCAATACAATTTCACATATAGCCAGGTGTAATCATGGCACAAATGGAAAAACAATTTCAGGAAGAGGAAACAATGGTTTTGTATATCACCCATATATCCACTTTTGCAATCACAATTTCATCCACTTTGAACATTAAAAAAAAATACTCTGTCCACATACTTGAGGCTATTCAGACTTTTAGAAAGCGCAATCCTGCAGTTTGGATTTGTTGGGTGGGTGGAAATCAAGGGAGACGAAGTTGCAATATATCATTTCCTACTGTGAAAGATATCACAAGAAAATTCACTCAACAGCTGTCACCACTGAAATTGAAATGAGTTTCTTTTTACAGCTAAATCCCTAGTAAATGGTATCTAACTTGTGTTAGCCCAGGCGATTTTTCCCCGCAGTTATTCCAAATGAGAACACAATCAATAAAAATTCTGTTATAAATTGGAAGTAAATTATTTTCCACAAGTGTGAAGCTTACTCAATTTTACGTTAAAAAAATCTCCCCCAAAATACTACCATCAGACAATATATAGTATAATGATCTTTATTTCCCTGTAACTGGGAGAAATTGTATGATTCCAAGTGGTTCACATATCCAATACAAATCAAGATCATATGGGTTTGCACATCAAGTAAAAACTATAAATGGCATGATTGCTACTTTTCTTTATTTTAGATTGGCCTCATCTTTCCCCAAGTGGTCCATATTTTGCTATTCATTCCAATTTCTAAGCTGCAACAATTCAATGAACTGCAAGAGAACTGAAAGTTGCCTCTCATTTTTCTATCAAAAATATCTGTATTTTACATTTGTCAAACATTATTGAGCAGTACTCTTAAAATGAGTGCATTTCATTGTATGTAAATTGTACATCAATAAAACTATTTTTAAAAGTAAAATATATAAATCCCTATAAGATACAACAGCCCTCTATAATTATTTCCACCACATACATTTAAAGTCATCAGCAATTATCTACAGTGCCTGAGAGAGTGATCATGAAAAACTTGGGAATTATAAGGAACATGGAATAAAGTTCTAGCATCCAGTAAAATTAATACAATAAATTGATGAAGAACTTTTCAGTCCCTCACAAATAATTTCTAGAATTTGAAGTGCTTCTGAGATTGGCTATCACAAGTGTGAGGCATTCTAAAATACTCTCATATTTGTTCTCCAATAACAGTAGACAACCAGGGATGCAATATTTTAGGCATTTTGGAGGGGGACAGAGATGAAGGGGCCAGCTAATGAGGGTTACTAAAAGTCACAGTCCAGAAATCACATTACATATTTTCCATATACATTCATTTAGTCTTACCAAGCCATTAATGTTGGCTCATAATATTTAAGGCTTTCGTTTCACAGAATAAAATAGCAAGGTATATAATAATTTTGCTCTGTTTTCAATTGTTGAAAATGTTTCAACATTTTAATAAGACATCAAGGAGAAAAGAAACGGAGGACTACTTTTCTGAGGTCACAGAGAAACAAAAAGTACTCTTGGTCATCCATGAAATCAGACCTTGATTTCATGAAAAAGAAGCCCAAGTCCTAAAACAAAAGATAAAACTGGCAGTGGAATTCTGCAAAGGTTAAGAGCACATTTTTTATCAGAGTTTTACCTTAGAAATGAGAGAAAATCTACCAGTGCTATCGTCTAAACTACCATCTCAGTCAGTATCAATAGTTAGCAGTTTGAAAAAAATGAAAGAGCAACTCTCCTGCCCGCCTGTGGTCATGCAGGTGTCTCTCTTTTAAAAGAGAAACCATGCAGGTGCCTTTTCCTAATAAGCCTGTCTTTTAAAATGTAAAAAGATAAATAGACTGAATGAGAGGCAAAATTTTAAACCTGAAAGTATTTTCTCCCATTCATTCAAGTGTTTACTGGCGTCCTATTTTGTCAGTCACTGTTATAAGTAATGGGCAAACAAGATGGACGAATTCCTTGCTCTAATGGAGCTTCCACTATAAACAAACATCTAACAAACAAATGAACAAATAAAAATGATAATTTCAGTGAGCAATGCTGTTGTGAAGAAAACTAATATATTATCATAAAGCTTAGAGGAGATGACTTTAAATAGAGTAATTCAGGTTAGACATCTGTAAGATCTGATTAAAATGTCCCAACTAACTTCATCTAGATTATATACATACAGTATATTAGTAACTAAGGTATCATTATTAAAAATGGACTTTTTTCACAAATCTGAATAGTAATTCAAAATTAAAAAAGGGTTAAACCTTCAGTGTGTCTCAGTAATGTCAAAATTCATTGACGTTTATTTTATTTGTGCTAAGTGAAATATGATTATCTAAATGTATCTCAAATATGATCTAGAACTACACTTTCAATCCAGTAACCATTAATTATAACTGACTACCGAAATTTTAATTCATTAAAATCAAAATTTTAAATTCAGTTGTCTAATTACATTTGTGATATTTTAAGCATTTAAAGATTATGTGGTTTTGGCTACTGGGTTGAAGAGCACAGGTATAGAACATTTCCATCATCACAGAAAGTTCTATTACACAGCACTAAACAAATTACTTTTAGTTGCAAATCTATCACAATAACTACCACAATGCTTTCTCAGACTTTTTAAGAAAGTTATTTTGCATAGCATCATCATTTTGTACTTTGTTAGCACTTTATGCTTAACACAGTGTAAAATAACTAATTTTCTTTGTTACTTAACTAGAGGACAATCAATGCTTTAAAAGAAACACAATGAATAAAGAATAAGAAATTTAATAACTAAAGAAAATTAAAGTACTTGAAAAGCATAAGAAATCATAAATTTTGTATTATAGGAAGACCGCCAGCATCTGTAATCCAGAAATCCCCAAGCATACTTTGGAGTAAGAGCACTAAAAGAAATCTAAAGTGTTTAGTCCCAGATAAGCTGCCAGAGTATTGTGACATGCAAAGTTTCATTAATTCCATGATGCTAAGTGCGCCCACAGGGTCAAATATCTCTACTGTGATAACAGGTATCATAATTTATTGTAACTACAGTAGTTAATGTTCTCTTTACTGATCAACATTAATTCCTATAAGAACAGAATGAAATATGTGTCCGTAGAACCTAACATCACCTTTGGCATGTAGCAGGAGTTCCCTTAATATAAGTTAAATAAACAAGAAAGCAATCTCCTAGAATGCTAAAATATCTTTACTAAATAGCTCTTACATAAAAGTTCTTCTCCAAGTCACAGCCACCACGTGCAGCCTCAATACAATTTCTTTAATTATGGTGTTCATGGATACAGTAGCCTTTCCTTCCTTGCCTCAGAACTAAGAACCTCCATTCCTATGTTTACAGCTGCCTCATTCACTCCTCAGTTCTAACAGGAGTGAGACTTGCACCTGTACCTTTACAATGCTGTGTTTAAGCCACCAGCCTAAACCACTGACATTACCTACTTCTGATTTGACTGTCCTGGGGCATTTAACAATGCTTACCATTCCTTTTTTTGAAATCTTTCCTTTAGCATCTTTTGATACCACTATCTCTTGCTATGTTCCTGTTTCAGTCAAGATTCCTCCCTGACATTATAACTGGATTTTTTGCTTAATTCATCTCCTACTTCCATGGCTGCCCATCACAAATCATTTAAACCTGATGTTTTGTGGGTTCCATTCATGGCCACTTCCCTCTTTTTGATCACTCTATACTCTCTTTGAATCACAACCATTACTCTGATTTTAAGCACCACCTATCAGTGATTGGAAAATCTCTCTCTCTCTAAATCTCCTTCTTAAACTGAGTCTATATTCAACTATTTACTAAACATTTCCCCTGTATAATCTCCATAGGCATCTCAAATTTTAAATGTCTGAAACCACCGAGCCTATGATCTCAGCAATCCTATTTATTCCCTAATCCCCCTGTCTTCCTTCAATCTCCTTTTTAGTCAATGTCAATATCATTCTCCAAGGGAGATTAAAGTTCAGTCCAATTGAAGTATCCACTGTGAGTCCCTCCTGCCTTAGGCAAGCTGAATCCAAAACAATCATGGCACATTTTTTAAGGAAATATTTCGGCGAAGGACACAGTTCAATTAATAAAATAATGTACTTTGCCTTTAATTCTATTAGGCAGGTATACAAATTTTATGACATGTTTAAGTATCTCTCTCAAATGAAACCAAAACTGCTTAGTACTTCAGAACAAAGATTATCTTATTTTTTTTTTAACTCTAAGCATGTAAGAGGCACTCAGTAACTGATGGACATGAATAGTGAATAAAAATACTACTGCATTTAACATAAGATACTGACGCAAATGTTTTTCTGCGCTTAATTTAATTTTTAACTAGAGAATTAGGTTCAACTAAGAAAATTCGGAAGCATCACTTTTACATTTTTAGAATAATATATATGGTTCAGCAATATCCACATTATTAGGTTGGCAAATGTTGCACTAATTCTCTTTGAGTCCTATAAAACGATTTGAGACTCTCTATATTGCTAGTTCAATTTTATAGGTATTTATATCATCTCCCAAATTAGTTTTATTGACAAATTTAATTATAATGCTATTCATCATTCCTCTTTGATCATCAGAGGCACTAAACAAAATTAGACCCAATAATGATCTCAGTCTTAACCTCCTAATGGCCATCCCTTTTAGGTAACATTTAAATTATACAGTTCATGGAAATCAATGATGATTATTTTTTCCTAACAAGATTATCATTAAATCTCAAACCAAATAGTACTCTTTCCTATTCTGACCTAAGCAAAAGGAAAGGCAAAAGAAAGACATTACATTTAGATAGCCAAAAGGGAGAGTTCAATAGCCTAGAAAGCATATCAAAAGGTTACTCTGTAGAACAAAGTGTCAAACCATGCACATCAGCTACAGCCTGACACACAGATGTTTTTGACATGGCAATAAAATGAGAAACCTTTCAGTTTAATAATAAAAAAGCAACATCGGTTGGTGCATATTACATGTTGCATCTAGTCCTAGTCGCCTAGCAACCAGTCATGAGTGAACTCCACAGAGAACGGAAGTCCAAACAAGTGTAGTTTGTGCAAGTTTCAAGGGCTTGAAGAGACCTGTCAGTAGTTAATCTAAATTCTAGATGACAATTACCATACTGACATGGAGTTATGAGAATCCATCATTACTGCACAGACTCAAGCACTAACTAGAGAGGAGATTGAATCCCTTCAGTTTATATATTTTGAATCAGTGGTTATTATAGGAAAAACATTTGTGGCAATATCACCTATAAATTATAAAAACTTTATGAAGAAAAAATCACTTATTACATGTAAGCATACATAATGCATTCATTCAACAAACGACACAACACGTATATATCATGTGTCAGATACCACCCAGGCCACTGAAAATACAAATATGAAAGTCACTTTGCAAGCTCTCCAGCAGCTCACACGATGGAGAAATTAGACAAGTAAACAAATCATTACAATATCATATAAGTTCTGTAATACAAGGGGAATAGCCATGGATAGTACAGTAACATACAAAAACAGTAGAGTCATACTAAGGGCAGAGGATGAATGAGAACTAAATGGTGAGGGAAAAATTATCAGAGGACATAATATAAGCTAAGTCCTAAAAGACAAGCAAAAGTTAGTCAAAATACATAAGTGAAGGAAGGAGAGACAAGAATTCCCGGCAGAAAAAATGCTTGCAGGGAGCACTGAAATAAACAATGCATCTTGAAATAGAGGAAATTTGAGGAATTCAGTATGACTAGAAGTTAGGGTACCATACTGAAACAGACCAAAGAGATAGGCCAGGGTCCTTTCAGAAAAACTTCATATTCTAGGGTAAAAATTAAGATTTTATCCAGAATGAAACTAAAGAGACATGGGATGGTTTTAAGCCAGGAATAACATAATCACTGTGACAATGATCTGAAATACCCCAGAAAGGACAAAAGCGGTTTTCAAGGACAACAGGCAAAAGGTCACTATAGTAAAAGACACACTCTCTTAAATCATCAACAAATTGGGATGGACAGGAGAGAGAGGATCTAGGGAAGTTCACAGAGCACTCTGGGAAATCTAACAGCTATGTATACTATTCATGCTACTCAGTCACTGAGGAAATGTCAGTCTGATCTCCCTCAGAGCTTAAAAAAATATCTGTGGGGTGCAAAAGTTACTGACAAGAAATGGAGAAGAAAAAGAGGGAGGAGGAAGGGACTGGAAAAGACAAAGAACACAAAATGATACTAGAAAAGATATTCAAATTTCTGAATGAGAACTAAAATTCTAAGTTTTAAAAAAAATTCCTAAAAGAAAATACTTTGGTACTTGTCTACATATAACTTTAAAATGTAGTTACCTTGGATAATACAGACTAATCATAAACTTTCGGGGGGAAAATGTAACACATACAACAAGGAATTACTATCCTTTATATCTAAAGTATATACTATCAAAATCAGGAGCTTCCATCAAATGGGCAAAGATACAGGTAGTTAATCCCACCCCAAATAAAAATGAATAAAATGTTTTAAAAATCATTCTTATAATCATCAATGAGATGCACAATAGTATCTCTATGATTCACGTATTAAACTAGCAACTGTTTTGCTTATTCAGGAAAGTAAAATGGAAAATCTTGTACAACATAAAAATATAAATAGAATATGATTTTTGAAAAAGAAATGCAAAGACTTAAATCTTTTAAATGGTTCATATGCTTTGACAAAGCAATTCCACTTCTGAAAACTTATGCGAAAAAAACACAAAAATACAGATAAAGTTTACATACAGCATTTTTTATATTAATGAAAGGAACTGGAAATGGTCTAAATGCCTCCCAATGGGAGATAAATACACTACAGTCCAGCAATACACGAAAATATAATGTAGTCACTAAAATTATGTTTTTAGAGAGATTTTAGTAATACAAAAAAGGACTTACAATGCATAAGGTAAAATATAACAACTATATAAAGTATAATTTCAAAATTGAGTTTTAAAACAGCAGAGAGAAAAGAAGTTCTTGTTTCTGAGTAGTGATGAGTTTTTCCTTTTTCTTGTATTTTTTTAAGTTTGTCTTTTAAATAACAAGGATATGTTGTTACTGTATTTAGAAAACAAATTCACCTATTCCATGGACCCCTCATAAAACATGTGGGGTCTCAAGTTTGTCTCAAGTTTGTATTTTAGAGCTCATTCCTTTCAAATCTTTCTGTGTCAACTTTCTGCTCTTTTTTACTTAAACTTAACTAATTCTACACACTTCAATTAAATTCAAAAAACAGGGCACAGCAGGTTGAGCACCACACTGTGAAGCATCAAAGGCACAGCCAGTCAGGGTGGGGACCCATGTGGCAAGGCAGACCTCTCCTGCCTCTCCTGCTGCTCCCCTCAAGCACTGTGTTTTGGTCACTCTGCCTGTTCTGCTCCCCACTCTGTCTCTGGTGAATCCTCTCACCTCCCGCAACTCTGGCCTGTACCCCAGCTCTTGCATGCATAAATAAGTCTTTTTTTAAGAAGGCAAAAAATAAATTCAAAAAGCATTCTATAACACCCTAACATTGAGGGAAACAAGCATATTAAGTTACAGACTTAAAGAATTAAAGCCAGAAAAAACCTTTTCTAAGTTTTTAGTAATTGAAGGGGTTTTAAACATTTTAATATACATTGCCCACATTAATACACTTGCATTTATAAGCAAAACAAGGTGGTGTCTTTGTTTTACCTGAGGTGGTTAAGCAGAGGTTGAAGTCTCTCGTCAGACTGCACAGCAGGCAAGGACCGGGCTGTTAACTAAAAGCAGAGAATAGGATTAACAGACCAAATATTGAAAAGTTTTAATACTAAATAGAAAACAGGATAAGGAAAGCAGAAGATGAGTAGTACTTAAAAGATATAGGACTTTTTTTAAAATCAAAAGTTGTACAGAATGCTGATTCAGGATTACAGCTAACTATATGGTGCTGACTGTAGAGTAAGTCAATGAGTTTAAAAGAGAAAAGAGGCAAAACAAATAATAAGAAATGATACTCAGGGCCTCCCTGGTGGTACAGTGGGTTGAGCAATGCACTATGAAGCAAACTACAGCCTCTGCAGCACAAGTTCGATCCCTGCCTCCAGCCAGGGAAAGGACCCACATGGTGTAGCAGACCTCTCCTGCTTCAACCACTGCTCCCCTCAGCAGTGTGTTTCAGTCAGTCTGCCTGTTCTGCTCCCTGCTCTGTCTCTGGTGAATCCTCTCACCGCCCTGGACTCTGGCCTGTGCCCCAGCTCTTGTATGCATAGATAGATAAATCTTAAAAAAAAAAAAAAAAAAAGAAATGATACTCGTTTGAATTCATGAAAATGACTCTTTATGAAAACATTATCTTTGAAAATAAAATAGGAAAATTTTTCACCTTATAGCAACCTACTCAGTAACACTGAATCCTAGGATGATGAAAATATTATAAAGGACTTTAATTTATAGCTAAGTCATGGTGAAATTGGTTACATGCTCGTGTATATACATGTCTGTGTGTGTGTCTCTCTCGCTTCCCTCCCTGCCCCCCACAAACACACAATCATGCATTCCTTCATTTTGATAACCACATTACTATGAGAAACCAAGACTATCTTTTTAACACACAAAAGCAACTTCAAGTCCTTAGTAGGAAACAATAACTCAATTGACAATTCCTGAAAGAGTTTTCCTTCAGACAAACAGCAAACTGCAGGATACCCTTTGGCTGTTATAGGGTATCCTCTTCAATTATTTCATATGTTAGAATTTTCTGAAAGTGGAAAAGTTCAAAAACTTTTGAGTATTATGCAAGTAAAATAAAAACATGACTTCCAAAATATTTAATAAAAACCATACTTATGAAAAATAATAATGATGGAGAAACATTACCAATTTCATGCAATAGTCAAAACATGTCCAAAAAAATTACTAATTTAAAGTACAAAAAAATCAACCCAAATGCCCAAAAATACATGACTGGATCAAGAAGATGTGGGATAGATACACAATAGAATACTATTCAGTAATTAAAAAAAAAACTAATGCCATTCACAGAAACATGGATGGAACTTGAAGGGACTATGCTCAGTGGAACAAGTCAGAAGGAAAAAGAAAAATAACAGACGGTCTCACTTATAGGAGGAATATAGGATATCAAGGGAAAAAAATCAACAACAACAACAAAAATAAAACACAACAAAACAAAACAAAAATATACAGACAACTGAAAATCAGAGATGTTCTGAAGGAACTGGGATCAGGACAAGGATGGGAAGAGCACAAAGAAGTATGGTGATGGTGCACAGGTGGATTGGTGGTGGGAATTCTATGGCGACTACACCTAGAAAAGACAGCAAGCATTGTGAGAAAAAAAATAAATACAATATGTTTTTAAATGAAGTACAATAAATGACCTATACTACATGCATACTACAATTCTAGCATAGTCAAAAGACTTTCCCTAGAAAATGTTGTCGAGTATTTCATGACCTATGTTACCAAGGTTTTATAAATAGAACACTTTAATATGTCCTATATCTGCTAATGTCAAATTAATTTCACCATACTAGAGATTTCATGGTTCAACAACTTGCTCTAAAAGGATTAAAATATTTTATCTAGATATTTGAAAAGTCAATTTTCTGAAAACAGATGGAGCAGTCAAACTGGACTATTTCAGTTGCTTCTGTTCAACCCATAGAGCATATGCCATCTAATCAAAGTGTTTTTCCTACATGAAAGCAAACAAAAACTCCACAGTAATAGAAAAATATTTCTAAATGCCTACTCATTCCATATAGGAAATATTTCTCAACTCAGCCCTATCTTAACTTTAAATCTTCATTTCCTGTTTCCTGAACTATGAATATGATACCCTCTCCATCTATCACTTCTGCCTCCATTCTTTCCTCTCCCTAATTTAATCCCTATATCAAGACCAGAGAGAAATTTTCAAAACGAAAGTTAGCCACTCCTCTAATGAAAACCCTTAATAACTCCCTCAGGTTCTCTGACTGAAGTTATTATTATTATACCCATTCTCTCATCAGACATTTTTCAAAGCTCTCCTCCTGGGCCGCACTGCTGACATGCTAAGTAGAGCAAGACTGTGTTGGCCTATCCAGTCTCTGCCAACTGCACAAGACACCACAGGAGCATAAATTCATCATAGCTCCAGTTTCCGGAAGAAGATTTGAGTCCCTCTCTACCCTACAACTTATTTTAAGTTTCAGTGTCTGACAAGAATAATTCCTAAACTATGGGTCAATGCTCCGAGTCAAATTATCTCAAGGAAGATTCTGAGTTTTCCACAGGTTTGCTTTCAACTTTTAAAACAATTAGCATTTTCCAAAAGTGCACCTATCTCTTCGTATTAAGGAGATGAGGTAATAAAGCTATTATGAAGCTCTTTAAAGTGGCAAAGCCATCTGGTGACCTTTTGCTGATAGAATCTAAATTTCATTTTAGGGATTGCTGGCTCCATCATTTCTTTTTTTTTTTTTTTTTTTGAGAGATTTAGTAAACAATTTATTTTTTTTTTATTAGTTATATTTGACATCA
>JAGFMF010011393.1:3029235-3164203 GCA_019455555.1 Galemys pyrenaicus
TAGGAGTGGGATTGCCGGATCATATGGTAGTTCCATTTCTAGTAGACTGAGGAACCTCCATACAGTCTTCCATAATGGTTGGATTAGCTTGCATTCCCATGCTGGCTCCATCATTTCTTCTGAAATTTCTCTCCGAGTCCACGTAGCTACTACTACACACACCTGACCAGGAGGGGCACCATGCCTATAGCACATGCAACTTAACATATGTTTAATAAGTATTTACTGAATGTGTGGCAAGTCCAAAAGACAACTCAACCTGTGTCATTCCTTTATTTTTTTTAAAGATTTATTTATTTCTGCACAGAAGAACTGGGGTAGGCCAGAGGTGCAAGGTGGTGGGGGTAAGAGGATTCACCAAAAACAGAGTGGGGAGCAGAACAGTCAGGTTTACTGAAATATACTTCTGAGGGCAGCAGCAGGCAAGACAGGAGAGATCTGCTGTGCCACGTGGGTTAGCTCCCTAGCCAGGAATCAAATTCAGGCCATAGATGATAGCACTAACATTTAAAACCTTCTATGCCTCCTTAAATTGATAAAAGTAAAAGTAGATCTATGTCTACATTTCATAGTTTTTTTTTAAATTTCTGCCTTAAGCAAAACTAAACTTCACACAAAACTAAACCACAATTGTCAGCCTTCTGAGAAAGCAATAGCCTATCATTACAAGATTTTCAACATTAAGGACTTCCCTCTACAATCTGAAATGAAAATGTGTCTAATTTAAATAGACTTTGGTACCCACATGTTTTAGCTGTTTGCTTTTTTAATAGTAAAATACAATAATCTCCTTGACACATAAATCACCAAGAAATAAGAGAGAGCTCTATCACAGTTTACGTCAGTGAAGTTTCAATGGGTTGAATTAGGGCTGTTTCATGGGAACCACAATAAAAGCTGGCATAACATACAGCTTATTTCTTATTATTGTTAAGAGGTCGAATGTGAACTGTTAAGCTATCCTTACATGATTATGGACGTATTTCGCACACTGAATCAGGCAATGCAGGGTCGGTACTGTTTTCTGACAGGTATAACAGACTACTAGCTCTTAAATAAATCTCATTTTAAAGATTAATAGTCTTGAGTAAATCTTGCATTTTGCCACACGTTTGGGTATAAAACATAATAATGTATTTTGCCAACTAATAATTCTCCTTTTTAATGTCAAATAAAAAGCACATGGGTTCAAAGTCACAGACGATAAAAGAAAATCCAGAGGGGTCAGGTCCAACCTTGTCATTTAACACTGGAGGAACCTGGATTCTTCAGACCAGAAGCAGCCAGCTGCTGGCAGCTGAGCAGAGCCTGTGTTGGGCCTGCAATCAGGCCCACACCACACGTGTGCAGGGTATTTTTCACCATCACATTTAGATTCAAGCACTCCATACTTCATACATAAGCCAAGTAAAAGGCCTGACCCCCAGCATGCTGCTGTCTCCTCTCACTTCACTTTTCAAACAGGACAATTTTTCAATATTCATAATCCCATAACAGCTTTCAATCTGGAAGATTCCCCAATTTTGGCACTGAAGTTTTCCTCACATCATTTGGGATATGGCTCAGATATAACCTACTCCCAGAGGCCTTCCCCAGCCACCACTGGGAAAGCAGCACCCTATCCACAGGTACTCTATTACTCAATTATCTCACAATATTTACTATGATCTGAAGTTATTAGTTTAATGGCATATGTCTGTCTTCTTTTACCCATAAGAATAAAAGCTTTGTCACTATCCTTTTCTGTTTGATGACTGCTTAAAATAGGATGTGGCATGACAGGCAAGAGATGTTATAGGCATGTCACTATAAAAAAGGGGGCACTGCTGTGACAAGAACAGGTGCCATTTTCCCCGTCCCTCAGTTCCATGTTGCCAGCATCTCAGATGCCTTCTTGGACCACAACTCCCAGTGTGTCATGAATCAGAATTCCAGAATGGAGGACAACTGGAAAGGAAAAAGGAGGGAAAAGGAGTGTGTGGTTGGAGAGACATGTGGAGAGGCTTCTGGTACTTTAACACTTTGACAAGAGGGTTCTTCAAGGGTGATGGCAGCCTTCATCTCGCCTTAGCCAGCTTGGATGATACAAGATGAATTTCTGATCTACCCCCTCTCAAGCCACCAGGCCTGTCCAACTCACAGCTTGTTTTTTCTTGCCAGGAGATATTTTGGACTCCTGGCAAGCACTACACCCTGCTCTGTGCCCAGTCTGTTTGACTGGGCATTTGCCCAAGAAAGGGTGTGTGATTTTTGGAGTTTGATCAGGAGTCTGTTATTCGAAATCTTCTCTCAGTCTCTCCTCTGAACTTCACACCAATCAAAGATCTTTAAGCACACCAAGAGTTTTATCTCATTTCCTTAAAGCACATGTCTGGCTGACCCCTTTTAGAACAGTAAAAATGGGGTTTTCCCTTTAGTGGTATGGGTTACTGTTCAGTTTTTCCCGGTTTCAGAGGCACTCAACAGTTACTATATGATGAATGAAATGTTTATCTGTATCAAATATTTCCAACAGAAGCAGGAGTTTAACACATTTGTCCTAAATGCTGGCCCTTTTTGTCTTGCATTTCTAAAGTTTTCCAAAGTAAATATGATCTACCAACTAGGGGAGCCATAAACATTGCTCCCTCCATTTTCAGATAAATGGAGTATCTACAGTAGTCCCTTTAAAAAAGGGGAGGGGCCTCCCTGGTGGTGTGAGGGATTGAGTGTTGCACTGTGGGGCCTCCTTAGCCACTGCAGCTCAAGTTTGATCCCCAGCCAGGAAGGGGATCCACAAGGCACAGCAGCCCTCTCCTACCTTGCCTGCCTACTGTTCCTCTCAGCAGTGTATTTCAGTAGATCTGCCTGCTCTGCTCCTGATTCTTTCTCTGGTGAATATTCTCACCCCTACAACTCTGTCCTATACCCCAGCTCTTGTATGCATAACTAAAATCTTTAAAAAAAAATTTTTAAAGGGGAAATGTTCAATCAAGCAATGCACTTGAAACCAATGATCCAATATTCAGAGAAAACAAGTGGCCCAAACTAGCAGTTCAAAACTCAAATTATGAGTATATAATAACAGATTCTATAAAAAAAAAAAGACAGTTCCTTCCTTCAAATCTATGTTTTGTTTTCTGGGAGGCTTTTGTTTTCTTGTGTCATTAAATAATAGTTACAAATAAAACAAATATCCATTGAGTATCTACTTTTCCAATATTACTAAAAACTTAAAATATGCAAAGTTCAAAGCCTTTTACAGTGACCACGTGTGTAACACACCACACACACACACACGCACACTCACTCTTAGCCTGGCAATACAGAGGTTGCTTCAAAGATATAAAGATAGTAAAGAGCAAATGTGACCTTACTCAAGCAAGACTCACTTAAATGTAAAAAAGTATCCTTTTTCCTTATATTCAATTCTAAAATTACAGTACTATGTATACACTTTTCAGGATACTTTTGTTAAATAAATGGGTTGCAATTTCTGATAGATAAGTTATTTTGAAAGGAAATCCAAAACATTTGTCTCAAATACTCCTATCCCAAAAGACCTAAAATTTCAAGAAAAGTGAAAATTAAATAGCAATTAGAATATTAATATGCTAATGGATGGAATAACCTGACTATAAAGCATGCTAGGTTCCAGTATCTTTTTAAGAGAAAAATAATCACATAAAACATTTTCTTCCTAGACTTTTCACTTGGATCAGAATGCAAAAGTCTTTTTAAGATTACCATCCTGTTATTTATTACACAGGCCCTTGTTATAGTATTTTGTACACATTTGTGTTTGAAATAGTTCAAGAGAAGACCAAACGGAGGCTAATTTTCTCGCAATATGAGGAATGCCTTAGAAAACGATAATCCAGTGATCTGAGATTTTAAAAAGTCAAATTATGGCAAAAGCATTAGCAATAGAAAGAAACAAAAGCGAGAAGCATGAAGGTATATTGAGAACTAAAAAAGAAAGGTAAGTCAGAAGGGACATCCAGGTAGGCATTGAGTTCTATTTTTTGCAATATAGTGGCTATGGGAAGAGGAAGTTGGGAGAAAAGGAAATTATTAGTTATAGCCATGCTGAATTTGAAGTGATTTTGAATCCAAGAGACAACTAAATGTATATGGATCTTTAATCCAGAAGATGATATGGAGTTACTGATTTGTAACTGTTATTGGTAAATAAGTAGCATATAAACAGAGGGACTGGAAAAGTATACAGCAGAAATGCTGGACTGTCGTTGACTAGTACTACAATGACAGTTCACATAGCACTGTGTTGAGGGTTCCTTCTAAGTCGCATCTGGGAAAGAGTTCAAGACTGACTACCAATGTCTGCTCTGGATATGAAATGGGTGATTGGCAGCATCTGCCAGGTATGTGCTAACCTAAGTGATAGTAAAATAATAAGAGAAAAGGGAATTTTGCCAAAAACTTAAGTTTTGTAACACTGATTTTATTAAGCAATTAAAAATTTATTAGAGAATAAACAGCAGCTCCTTTAACACTTTTGTTACACATTTAAAATAAATGAATTCCACTTTTAAAAAAAAAAATGCTTCTCTGAGGAAAACAGTATTCTCTAGCTAAGACGTTCACTGCTGTTCTTAAAAAGCCTGAAGGAGAATGCGTGGCCCGCCAGGCACTGCTCTAACGCAGAATTTTTTGAAGGGGGTTGTAAAAAGAAGAAAAATATTCATGATTTTCCTGAAGTGATGGGCATGAAGGGAGAGAACAAGAATCTACACAGAGGTAACTATATGAATAAATATGGTAAAGGGTTCTTAAAGAGTCAACAGACATTTGTAAAACAGAGGTGACTCAATCAGGGGAAAATGAGTAACTAGAGGGCGGCTTCATTTTAAAATAATAAATCCCACCTCTCTGAACTGCTCACCCAACGCCGGCTAAATTAAAACACATAAAAATGACAGGAAAACAATGCTCACTTGGAAAATATTGCTCAATTTTGTTCTCTGGTTGTTTGTACCCTCTACTACTCGCTTCAGCTTCTTTATAAAACTCAAGAGGAACAACAATTTGCACTATCAAAGTTGCAACTTAAAAGAAACCCAAGATAGGTGATCAGCCAGCACAAGTACGATCTTTCTCACATAATCTTGTTCTACTCACATTTAGGTGTTCTTTTTGTTCTGCTTTTGTTTTTTTATTTTTAAGAGACTTTAATTTTTAGAGCAACACTGGGTTCACAGCAAACGGAGAAGCCACAGAGACTTCCCTTACACCTTCTGCTCCTCACATGACCAACCTCCTGCATTATCAGCAATCCCCATAAGAGCGTGTTTTTATTACAACTGATGAAACTACACAGATACATCATTACCAACCGAAGTCCGCAGTTTACATAAGGGTTCACTATTAGGGTTGTACTTTCTATGGGCTGTGACAAATATATGGTGACACGTATCTATCACTATAGATCATACAGTCTTTTCACTGCCCTAACGATCCTCCGTGCTCTGTTCTTCATCCCTGTCTCCCTCCTAACTCTTGGCAACCTCTGAACTTTTTACTGTCTCCCTAGTTTTGCCTTCTGCAAGATAGCATGTAGTTGGAATTATAAGGTCTTTTCAGATTGGCTTCTTTCACTTAGTAATATGCATTTAAGGTTCTTCGGTATCTTGGCAGCACTTCTGTATCTTGCTAGTTCACTTCCTTTCAATAATAAATAATACTAGATGTATTAAAGTTTATTTGTTCATTCACATTTGAAGGACATTTTGGTTGCTTCCCAGTTTTGGCAATTTATGAATAAAGTTGCTGTAAATGTTCCTATGCAGGTTTTTGTATGGATGTAAGTTTCAAATGTTTTTTCTTTTTTAATGAAAAACAAATTAGGAAAGGTTTTCAAAATGCCTTTACATTTTTGTCATTTCATACAAGATTTGAGGTGGTTCCTATTGTACCTTATAACTCCCCAAGAGTATCAAGCCAAAAATAGAATGTGATTTCTTTTCTACTCAGTTGAAGCTGCACAGATTATACTTATGATATATTCTAAGAGACACAGTTTATAAATCAACAAAAAAAAACTTTTGAAACCAACAACTTATTGAAAGAAACCTCACAAAAGACCTAGCTCTAGAGAGAACAGGTTGTTCATCAGTACTACTTTTATTACTGGGACCAAGGCAGATGTCAAGTAAAATTAGCTTTTACAAGCAGCTGCTCTTTTAACTTCATTGATTTTAACAAGGAAAATCCCGTGTCTTTTTGAACTACATTTTGTTTTAATAGTAACATATCTCAATTACAAATCCCAAACTGTGAGATTTCAAGTTATATTTCCCCTTGCTCCTGGAACCAAATTTGTTCTCCAGTTTCATGTTCTCCCTTAGCTGGCTGAGAAGCTGTTCATCACTAATCATAACAGCCTAGGGCTCAGATGCCCACAGCACTTTTTGGTTTTCATAGGGCTCTTAGACATATTATCTCACTTGATCTTCACAGCAGAGGTGGTTTCATCAGTACAGTACTTCAGTATATGGAAATTTCCCTATCAGCTGGCCACAAACATGATTTTCAATATTGTAAGCTCTTGTCAAGCAAAACACATGGATTCCATTTGAGCTCTAAACATGCCCAAGTAGTTTAATTTCCAAAGAATATTAAACAGTGCAGAGTTAACAAGATATTTCCAGTTCAGGGGTCTGGATGATATGAAGAACTGAGAGAGTAAACCTGGGAATAGAGCAAACAGACATGCCAGTGCTGATTTCTGATCATGAAACCTGTGGTGTGAAAAGAAGCTTGTTATTCAGAGGCTAACCTAAGCACCTTACTGATGCTCTACATTATTTAGAAATGTAAAACAATTGCTTGAGCAAGGGGAAAAGGTATTAAGAGATATGTGGTGATAAATGTACATGGATGACTGAATTTTCTCCCTTAAAGTAAAATACCCATAAAATCATTCTGCTTCTAGAATACCCTGATAATTTTGGTGGAAAATTCTTAAACTACTGTCACAAGCAGTTTCACAATTAGACTTTTCATAAGCAAAACACCTGGCCAGTGGAATTCAACAAGTTCAATTTTTCATATTGGCACCCAAGAGATTGAACTGTCAACCTTTTGTTAGTTCTCTTAAAGTATTGCTCTTGTGAAGCAGAAAGAAAGAAAAGCAGCAGCAACACAGCTAATATTCCTCATGATTTGACTACACGCAGGGTATTTTCTACTAGGAGTTCTTTATAGACTCTAATCCTCATAACATCCTAAAAGTGATATGATCCCTAAGGCACTCCTAAACTGTTCAGTCCAAAGTTCCTGAAACTTCCAAGAAGAATGAAGAGGGAAACTTTATGCTCTAAGCAACTTCTTTCAGTCTGATGTATCTGTGTTCAAAATTTATACAAAATTTGCATTTGATTCTAGAATTTGTTCCTTTTAGTTTTACTATACAACTTATGTTTAATTATTTTACCATAGAGTAACACAGTGCCATTATTGTCCTTATAATAATTTATATATTTCTCAATACTGAGTCCCAAACATTTGGACATCATATAGGCTTTAGAAAACATGTCACTGCATTTTTATTCCTTACACTCCCACCCCCACACCCACACCCATGGTACACTTGGAATTAGAGAGTTGGCTGAGATGACTATGGGCCTTGCCACATTTCACTGGCCATGCCCTATATTATTTCTTATGGCTACTATAATTACAGAATGATAGACCTGACATTTGCTTCAATATAAATCTTTTTATGCAAAGATCCCCAAAATCATTTCAATTCATATATTTTTCATCCATTTAATAAATTTTAAGGCAATAACTAAAGTTCTAACATCCCTATTCATTACTATCACAGTTTCATTAAACAATTTTATCTTCCCAAACATCTATCCCATATTTATCTAAATTTACATGTCACTTTATCTAATTAAGAAATTAATGTATCTGCTTTTGCTTGAACCAAGTTGTTACTTTACTCTGTGCTGGAAGCATGACTCATGAGCGAAATCTTATTATGTAGAAATTTCTCATAAGTTTTCCTACATATGCACATAAATTCTACATGCACTGAAGTTGCCAACTGTGTACCTATAGGGTTCTTAGTAAATCTTTAAAGCTAACCAACAGAAGAGCAGCATTGGTAAAACCTATTTTCTTCTTCACATAGTATAATACATGATTTTTTTTTTAACTTTCTGCTGAGTCTATTTCCTATTAAAAATGTAAGACACAATCTACCCATAACATTGGTAATCTTAACTCCTTTCTAAATATTAAACACAATGTAGTGCTGCTAACGTTGAAAATTTTACTTGGCACGACAGTCACACACCTATTAGATAATCTAAAATTAATATCAAAAGATTTACAACTACATTTAATGACCAAAATGAAGAGACACAGAAAAAACAAGTATATATAAGTATGTACATTCACTTTTCTACAAGAATCCTTTCACGCTTGATTTGGGCTTTTATTAACACTTGTAAGTGAAGGTAGAGCAATGTAGAGTGCAGTGAAGGGGTAGACAGAATTTTTATTAATAGCTTAGTGAGAGTAATCTCTGGTGTGACAGAACATAGTCCTTAGGAATGCACTTAAAGAACGAGGGCCTTATGTGATTAAAAACAACTTATCAACGGGAATACACAGAGACTTCTATTTTCCTCTACAGATGAACTTCACTGATCCAAGCAGATAATTCAAGAACGGTAGTCCCAGATGGCTAACAACATTTGTTTGTGTCAACAGATGCTGCAAAAAACATTCATTTGCTTATATTACTGCAGCTACTTTTCCTTGTCTTTGTGGCTTAATTTTCCTGCTCTCTAGGATCATCTTAATTTCTTCCTTGATAAAACCAGCCTTTATAGAAGAGAAAATGTTTTCAGTTAAATGTAGAACAGCCCAGTGTGCCTCTATAGCACAACCACAACTAATTTCACTAACCTGAAATAATCACATATTGTACTATATTTTAATTTATCCAGTTGAAATTTAAGCTACAGGGGTCTCCTTGGTGGCCTAGGCGTTGTCTCAGTGCTATCACCTTCTACGGCCTGAGTTTGATCCTTGGTCTGGGAGCTAACCCACATGGGGCAGCTGACCTCTCCTGTCTCGCCCTCTGACCCCTCAGCAGTGTATTTCAATAGATTTGCCTGTTTTGCTCCCCATTCTGTCTCTGTTGAATCCTCATAGCCCCCAAATCTCTGGCCTATATCCTAGTTCTTCTACACATAAATAAATAAACTTTTTTTTAAAAATTTAAGCTATATTCTTTTTTTATTAAATAAGGCTACAGTTTTTCTTTACATGTAAATAAGACTATTGTATAATTTTGTTCCTCTACTAAACAACTTCTATGTTTAAGTACTGAAAGGAACTTCTTGAAAGTGTCTGAAAAACTTTCAATTATATACAGAGAAGCTTTTTTTTTTTCTTTTAAAAGCCTTATAATTAATTATAAAATTTCAGAATATACTTATACAAATTAGAACAGGGAAAATAATTTCCCTTATTCACAAGTAAAATTTAATAGCAACTATTCACTACAAAATGAGAAGAGAGAAATATTATGTCTTTACTGTGATCAGAGCTAACAAGATTTTATACCTCTGTATTCTGAACTAACATCAGATAAGGATTTTTTTTAAAGGTTTTATCATAAATGTAGAGGTAAAATGTATATAATACTATTGAAAAAGTCATCGTAGGAAAAGAAGTAAAACTGAGATAAATGTATTTTGAAATGTTTTCAACACTGAGTTCCCAAATCCTCTTATTTTATTTTATTTTTTTTAAAGATTTATTTATTTATGCATACAAGCACTGGGGTACAGGCCAGAGGTATGGGGAGGTGAGAGAATACACCAGACAGAGCAGGGGGCAGCACAGGCAGATGGACTGAAACACAGTGCTGAGGGGAGCAGCAGGCCAGGCAGGAGAAGTCTGGTGTGCCATGTGTGTCACCTCCCCAGCCGGCAGCAGGGATAAAACTCGTGCTTCAGTGGCTGTGGTTTGCTTCATAGTGTGTTGCTTAATCCACTGCGCCACCAGGGAGGGCCCTTATTTTTTTTTTAAATTAGGGATTATTGCAAGTAACACCCTAGATCACTAATATCTTCATTTCTAAACTCGTATGTTTCAATTAACATAAAGTCCCTATAAGAACACAGATCTAAGCCCCTGATTTAACTTTTTAACGTAAAATAAATCGTTAATTTAAAACATCAAGTAAATAAAAACTGCAGGCAAAATTCTGCTTTCCCAAGAAAAGTTGATTTTTCTAATTCTTTATTTCCTGTTATGCCCTTTTCTACTATTTTTAAGGTTAAGAGACAATAACTAGATTCTATGTAAAGAAGAGGTGCTGATCTGAAAACTGAAAAGAAACCTTACCTTCTTGCTTAGCTAGAAAAAGTTTTTATAAACAATGGGTCTCTTATAACAATTCCCTAGAGTTCTGACTGTCCCAAATTATGACTTGCCATCTTTGTGATGAAATGGACCATTGTTAAATGTAAATGAATGTCCAGCAAGCTATCAAGGGTATGGATTCTGGACCACTGTAACATACTATTAAGTGCACCTACCCCATACGGCTAAAAGCACCAAGGCTGAAATCGAGAGGAAAGAAAAACAAGCATATCTAAAGATGCATGTCCTAAGAGTACTCACTTTAGCATATCATATTTGTAAAACATCCTTTGATATCACAACAGCTAGTTGAGACTTTTAGAAGACCTTGACATACATCTGACTGATTGCTTTCCAATGATATTATTTCATATTTTCTGGAACAATCAAGTTGATAGTGTTTGATGGATAACCAGACAAGCAAAGGACAAGTCTGAGCAACAGCCATCCTTTATATCTGACATCTTCATGTGTTATTAGGTATCTTACAAAAAGGGAAAGGAAACAAAAACCCATGGGCAACCTTAGTTGCAAAAAACATCACTACAAAGAGAAAGGCCCTAATCGGTATTAATTTGAAGCAGTAAATGGTGAAATAAAAATGCATTTTGTTGCAACTACAGAATCATCAACAACTATAAAAAAAAAAAAAACGGGGGGCGGGGGGGTTTGTGGGTAAGATCCTTGCATTTCTTAGATTTGCTTCCTCTGACAAAATGTTTTGAATGAATGACCACAAGATCCTCTGAATAAAGTACAGTATACCAAATGCAAAGCTTGGCACTTCCTGCTTTGCTATTTGTTCCTGACTTATGCTTACATCTTAGTTTGCTCATTTTAATTAAATGTAAATGAATGTCAGCATGAACTATTATCAGTTCTACCAAATCCTCAACAGTGTTGGCATATGAACTATTAGAGAGCTGACAGAACTTTAAAGTCAACTACTGAAAAACACATACCTATATTCATCCTAAATCACCACTTAAAAAAGTGACATTAACACTACCTAAGAGTAGTTTCTCAGCAGGTTGTTGTTGTTGTTGTTGTTGTTAGGATGTAAGGGAACTACACATTTGTAACAACAGGTTGTGACTTTTCACCAATGTTAGGATTCACAGAAAGAATTTTTGGTCTATGTGACAAGAAAGAATGGAGATGCTATTCATTAATACACATAGAGCAGATCAAAAAGGAAAAATCAGAGGTTCAGTGTGAACTCCTGTTAGTTAGACATCCAAATAAAACTATCTGAACTTAAAAAACAGGACCATAAAATCAGTCAGTCACAGGACATACCATGGATTTGTGTGATTTAATTTAATTTCTACCCTGAAAACTACAGTAAGCAAATAATACCTTGTGCACTTAGTGCTCCCTTTTATTATTAACTAAAATTAATGATACAAGCATAACTTGCTATATAGCACCCAGTTCTAAGATCTTTTAAGACATGTGAAGTCTTCCAAGAATCCTTTAAACCAACCACCAATTCTCTGAATCATTTGCTTTAGGATATACTGATAAATGGTAGTGACTAGCCACATGTGGTACTGAGATCGTGAAATGTGGCTAGTCCACAGTGAGATACACTATAAAATAATCACCGAATTTCAAAGACATAGTATGGAGAGAAGAATGCAAATTACCTAAATAATAACTTTTTCATTGATTGCATAGTGGAGTGATATTTTGCATATATATTTGTTAAATAAAATTATTTTATCCTCTTAAGATTTTTAAAATGTAGAAACCAGAAAATTATAAAGATGCATGTAAATTCCATATGTGCCTTACATCGTATTTCTACAAAACAGAAGATTTCTAAACCAAAGATGAATATGTAATATGAGCAGCAATGACATGTTTTTAAATTAATTAAAATCTAAAAGCATGAAGAAGAGCAGCTAAAAATCACTAATGTTATACAAAATTATTAGAAACAAAATGACCCATTATATGTCTATGGATACTAAAATACATTTTAAAAAAAATACATATCCCAATAAGAAACCATTTAGAACTATATACCCAATTGCCCCAAAAGAGGTGAATACCTTAAAGTGAAAATGATAGCAACTTTTCCCAAATGTTTATACAAATATTATAAAATTATATATTATGATCAGTCATCCAAAATCATTTTTCAAGCAGAAGGGTTATGAAAAAAGTCTAATAGAACATTGAGAAATACTTTATCAAACAGAATATGAATATATAAATTTATTTTCCAATATATGAATTATATGTTATATGATATCCCTAACCTTAAAAATGTAAGATAAATCAGACACTTGGGATTGAAAATATAACTTGGTCATTTTCATGTTGCTGTGTGGATAATCTATTCTTTTGCCCCAAAAGCCTTCAGGTGTTTTGGATATATTATTGCTAAATTGCACTAGTCTACCAAGATGCGGGTTTTTCTTTCCCGCTTAGGATTCTGTTAACCCTTCAATTTGTAATCATTGTTCTTTCTTAATTCTGAGGAATTTATCATCATTATTTCCTTGAGTATTTTTCTCCCTGCTGAGAAACTTATTATAATGCTGGCGCTACTGTCTCTCTCCTCCATGTTTTTTAGCCTTTTTGATTTTTTATCTCTACTTTTGCTTTCAGAATCCTTTAACATGATCTTCAAGTTCAATAATTCATTTTACACTCATCTCTATTCTACTTATCTGATTTATTAAGTACTTCAACTACTGTATTTGTCATGGCTAATATTTGTGCTTTGTTCTTTTTTATAGCTTTTTATTCCTTCTTAATACTAGTACTATGTTCCTTTGTCACTGAGTCTTTTTATTATGTTTGAAAAAAATTGATTTACCTGTTTTAGTAATTCTGCTTCATGATACATATACTATTTAGTTTTTTTTTTAAGGTTTTTTTTTTTAAAGATTTATTTATTTATACACACAAGAGCTGGGGTACAAGCCAGACTCGCGGGAGGTGAGAGGATTCACCAGAGACAGAGTGGGGAGCAGAACAGGCAGATTGAAATACGCTGCCAATGGCAGCAGCGGGCAAGGCAGGAGAGGTCTGCTATGCCATATGGGTCCCCTCCCCAGCCGGCAGCAGGGATCGAACTCGTGCTGCAGTGGCTGCGTTTTGCTTCATAGGTGTGTTGCTTAACCCACTGCGCCACCAGGGAGGCCCTAGTTTGTTATTTTTTTATGTTTTGATAGTTTGAACTCTTTCTGTTTCTATTCTGGCCTATGAGATCATATACACCAATAGGTATGAGCTACTAGATCTGAACACATGGAAAATGGTCAAAACCAAGTCTTAGTATTACCCTTCCCAGTAAATTTAAGAAAGATAGAAGGGATGGGTGACAAGCACCAAATAACCACTCATGACCACTTAGGTTTGCTGTCTACCACACCAGGCAAGTCATTTGGAAGGGATTAGCCTCTAAACTCTTAAAAGCTGAAGCCACAGGAGAAGGCCATATCTGTACAGTATAATCTGCACACTGTAGGAAGACTTAGCATCCTGGGGTTGCTGGTGATGGTTCACACCTCTTTCTGTCAGTTCCTTACCCAGCAGGGCTTTCATGCAATCTGACAGGACCACATCAACATCAATTTCTATAACAAGACAACTTGATCCAGTGAAGTCAGGGGGGAAAAAGTGAAGAATTCCTCAGACCACCATGTTTCCAAAGCTAAACCACCCTCACGTGCACACCAAGACACAATAGCCTCCATCACCCCCTAGAGTTTATCAGTTACTGAAGAGTGAACAGCCCACATTAACTCTCCATCTTGGCAGAATCCCAAATAACTTAGCAAAGAAAGAAGCTCTCTGTGACACGGATTAAGAAACTGGTAAAAACCTTAGAAAATAGGATTACCTGTAAGGATTAACTGATGAAATTGAGCATAAACTAACATCAAAGCAATGCACACACTTAAAAATACAATTGTCAGACTAATATCAATAATCAAGAATAATTCTTAAAACAGAATCAAACCTTCACATACAACTCCTAATCCTGAGATATTCCTGGTACAACGTAAGTGCTATGAGCAGGATAGTTATGTACTCTTGCAGCCCCTTGCATAACCACATAAGAACATAGCTTGAGGCAGGAAGTTTAAGGAGATAAACAGCCCTCCAGTCTGTACTAAGCATTTTCTTTAGAAATATCTTTCCCCATTCGAGGTGTGTATTTCTATTTTCTCCTTAATCCAGTGTGCACAGGGCACCTGACCAAGTCCACTGCTATCTCTGCTCTCAGCATGGGAGCACAGGGTCCTTGGTCTGCAGGGTGAAGAACACTGCTCTGGCTGGCTGCCGGGCAAGCCTCACTGGCCACAGGGACTGAGGTTCATTGCTGACATTGACCTTGCTCTGCGTCTTTAGGTGAATAGTGTTGTTTCATCCAATGCTTGTAAGTCTTTCTTGGTGACCTCAATATCTGCAAACCATACAGTGGACTGTCATCCTGGGACTGCTAGATGGCAGGCACTGTGAGGTTCTGTGCTGTTCTCAAGTCAATGGAACTCCTGCTCACGAAGTGGTAAGAAGTATCACTTGCTCAACAAGTACAAAACATTCTCAGAATCACAGCTTTCTCAGTGAAATTCCAAATGATTGTTCAACTTACATTCTACTTTTTTTTAAAGATATGTTTGTTTATGCATACAAGAGCCGGCGTACACACCAGAGTCGTGGGAAGTAAGAGGATTCACCAGAGACAGAGTGGGGAGCAGAACAGGCAGATCGACTGAAATACACTACTGAGGGGAGGAAGGAAAGGTCTGCTGTGTCATGTGGGTCCCCTCCCTGGACAGGATTGAACTTGTACTGCAGTAGCTACGGATTCTTCACAGTGTGGCACTCAACCCGCTGCGCCACCAGGGAGGCCCTTACATCTACTTTTGAAGTAATCACAGCTTCTATCGTTCAAAAAGGCATAACTTTGAAACTATACTGCATAAACTCTAGAATTTTCCAGAAACATTACTGCTGGTTGACATTAAAATACAAATGAAGAAGGGGAGAGAGAGACACAAAATAATTGATTACTGAAGCAATAATCCTAGGAAATCCGATCTACCGGGATTCCAACAGACATGCCCAGCAAATTCCACATCATTGTTGGTCATTCATTCTAGTGAGATTCCCCAAGCACTTCCAATAGAAAATCAATTCTGCATATATTCTAACTGCAGTCAGGGTGACACAGTAGGATTTTAATATATGTATGACTGAAAAGGGAAAGTCAGAAATCAAATAGACAAAGTACAGTGACAAGTTATGTCAACCTGAGTTTAAAGGCAGACTGAATTCAAATCCTAGCCTGTACTACCTATTTGACCTTGAAGAGTTTAATTCCTCAATGCCCTGACTTCCTCATCTGTGAAATATGGGGATTAGTTCTTATATTACAAGACTACTGTAAGAACTGAAAATAATATATGAAAGAAACATGCAACATAATATGCCTTCAATTACTTATTCAGTAAAAATGTAGTGTGTAAAACAGTGGGCTCAGCATTAAGACCTACTGGCTACTACTAGTATTACCACTACAAAAACTACCATCACCAATTTATTACACAATTTTATTACACTTCTATTATTTCAAATAAATTGACTGAGCTTTACTCTGAATCAATATTCTTATCCTCCAGGCAATTACCCTAAGAGTACACCTACTGAATTCTTGAATTAATTCAATTCCTACTGGATGCAATCCATTTCTTTAAAAAAAAATTGAATCAAACTATTTATTACTGTGTGTTTTTTTAGTAAAATACTACCATTAAAATTTAGTGAATGTGTTTGCTTATTATTTCTAAAGATAGTACTTGTAATACCATAAAAACAATGACTTTAAGTTCCATACATTAATCAATATACTCAGACCCAAATACTATCCCCAAAGTAGACAATTCTTTAAAAGGATAGAAATATATACATGTATATGCAAATATATATACATATATACACACACATATGTTCATATTTACAAATACAGGTGCCTTGAAAACACACATTAGATTTATGTCACTTTTATGCTAATTTCCACCTTCTTGTTTATCTTTATCTACATAAGTATTTCCTAGAAGAAGGTAGACTTGAAGACATTGATTCAAAACCAAGATGAGTGCTTGTTCCAATTACAATTTAATATTAAAAAGGCTTATTAGAAGACATTTCTTTGTTGTAACTTTCTAGGAGACTTGTTAGAACTTGACTAGTGATCCTTTACTAGATCCATGACTGTGATAATTCAAAGGCTAAATAAAAGCTACCAAAAATAAACATTAAGTGCGTGTGCCACTCAGCATACAATTTTTAAACTGCTTTATTTTTGGAATATGGACAAAACACTTAAGCTTCACACTTAAGAAATCAAATGTATATATCCTCTGTAAGGGAAAGAAGAAATTATAGATACAACAGCTTTTCTATAAATAATCAACTGCACAAATTTGTGTTGAGTAGCTACTCGATTTTGATCCATTTTCCCCAGACGGGCATCTCATCAGAACAAGTGGTTCTATAATAAATACTACACCAATCTCATCATCTAGCCATTTTCCAAGATCTCATTTCTGATCCTTATTTGATCACTTAATGTGAACTGTGACTAATTTTACGTTACATTGTGGTAGCTGAACATGTAACATACACTGACACGTCAGGATTGTGGATGCTGTACCCAGTGCCTCTTGAACCTACATGAACTCAGGTAAACCCTCGGCTCAGGAAAAGTCTCATGATGCTCTTCTCTTCTTTCCTTAAGGATGAGCTTGTGTCTGAGGCGTCAGCTGTTTCCTGTGATATTCCTTATCTTACATACCTTCAGCCTATATTCTACTTAGCCATACTAGGAATCTTGCTCTGCTATTCCCTTAAAACAAAAAAATCTTTCAGTAATTCCTTACTGTCTTTAAGGTAGTGTTCCAACTCCTTAGCCTGTTCTATCACTTTCTGCCTCTTCTTCAGTCCTATCCTTCACCCAACTCTTCCTTCCCGTAAGACTGTTCTGAATAATGGGTCTTCCCATTGGTCCAGCAGTTCTATGCCTCTGCTCCTTTATGGAAAACACCTTTCCCATTAGTTAGAGTCTTCCAGGCAACTTCCCTTATCTTTCACATACCTTCATGTCAGAGCTGATGACTCCCTCCAGGGTGTCTCTGTAGACACACACATTTCTATACCACTCAACACACATCTGTGTGCCTTGTCATTCTCCTCCAGGACAAGCTCCTTAAGGGCAGAGACTAGGGTTTGCTCATCTCTGCCCCAGCACAACGTAGAGTTTTCGCTCAATAAGTGACTCTGTCAGATGAATTAATTAACCTTTACATGTGAAGATGTTCTACACATGGTAAACACGCATTAAAAAGCTACTGAATAAATCATTCCCTAGCCTTGATGGTAATGTGGGCAACTATAGACAATCAAATTTCCTATAACCTAAGAGTTCTCAGCACAGATTTAGTTTTCTCCTATCTTCTACTATATCTTGAAGAGATAAAGCTAAAAAACAAAAAAAAAAAAAAAAACCAGCACCATGATACCCATCAGTCCTTTCCATAAACCAATTCCCACTCAGCTCTACTGCTCATAGCTACAAACAATAAACACTAACCTAACTAATATGACTGTGTCTGCCCATCTGCATTCAGTACAATTCTCAGGGTTAAGGAACAGTCTTTAAGCTCTCACCTAAGGGGGAAAAGAACAATTGTTAAAAGGATTCCTAATTGGAGTAGCTCACAGAATCTGAATTAGAGCTACAGAAAGAGGCCATGGCAGGGCCTGACAGAACAGAACCAATACTTTGCCTATCAGCTAGCTCAGTTTCAGTGAGCACATCCTAGACTTACCACTGTGGTCAGAAGGATGTGCAGCTATTATTTCCCAGCCCATGTTAAGTAACTGAGAATGGAGAGGGGGGGAAATTCTAGGATGATGCAAAAACTGCTATGGTCTAAAGAGCAAATGTCAAGATACCACAAAAATCTAGGAAAGGAATGGTCTACGTGAAATAAAAAGAAATGTAAAGGACTCAAAACAAGAACCAAATGGTAGAGCCAAAGAAGAGAGAGAATTTATGGTGCATTTACAAAGTGAAATTGAACAGACAGACAGGAACCAGAACTTGCCTTTGGATCATGGTTAGGAATTGGGATTTTTTCCTGAGTGTGACAAGAAACATTTTCTTTTCACTCCCAGCAAAATGCTTTCAACTAACCTTATGTCCATGCCTTCTTATTTGCTCTGGGAAAGGGGGGGAAAGCAGCTATAACAACTAATGACAGCATAATCACTACAAGAATACCTATTATTTACTTTCTGAACATCTGCGTAAACAGTAGCACACATCAGGTTTTAGAATCTGTTATAAAAAGATTTTGTGCAATCACCCAAGTGAAAAACATGATTTTAATTTTCCATGTTCCAAAGCTTTTAAATCCATAAAGCTCAGACAAGGTCAAAATAATATTTGTGAACAAGGAGAATAAAGTAAATAAACTTCAGTCATTAACCAACAAATCACAGGATCAAATATTTGAAATAGCATAAGATACTACTAGATCAATGGAGAAAATGATAAAAACCCTGGTCCTACTTTAATAATTTCAGCACAACTTCATATCATTTTAGCCTGAACTCCATCCACATTACTTTTTGTTACTGCCATACTGTGATTAAACTACCTTCTTGTACCTTTGCTTTAGAATACTAGCCCACTGCAAGTTATGTAACCTTACATTTCAAAGAAAATAAATATTTCACTGCACGACAATAAATATATCACTTTACGTCTATTAGAAGGAATACCAAGTATCAGTGATCAGTGCTATAACTCCATCATCACTATGGCTTCTCTTAATCAAAAACACTACATGCAACGCATAAATGGCCTCTCCTTCACTGTTCCCATTCTCTTCCTGCTGCGTGAGTTTTGTTCTTCTTTACCTCCCAGGCTCACAAAATGTCATCATCTACACTGAATTAACAGTCACTAATAACAATGCCTTACAGGGGCACTGTGACCCTTTTGTCTACTCTGTATACCTAAAAAAAAAAATCCTAGCTTCTGGTTAATCTATCATAAATTTTGTTTTGAGTACTTTTCCAAACTACATATCATGTGTGATTAATGTGTTTTCACATTCACTATATTATTTTTTAAAACACAATTTCTTTTTGAGAAGATATATAGGTAGACACATGTATCCCCTTTAAAACAAGCACACTGATAGGATTATAAGATATACTGTTTATGCTGCTGGCATTTCTTTTGACTGCTGCTGCAATTTAAACATTTTAGTGTAAGTGTATTGTGCTCATATCCTGGGGCTTTAATAGAACCCATGGTGTTAAAAATAGATAATCTGGATCATTCGAAATGTTTACAGAAAATAATCTTCTTTCCTATGAGGACAAAGAAGTCCATCTGACGATGATCCTCAATCTCTCTCCTTAAAAATCACCTGTGTCTGGCAGATCCTCTTCTTTCCCTCTTGGGTCCATAAAAAATATTAATTTCCTGTTTCTTAATGCCATTCCTTACATGCTCCTTATATCTTGTTCCTATCAAGTATCTTTGCTCTGCAACTTTGAGATAGTTTGTTCTCACATGCATCTAAAATCTTTCATTGTCTTATTGGTTCCTCTTTTCCCTTTAATACAACATGCTTATTTCTCCTGTGTTGAAAACAAATCTCCAGGGAGAACTTCGCAGTGCACCCCCAAGCAATGCAGATGTCAGTCAACTCCCTCCATAAAAACAATTCCCCACACTTATTGTTCACATTTATAACTCAGTCTCTTGAAATCTGGTATTTGCATATAGTGTAGGTTGAACATCTTCAACACCTTCTAGCTTTAGCTTCTTCAGTCTTCTATAGAACATGCATCTGCTTGCTACTCACAAATGTCTATTAAATTGTTCTCACTAGGTTTCCTTTCAAATCTGATTTTTATTTACTATTGCCCATCTCTACCAAAACGTGTACCATCTTCTCTGTGAATGAGTCACTAATAATTCTAGGTCTACACTTTCTAAGCTATAGATTTATAACTCCTTTCTGGATACCTCCACCCAATAATCCATCAACATGACCATATTAAAACCAAATTCCTCATATTTTGCTATATTAAAAAGAAAATTCTGAATTATTTTTTGTCAATAGTATCTCAATCTTTTAGTCACCATACATCAATACTCAAATTTTCATTTTGCTATTTCTATTATTCTTACCTGTCTACATTCACACATCCTTACCATTCCTTTCTCTGCTCACCTTGGACACCCAGAAAGCCTTCCGATTTTTTCCCTAACCTAGTTTAACAACACCAAATTAATCTTTTTAACTCTTATTCCTCTCCTCACCAGTGTAAAAGAAAAAGTTTGTGAAATATATTGTTTTCTAACTCAAAAGATCTTTGATGGAAAAGGATGTTCAACATCAGTAACCATTAGAGAAAGAAAATTAAAACCACAGTGAGATGTTACTACACATCTACCAGAATAAAGAAAATTTTAAAAGTGACACCAGATGCTAGACAGATGCAGAAAACCTGGGTCATTCATTGCTGGTAGTAATATAAGGCCAGTAGGAAACAGTTTGACAGGTTCTTAACAAACTAAACGTGAAACTAGCGTATGATCCAGTAACTGCATTCCTGAGCATTTATCACAACAAGGAAAATTCTTTAAAGCATGTTCACATAATGTCGATGGCAGTTTCACTCATAATAGTTCAAAACTGGAACAATCCAAAAGTCCTTAACAGAGGAATAGTTACATAAATGAATAAAATTGGGTGATTAAAAGGAGCCAGCTATTCATATATGCAACAAGGTGGATAGTTCTTGAGGGTAATATACTGAGGTGATTAAATAAAACCTTAAAAGCTTACATGTTGTATCAGTGTCACAGACAGATCTTTCCTGAAATGACAAAATTATATGGAAAACAGCTTAGTGGTTGCTAGGGATGGAGATAGAGGGAGTGGGTAAGAAGAATGTGGGTGTGGTTATAAGGTGTAGAAAGAGGGGCTTCTGTGGTGACTGACTAGTTCTGTATCTTGATTGCAGTGGTAGTTACACAAATCTACACACAACACAGAACTATCCTCCTTACTTCCAAGTGAACATTTGCATCTCCTAAACACAAGTCATGTGTCTATGATACCCACTGCTGGCTCACAAAGATCTTCTCTTTCCACTCCATCCCCATCTGGAGTAATAAGATGCATTTCAAATTGCCTGTTCCATATCCCCTCTTGGCTTCCTTTACCCAGACGTAACCTCTCCTTCCTCTGAATGCCACAACTACATATTCTATAATGGAAATTGCCAGATTCTGCATATATTATAGTCACTTATTTTTAGCTTCCCTTTGACTACATGGTTCTACAAATTCATGGCTATATTACTCATCCTTTTATCTTGATTAGGCTCCAGCTGGTGACCTTGCACATGGTAGGCAGCACACATTGAATGAACCTTCAACAGGCAAAGTGTTTTTGAAAATCTCAACACTCTCTCTCTTTTATATGCTGTACACTGTCAGTTCATCTACTACTTCCTTAGCCATTTAAGCTACATAATAGTGGTGCACTGAATGATCTTTTAAGGCCACATGATTATGGGACAATATATCCAGCTGAGCGAGACAGAGAGAGAGCATTTTTCCCCTGTAATACAATAGTAAGATTACAAGAACATTTTAGCTTATACTTAAATTTGTATCTTCTAGATACCTCCAAGGAACAACTGAAAATTACCCCCTATTTGGACAGGGGAAAAAAATCATTATTTCTCTCTATTCAAGTTAAGATCTAGGAAATAATGAATAATGAAAAGGATAGGAACAAAAGCAGTCAGCATGTAGCTTTTGCTATTCTTCTTTTGAAAGAACTATGTGAGGTTTTATGCATTTACTGAGTATCCTATAAACATACTAATCAAGCACTGATGGCCAATCAAGCAATTCCAAATTTATTACTATATAAAAAAGACAATCACTTAATGTTCAGACTTACCAGCTAACACTTAAATCAGTTCTTGATGATCTATTCCTAATTCATAGGGTTTCTTTCCATTGTTAGGTGAGTTACTAAAATTTATATATAATGACTATAATAAATGTTTAACCTAGAATGGAATTTAATGTATTCTCTTTACTTGTAAGACAGTCAATAATAGAGCTGTGCAGGGCCTCCCTGGTGGCGCAGCAGGTTGAGTGCCGCACTGTGAAGAATCAGCGGCACAGCAGCAGGAGTTGGATGCCCAGCCAGGGAGGGAACCCACATGACACAGCAGACCTCTCCTGCCTCACTCTCTGCTCCCCTGAGCAGTGTATTTCAGTCGATCTGCCTTTTCTGCTCCCCACTGTCTCTGGTGAGTCCTCTCACCTCCTGCGACTCTGGCCTATATTCCAGCTCTTGTATGCATAAATAAATAAATCTTTCTAAAAAAATAATAATAGAGCTGTGGAAATAATGATAATCATTTGACAGATGAGAAAACTGTGGCTCAGCAATGTTAGGAACTTGCCCCTGGGAACTGTTAGACTGATAGTGCTAAGTTTCAGACCAAGTCTGTCTGACTCCAAAGTAAATACACACCTGAGTAGCTTAATTAAGGTTCACCTGTAAATGTCCAGCTAAGAAAAGATACAGTTACAAAGCAAAATTAAATAATGCCAATAAAATATGTTAATCTATAAATACTTCATATGAGTTTTTATATGTAGAAGAAATGCACCAGTGAGAGGCAGTATGTCTCTTATGTTCAACAAATCATAATTTAAGAAAAAGGACCAAAAAGTAATCAGTAAAACGGTATCAAGAACACAGATAATGACACTAGTCAAATTAAACTAGTTAAATAACTGGCAAGCTATTTAATCTCTATGTGCCTCAGTTTCTCTATCTGTAAAATGAAAAACATCCCTATACCTCATGGGATTTCCAGTACTACACATGTGCACACTTTCTGGCCTATAGTAAATAATCCATATTAGTAATTACTGTTGCTTTTATCATTTATATTCTAATTTGCAGCATGATTCTAAATTATCAACAACACACTGAGTATTATGAACAGATTACAGTAGGCTTTATTACTATGTAAGATGCCTACAACATAGGGGCCTCCCTGGTGGTACAATGAGTTAAGTCACAGCACTATGAAGCTGTCCTCAGCCACTGCAGCCCAAGCTCTGTCTGGCCAGAGAGGTTACCAACATGGTGCAGCAGACCTCTCCTGTCTCGCTCGCTGCTCAGCAATATATTTCAGTGGATCTACCTGTTCTGCTCCCTACTCTTTCTCTGGTGAATCTTATCACCTCCTGCACCCCAGCTCTTGTATGAATAAAATCTTTAAAAAAATAAAACAGACGCCTACAACATAATAGGATTTGTAATACTTTAAACAATACTGCTTAAAATCACACACACATCCTACTTGTTCTATGCTGACTTCTTCCACAGAAGTTAGAGTTTTAAATAAATAGTGTTTCTCTCCCTTGAGTTTCCAAACCCTATCACCACTCACTCTCAATACTATAGCTTCCTGTAACTCTAATCTTTAAAAACAGCCATTCAGTATTTTACCAAAATATTTATTACTATTTTTGTTGGTAATAATAGTAGTATACAGATTGGAGACATATGAATATGAAGAAACTATATGTAACTGTAGCATTAAAAAAAAAACACTCATTGAAGAAATTGTAAACAACAAATGTTACTCAAATGGAAGATATAAATGCTGGCATCCTTTGAAGAGTAAAAGGGTGAAAAAACTATTTTCTGTGGATTCCAAGGTTTAAAGAAACATTTTTGATATGAGGCTATTAATTCTGGAGATTTTATTTTTAATGACTATGTATGCCTCAAAGTAAAACTATGCCATACTATTTGTAGGTAACATCTAGCATTATCTCCAAAAACTAGGAATTAACTTTCAAAAAATTCCTAAAATCCAATTCACGTGCAGAAATAAGTAAATAAAATCTTTTGCTGGTTTCTTAGAATTGCCTATAAAGTTTTAAATCACATAATCATATTGTTTATACAACATGGTATTTACTTCAATGAACCAAGGAAGCCTACAGAGTTTTTATCAAAGATTAAGTATAGCTGACCATTCAGTTTTCACAACTAATTATACTGTTATGTTACAGACACAATAGCAGTGACATTGTGAATATTTTTATGGCATATTATTAAATAACATTAACAAACAGGAAAGAATGACACACTAGCTATACAATCTAACTGAAGCACATGAATGGCATTTCAAAATATCCTACAGAGAATTTCTCTTGTGGATCTGTAGTTCACTCAAGTGGCCATAACTGGTGTGTATGCCAAGCTTATCAGGGTTTGCAAAAGCAGCAAGGTTTCCCATCCATTAAACCTGCCTTCAGCTTGAATTCCAGCTGAATTAAAATAGGATATTATCATTCTGCAGTTTTGGTAGCTGGTGTACTTTACTGTTTCCGAACATTTTACTCTAAGTTTTTACATTCTTTATGATCCATGACTTGCAAGATTCTAATAATTTTTTTTTTAGTTATTAGCTTTAAACTTGAAAAATTTCAAAGTGACTGGACTATTGCTTTGATATTTAAATTCATCAGCAAGAGCCTGGGGGAGTGAATGAATTTTGCTGAGTATAACTCCTAACTAGGAGACCCAGAGCCACTGCAGTAAGTAATGATTAAAACAAAAGAAAACAGGACACTGACCTAGAAGCTACAAGACCCAGTAGTCGCAAATCATAAGCAGAAATAATTCTTTCTTTCTTCTGAACCTGACTTTACTTATAAGACACTTCTAACATAAGTCATACACTGTACTACGTCTTCATGTTTACACACACTGTAAAGACTAACACAGTGCTGTGCACATACTAAGCACTCAATAAAAGTGTGATAAGGCTGCAGAAGAATGTACGGCTAGCTGTACACTGGGTTTGTTCACTCATGTGTTGCGGAGAGGCCAGGCCTTCTCTGCAGCATGCAAGACAGTGTGGGAGTTAGAGGAGAGTGGCATGGAACACAGTCACAATCTGCCATCACCGCACATTTCCCCAGTCCCCATACAAGGGGACATTACTATGTGATAACGAGGAGTGAAGCATGGATACATGCCCTGGAAATAGCATGCCTCGTGAAAAAGGCCAGTCACAAAAGATGACATACTGCATGATTCTGTTTATGACATAACAAATCTAGAGAGCAAGAAGACAGGTGGATTGGGGGCTGAAAAAAAAACTCTAGGATTGACTGACCTGATGGTTATAACTTTATGAATACACTAAACATCATTGAATTGTACACTTTAAATAGGTGGATTTTATGGTATGTGAATTATATCTCAATAAAGCTGTTAGCCGAGAAAAAAAAATGAAAGAATATAGTCACCAAACTGTCTACAGCCATACCACCCTGAACGTGCCCAATCGCATCTGATCTTGGAAGCTAGGCAGGGTCAGGCCTGGTTAGTACTTGGATGGGAGAATATAGTCACCAAACTATATTCATACCTGTAAGGGGAAATGTATTACATGTTCTCCACAGACTTTTCTGGATCCCCCTTCACTCTGCCAAGTCCCAAAGCACCCTGTGTTTTCCCAAAGCTCAGCCCACCTCGTGGTGAAAAAGAACACCAAGAACAGATCTGATCTCAAGGTTGGGCTAATGCTCAAAGATCTAAGACAGAAGAAAACAGAAGCATATGAGGTAAGTCAGGTGAATGAGCGCTGGAAGGAAATGGGGTGCAAGCAGGAGTTCTGTGTCAGAATGTATTGTATTGATAGGCACAAGCCAAAGAGAAAAGGCTGAAAAGTATGACTTAAAAGCTGGGCTCTCGTGGGGCCAAATCTAGGCTCTTTCACTGACTAACCTCTGTTCCCTTATAAAATCAGGATAATTATAGTAGAGACACTCTTAAGTATATGCCAGTCTACATCAGGTGCTTAGTACTGCTTAACACCCAGTAAATTTTCAAAAGACTGTACTACTACCATTATTCATATTAATATTCTCCCTTTAGAACATCTCACATCATTTTGGAAAACCTGCCACAAAACTATTATTACTTCCAAAAATATTCAAATAAAAGATAATACTGTAACAATAGTAAATAACAAACACTAGAAATAAACTGATAACATTAGTGGACAACCCGATGCTTTACAAGATTAACTTTACTTACTATGCCAACTCTCTTTACAAAAAGGATAGGTAATAGTTATACATTTCTCAGGTGTATGAAATCAAAACAAAATAAAATTTAAGAGCAATTTACAAAAAGATGTAGTAAAAAAACACAAAACTACAAATTCTTACCTTAAAACCTTTTAAGACCAAAACGTAATTTTAAGTGTTCATAGGGGGGAAAAAATGGCACAGCTCCAGATCCCTGATAGGTTATAAAACAGTTGAATTTAATAAAGAAACCTTAGCTTAAGACATTCTTCACATGGGGAAAAAGAGGTGAAGTTACAAAACTTAAGGGAGTTGCCAGAGAAATATTCGTCTTTAGGCTAACACAGAAGCCCGAGAGAAAATAATGCAGCCTAGATTTGCTCATTTGTTTTCATGATCAGATTTTCTATTTCTAGAAGGACTATAGGAATTGAAGCAAAAAAAAAAAAAGGGGGGGGGGGGGGAAGGGAANGGGGGGGGGGGGAGAAGGGAACTAACTTTTCAAGTGAAAAACCATCAAACAGAGCTGAACAGATTCCTAGTTTTCATTCCTGGCTACGTATCAGGGTCAATAAAAAGGCCTTTAAGTATATCCATGCACAGTATGTAACTGTTGGGGCAGAGAACTTTTTTTCATGTTTTAAATAAACAAACTCCCCAAGAAAATCTAAGGAACAGGTGGGGTGGAGAATCACTAAGCCAGCTTGAAATAGTGTGTGCCAGGTACAGTACTAAGTCTGGCATGGTGCTAAATGGATGACAAACATCTGGTGGATAAATACTTTTTGATTAATGCTTTCTAGTTCTCCCTTTTGAAAGTGTTGTGGGCCACCTCCTCATCACAAGACCAGTATCTCTCCCACTTATCTCATCACCTTACAACTTTAAACAGCTTCAACAACACACATTTAAAGTCAAATGAGTTCTCACTGCATCAAGTACTTCTGATGAGATTCTAAAAGACAGGATTCACTATTTAGCATACAACCTAATGTAAGCAATTCTTCTTCAAAAGGAGAATTTAGGTTTACTGAAGCAGAAAACTAAAAGCCTTTAATACAAAGCTGTAATTAATGGGTATTATAAATCATAGCAGTGCATCTATGATTTCAGGTTTGTGGGATGCCTGCATGCAACACACAGTAATTCAACAAAAAGTGGCCTCCCGCATATAATTGCCTTTCTTGGAGAAAACCAATTTGATCCCAAAGAGGTTGGAAAGGAACGCAGATAATTACATAAACTTACAATACAATTGCTTCCTGCTGTCCAAAGCAAACTTTTCAAAGTACACTTTTATTTTAAGAAAATTATTTTTTCTTCAGCTATCCCTTTTTATAATCAATCTAATAGAATAGCAAGGCCAAATTTTCACAGCTAATTATTCAGAGACTTGAACATTCCAAGATTTCATCCTGATTAAATTTTTTTATTCCTCCAACAGAGTGATATATTAGGTAAAATTACCCCAACATAAAAACACAAATCAAGAAGAATTTGAAAGACACCATTCTTACGATGTAGCCAATATGGAGAAATATACTTAGGGTATTTCCTTTAAGTTTCCTTTACAGGAAGTAAGCTGGCCATCTTTCCACCCCTCTGGACCTTCACCTGAGACAGAAAAGGCCAATCCTAGGCAGAATTTTGCTTTAATGCCTAAGGGGCCTCTTTAGGGGACCCTGTCACCTCAGCTCTGCAAAATTCATACCAGCATCTCCAGGTAAATAAATCCCCAGTCTCCCCTTCTGTCCCACATCAAAGTGATCTATCTGGTAAGTGACTTCCAAGTAACCCCAGTTAAAGATATGCCTTGTTGACAATTTTAAAAATTTTACTTGATCAACAATACCAGTTTTCTCCAGAAAAACAACCATCTCAAAACAAATGTTCCAGAATAAATGTTCCAAAATATGCTTTTGAATAATAACTTGCATCTTTTCAGATGTCTACTTTAAGTTTTCCTCTCTTTCAAATATTGGGTAAAATCTATAAAAACTACTCTCTAGGTTTTTGGGTTTTTTTTTTTTAAACGCTATCTCTTACTATAAATCAGTATCACATGGGGCCAATTTGGTTATTATCATTGTAATTTCCCACCAACAGGTACACAATAAATTATCACACAAAGAAATCTTCTTATGGGAGTGTATATTTAATTATACAAAAAAGGTAATTGGATGATTTATTTAGTTCAGTCAACTTGCTGATTCTTTGCAAAATTGAAAAGATGCACATCCTTCCTTGTTTATCGATTCTGCTTCAGGAATTGTGAAGCATAACAACCACTGGCCCTGTCCTATATTCTGGGATTTCCCTTTCACGTGAGCAGAGCAGGAGCCATCAGCAGTGGCAACCACCCATTTCAGCAAAATGGGTACTGGATCAATCAGTCCTTTGCTCACATCCTTTTTTTTTTTTTTTCTAACATTTCCAGTCTTGTTTTTCTCCCCTTCTGCTGCTCTGCACCTGTTCTCTTTTAACTGCTCTTTTATTACAAGTTGCCTGCCTTTAACTTATTCTACCGTCATTCTTTTTTTCAACATTTACTAGTCTCAGAATTCTCCCCAACCTCTTTCTTTTCTCTATGTTAAATCTCCTATCTTCTACCATCACACAACTACACAAATTCCCCTATACACACACCCTTCTTGCCCTCTCCTTGATTCTCCAGTTCTCACTTGTACCTTAGTGGTTTCTCTCCATTATTTTTTTTGGTGCCCTATCCTGGTCTCCTTTCCATGGGATCATACCTCAATTCACTCTGCAAGTACCTTTCCTAAATCAAGTATTCCCTAAAGAAAAGCAAGATTTAAAATTCCAAGAGACTAGAAAAATTACACTAGATTTTTTAAATGCTGCTATCTCACTATAAGTCAGTATCACATGGGACCAATTTGGTTACTACTATCATTATTTCCCACCAACACTAATAAAGAGAATTAAATTCTGATATCACTGAATTAAATAGGCAGTTTTATTCATTTTTGTGAGTATCATGAACACTGTTACTGGGACCCATTCTGACTTCCTCTTATTTAATCTTTGAAGTTCCTAAGAGAAGATGGTAGTTAATGGGGAGGGAAAATTGCAGTGCTAGACTAAGAAGAAAGTGTGGTTTTCATGAAAATCTAAATTTCTGGTGTTACTTGAAGTATAAAAATGAAAGTACAAGATAACAGTCACTGTACCTGAAATCTAGTAAGATTGTAAAAGACAATGTTTATTAATACTTCCAACCTAAAATTAATATCTGCCAACAGTGAGGCTATGTACAATTATTTAATAAAAATCACTTCCAGTATAAATTCAGGCATTTAAAGATTAAAGCATAATGCTAGGATTTCAGATTTCCAAAATTCTTTCTGAAATAAGATGGTTCATATTTACTTTCTATACAATATTCTACCAATGCAGCAATGTTCCAGTGTTAAGCTTTGCTAGAAATTACCTGAAGATCACCCTCTGCCAAAAACCCTATCAGGAAAAAAAAAATGCTGCCTCACCTTACTTAACGCAAAAACACACTCCAAACCCAAGCCAACTAATTTGTGATGGAATTTAAATGAAGAGCCGCTACAGAAAGCAGTACCACAGAGAAAAGGAGGCATCAAGGACAAGAGCGTTATCCAGCACGGAGAAATAAGAGTTGTCAAATATTTGTAAGATGTGATTGAAAAATTAAGGGAAAATGGAAAATACTTCTGACAAAATGCCACAATGTTCAAATAAAAACCTCTCTACATTATTGTTTCAGGAAGCAGAATTTATTGAACATGTTTGTACAAAAGATAATCTATGTTTTTTAATGTGAACTTAAGTTAAAATGGAAAGGCTTCTGTAACAGGTCAGGGTAACTCAATCCACTGCATTTTTAGCTTCTGATTTACTACAAATTGACAGATAAAGCTCTAGATGGGTGATTTTACAGGAGCAAAATTTAGAGGAATGAGAATGCAGGAAAGAAGTATGTTCAAATGTGAGCAGAGGAAGTTTATAATCCTGTGTGGCTGGGGTCTTTTTAAAATTTAAGATACTCTGCTAGGTTTTTATTAATAGTACATATTTATTAATAAGTTAACACCATTTCCAAAACAGAAACTAATGTGTGCATACAAATTATTGTGTTTTAAACATATAGCTGTAAATACATGAGAAAACTGAATATTTCTTCTGTTAATATATATATTAAAAGTATACATTGAACATAAATTCAAATCCACTCATAGGACCCTGGCTCTCATTGCTTATTCAGAATCAAGGGCAAAAACTCATACGATTTTCATACCCTGCATACAAAATAGTGTTGCTTTCCAAAAATCAATAAGTCAAATATTTGACTGCTCTGTATGCTCTGATTAGAGAATTCACATCACTAAGGTCAGAGAGCTACCTGCTTTTTCAAGTTTTTCACATTAACAGTCAATATGAGGGGCTGAATTTTCCTAGGTTTAAATGTCACTATCTGTTCTCATTGTAATGGTGACAAAACCATAAATGTGATTCAGTAGTGTTTTTATACTGAGGGTGGTAAGAATTTGCCTGCTGTGAAAATACTAATAGTTCACCTTGCATGACATTTTCCTATTTGAAAGTATCTGCTTTCACAGACTGAAAGCTAATGTGCCAGGAGGTATTGTGTTCCTCAGCAACATAAAGAAGGTTCCAGGGAAACGCAAACTTCAGGCTCTAGATGGCTCTTCACTCAGGATGAGAAGTGAGTTAAACAGGTTCTTCAGAGAGAAAACCGATTATCAGCAATAAATGTATGCAGAGAAACTGGCAATACTAAAGATAATGAACTCACTGCCTGACACCAGCCAGACAGCCTATCAGGTGGTGCTTTACTCATAACGATTTCCCCTCAGGGAGAATCTCTGTTTCCGAGTTTATAAACAAATATTGCTGTAAGTCTAGATTCAAAACCTGAGGTCTTGAAGGAAGTCAATCCAAAAGGATCCAGACAGGAGCATTAAACATTTTAATAAGAAATATAAGCCTGGGCCCTGAAGATGCATGAGAAAATGGTTCTAAACAACCCTTTTTTAAAAAAGAACCCCATGATCATACTGTTCCCCCCACACAGCTGTCATTCCCAAAGTGTGCATTGTAGTTACCAGTCAGGGTTTCTATGCAAGAAGCAACATACTCCAACCTTCTGCTTAAAGCAGAAAAACATCATTAAAAAAAATGACATGTATCTTTTAGGGAATACCCAGAGGATAAAAAAAAAAAAAAGAAACAAACAAAGAAAAAAAACCAGAAAACACCAATATACATTACAATGAGTATGCCAGACACTGTTCTAAGAGTTTTACTTTAACTCATTTCATATCCTCATAATATTCCTATATGGTACACGCTATTATTTCTCCTTTTCACATTGAGGGAACTGAGACACAGAGATTAATCACCTCAGCAAAGTTACAATGTTGGTAAATGACAGAGTTGGTATTCGAGCTGGGATTTGAATCAACCAGTTTAGCTACAGCGACTGTTGGCTGGCCAAGGCTGCCTCTCACAGACAATGAGGTCAGGAAAGGCATGCTTCTACTACTGGCCCATGAGGAAACCACTGGTCTGTTTATGGGCAGACTCTACAGTTCAAACCACAAAGACCACTTACTACACCCTGAATGCTGTTTCTAGAATGGCTTACAGCACTGTTTCTGAAACCCTAGTAGAGCTATATTGCTCCTGCCGAACGCTCAATGGATTAGATTCTCCCTGGTACCAGTGCTTTGTGTCACTAGTTTCTGATCTGGAAACTGGGGCAAATGCACCACATGCCTATATCCTAGCTACAGAAAATGCCAGGAAGATAGGTATCTGACATTTTCTGTTTATATGAAAAGAAGGTGGCTTTGTCCTTATGGAAAAGAAGGCTGCCTTTTCTGACCTCATTGTCTGTGAGAGGCAGCCTCGGTCAAAGGTCTCTGAAGCTAAACTGGTTGATTCAAATCCCAGCTCAAATACCAACTCTGCCACTTACCAACCTTGTAAATGAGAAGATTTCCACATACAGGAAATTAGATATTCAGTAGCCAAATACTCAGATGGTAGCTGTGCACACAATAAAGGAAAAAGATTTACGAGCAAAAGATAGGATTTACCAGGGATTAAATATTATAGAAAGCTTTTGATCCTTTTCCTGTAATAACCCCAGTTGCTCTGCATAGTTGCCAAAGATGTAGATTTTAGAGTCGATACATGAGTTAACATATTCTTGGGAATAATGGTAATTAAAATGATGATGATGGAGATAAGGACAAGAGATTTAGAATAGTGTCTGGAACACTAGAAGTTCATAAATAGCTGATATTGCTGTGGTTCTTACTATTAGCATTATTTAGTCCAAGGCAAGATTCTTGTAATTTTGACTCATGTGGTCATACAACAAATACACCTACTATGAGCACCTACTATGTTCCTGTCTCTGAGTCAGGCAGTAGACATATAAAGACAGCAAAGATGGGAATGATTTTCATTCTTATGGAGCATAAAATATGTAGAGAAAGGAGCTGATTAATCACGTAGATAAATGACATTATAATGACGGCAAATGCTATAAGTATACAGAGCCAAGGCTTTTGGCGCTGTGACTGTGCATAAAAAGTGACCTAGTCAGGTATCTCAGGGGAATGGTCCTTTCAAGTAAGGTTTGATGACCTAATGAGTGGGTACGAGTAAGCTATCTGAAGGAGGTGAACCAGCAAAGAGCATTCCTGGCAGAGAGGATGGCAAGTACAAAGATACCATGTCAGGAGGAAGCACAATGCATTCCAGAAACTAAAAGCCAGTGAGTGGGCAAAAACACATTTCTCTTAACTAGTTAAGTAACCCATCCTGGGCTTGCTGGGAGCCCCTGCATTCAAGAGATAGCTTATGGGGGTTTAAGTATTCTGAATACCAAAGACTTTGAGACTCTTTATTGAGAGGTCTGAACAGTTTAAGATCTCTGGCAATGCTTTTGGTGATATTTATTAGCATTTCTAGAGTCCATCTCCCCCCCAAAAGTGTTTTCAATTATAGAACCAAAGGAGGATAAATTAAAGACAGAAAGAAGCATGATATAATATTGCTGAATCTCCTTCACTTTCTAGTTGAGGAAATCATGCTGGTAGCAACAGAACCAGGACTACAATCCAACCCTAAATTTCCTATTCAGTCTTCCCACTACTCCTCTGCCTCTTAGAAAATCCCATTTCCTTAATCTTCCCAAAAGCCAAAACTGTCTTAACACCCTGAGAAAGCTGGCTCACTTCTCATTGTTGAGCACAAATCTGCCTTGATATAAACAATACTAACATGCGACATAATGAACCAGAAACTAAAGAGTAGCACGTAGCACGAGATGTCAGACTACATTTGTTTAACAGCTGTCAGCTTTCCTCCAACGTAGTTAAACCTTGATTAACTGGGAACTTCCTTTTTTAAAAAAAAGATTCCACTTTTAAGAGGAATTTGTTGATAAGCAAAGAACTGACTTTTTTTGTTGCTATTTAAAATAAGAATTAAAAGGTATAAAAACTTCTACAATATGTTGGGTGACTCTTACATTTACTCTAACATAAAGTCATGGTCGAGATGGCAACATGAAAGCAGAGTTCTTCTCATTTGCCAAGGAGGACACTTCCTACAACACTGAGATCTCCTAATGCTGCAGGTACAGAGATGACAGACTGGGATCACAGGTGGGTCGCAGAGAAAAGCTAAAACAAATTGGCCCCTGGTCACCCTTGGACCAAAATCGTACTTCGAGTTAGGTCAGATATCTAAAAGGACAAAAGTTTGTGAGTCCAAATCATCTTTAAACAAAGCACTAACAAATGAATAATTGTCAAAGTTCACAACTGTTTTCATTCTTTTGACTTTCATAAACAAAATTTCAGCTACATTAATTTTCCCATCCCCCTAAGTTTTCTTTTCATCTTTGGTCACATTCCTTCCTCACTTCAAGATCACAATCAATCTATGTCCATGCAGTGCATGGGATGAATTGTGTGTCCCTCAAAATTAGTATTTTGAAGCCCCCATGTCACTGTAGCTGAAGATTGGGTGCTTAGGAGATAATTAAAAGAGATCATAAAGTTAGAATCCTAATCCAATAGGAATTATCAGTCTTAAAGAGAGATCTTCCTTCTTCCCAACCCCAATCCAAGTCAAAAAGAGGACCTCATCAGGTACCAAGTCAATCTACACTTGGATCTTTCATATTCCTGGCACCTGTACTTGAGAAGCAAATTTTTCTGAAGTCACCCAGTGTAAAGTATTTTGTCATGACAGCCTGAATGATGCTAAGTTCCTGTACTTTTTTTATGATGTACTTTTTTTATGATGTACTTTTTTTATGATGCTAAGTTCCTGTACTTTTTTTATTTAATTGAGCAAGGAAATTGTATTTCAAGTCAGGTGGATGGAAGTCATCATCTATCAGCATCACCAAGACAACTAACATGAACTGAACAGGTGCATATGTCAAGCACATTTTACCTAATCTCTCATTTAAAACTCTTTTGCCTACTACTATCTTTATACTGTGGGAGTGGGAGGGGGGAGAGATTGAAAGACTTAAGTAATAAAAGAAACATTATTTTAACCCACACAATCTGATTCTAGAGTCCAAGCTTTTGAACACTACACTGTTCAAAACTACACTATTGCTGTCTTTCACATCAGACTGACAGCTTTAAATCATTAATGTTTTAATCTCTCAGGTACTGTTCTTATTACCTGGTTATAATTGATTTTGATTGCTATCATTTTTACTTACATGCTATTCTAACACTGGTTAATTCGATTCTATGAAAAGAGAAAAGGAGGCATTAAATGCATCTGAGGTATGTCAATATTTTTATATACAAATTCCCTTTGGAGTTTTGTTTTTCCATTAAAAGTAGATATCCTCAAAATTAACCAAAGTTAATCACAGCTAGCAAAAGAGAACCACAACAGCCCATTATGATTTCTACTACTGCTCCTCTTCTATAAACTGATTTTCACTGAATTCACCATCAAATTAAGGGAGCCAGCAAGCTGTGAGCTCTGCTATACTATTAAAACATGCAGAAACACTGAAAATGCACTTGCACATCTGCCAGAAGCTTCTATTGCCAGAACTTGTCAGAGCGAGAATGATTTAGTACTAATTGTGGTGCCCTTGACAGTCTCGAACTACAAGGTTTATCCATCTCAGTAAGATGGAGCAGGTGAGGTAGCATGTGAGGGCAGATGCAGGAAGCAGCACAATCATCTCTGTCGGCTAAACAAGGCAACCAGTAACAGCACTCATCTTTCTCTATGTCAGCAGAGCCACTCACTTCCCAAGGTTTTTATGTAATGTTTTGCTGTCTGACCAGATGAATCCTCCTCCCCTTTCCACAAGCTATTTTCAAAACTACATCACTATGAAAGCCGTCTCTTGGCCTCCTTCCTTCCTGCTTAACGAAACCTGACTTTCCCTTCTCTTTCATGGATCATATCACCTTTAAATACAACTTTCAACTGTGTTAAGATGAGACACTTCTAGTTTCCTTGATTCTAATCCCCTTGCAACAAGGTACATTTTTCTTATCCATGTCATTAATCAATAAAGGTGCTGACGAGAGACGAGAGAGTCACTCAATATTATGAGCCATTCAATTGAGCCTGGCACACTGCTCAGGTAAAATTCAGAATAAGAAGTTGTCAGGCTTCATAAAACTGATCTTACCCCAATAAAGCTTGGTTAAGGAGTCCTCTTTCATTTTTCACAGGGAAAACCCAAGAACAAGGAAAACACAGCTTAGAAGCAGTCTGATAAAAATGAATATTACTTTTGCAATAAGTCAAACCCATGGAGAGATTTCAGAAGTCATAACTAGAAGTCAACCTTAAAGTTCAATTTAAAGACATTTTTGAAAAAGTAAAATTAGGCTGAAAGTCCTAAGACAGGCCTATCAAAAGACTTAAATCAGTAAACTCGTAAAAGATGCTCTTTAGAATGACAGAGGATTAAAATCCCATCACTATCATAATTACCCTGCTAAAGGGGACAGGACTTAACAAGCATTACAGAATAATATCCTCCTGGTGGTTTTCAGAAGTATAGTGCTCTGTGAAACTGAAGAGATTATTCAATTCTCAAAGAGGAGGCTTATTGAGGCTTGGATATATTCCCAAATACTTGGGAAAGCTCTCTGCAAGTTCACCAAATACTCACAGTAAATTAAGCACTCCAACAAATTTAACAGGTTCCTAACTTTTCCATTGGTAGCAACTGACCAGTAGTAGAAAATTTTTCCTGAACACATCCTCCTTTTGACTTCTAACAAGCCACTTTTAGCACTGAGCATGAACAAAATTTACTTTTTCTTTAAATATAAGTTTGAAAAGCAGAGCACATTGTTTGGAGATCAGAGCACAAGCCATCCACACTGGTTTATGTTACTGTCCCCATGATATAGCATCAAACGGCTTCAAAAAGCACAGAGAATGAGGCTTCAATACAAATTAGTTGGAAATGGTGTCTCTGAGCCACTGCACCTCTCATACCCCCTTTTGTCTCAGAAGTCTCTTTTCCAGGTAGATTAATTTTACATGTCAACTTGGCTAGCCTTGGTTGCCCAGCTGTTTGGTCCAACACAAACCTAGATGTTGCTATGAAGGTATATGATTAACATTTATAATCAGGAGAGAAGTAGATCGCCTTTAATTACTTGGGAAGGCCTCATCAAGCAGCTGAACCCCTTATGAGCAAAAACAACTTTCCTTGCGAAAAGAATTCTGCCTCAAGATTGTCATGTAAATATCCTGCCTGAGCTACTAGCGTGGTGGTCTGCTCTACACATTTCAGATTTAAGAATACAACTTCAGTTCTTGACTGAGTTTCCAGCTGATCTGCTGACCATTCCACTGGCATAGGTTTCTGACCTGACAACCCTCCGGATCAAGTGAAGACAATTCTTGAAAAATCAATCCCTCCTACTCTCTTAATTCACTCTCCACAGTATCCCCTACTGGTTCAGTTTCTCTGATAAAAACTGTTTTAAATATTAGGCTCAGGAAATATTTGGAAAATCATTGGGGTAGAAAATCAAAAGGAAACATTAATAATAAAAAGAAGTCTGCATGTAAGAGTAAAGCACAACACATACTTTTTTCCAAAATAGACTATGCTTTTTCATCCTTGTACTCATTTCAGTGTTGACTAAAAACATCATTTTTAACTGGAAACAAATGAAACAATTTAGAGTTGTGACAACTTCCCTCACTCCCTTTTTTTTCCTGAGTCATCTTCTCCAACAGAAAGGACATACTTTATACTGACTGGATATACTAGGTTGTCACTGGGGAAAAAAAAAAAAAAAAACTTCTGTCTATTCAGAAGTCTCATTAATCATTAGTTATCTATTTCTATGTCATAAATAACTAAAGTTTATTATCACACAGTTTCTCAACATCAGGAATTCAGATGTGTCTTAGCTAGGTGATTCTGGCTCAGGATTTTTCATTAATTTGCAGTCAAATCAATGGCAAGGGCTGCAATCATTCAAAGACTTAACAAACACTGACAGGTTTGGCAATCTGTGTCCAACATGGTTTAGTCATGTTGGCCAGTGGACTAAGTTCCTCGTAACTGTTTACAGGAGGCCTCAGTTCTTCCATGTATGTACCATCATACAACTGTAAGAACATCCTCTCTGGTTTCCTCAGTATGAGCAATCCAAGAGCAAGAACAAGGAGGACATCACAATGCCTATTATGAGCTAGTGTGGAAGTCATATGCCATCGCTCCTACCACATCCTGTCCACTAGCCACACTCTACCCTGTTCCACATAGTTTAGAACCACAACAATACATGAAACCATACACTTGATTTGAACTTTACCACAAAACTGGGTTTCACTTGGTCTTTGTCTCCTTTTCTGTGTTAACAGTTAAACTGCTGCAATTGAGAAGTAGTTTGTTTCTTGCTATCCTACAAGTTTCTGAATGTGTAGTCTCTCTACATGCACTTTTATTCCTACTTGTGAAGTGGACATTTCACCTCATTTTTATCAGCAGCCAACACAGAGACAATTAGCATTCTGTTTTATCTATTCCCATAAGGTAGAAGTCCACTAGATATATGATCTTTTCACAGATGGCTCATCTTCTTAAATTAGGACAATTCCCAAGTCACTGGCAAGCCATGAAACTGTTCTTGGTGCCAGTGCAGAACTGTTTGTGGCTCTAAAATCTCCATGGAAGAGGCTGTTGGAAGTGACTTTTCAGGCAGAGTCTCTCAGAAGGGTTATAAGCCTGGTAGACATGTTATAATGAGTCCTATTTAGCTCAGTTTACAACCAGGCTGACTTGTTATCACCATAAAGGAATATATAGCTTGTGGAAAAGATCAGTTATAATAACATCTTAGATCATTTTCAGAAAGAAATTCTTAAGTTTGGACTAAAGGGAACATTTGAGAAGATCATTTTATATAAATACCTAATCTCACAATTTATTCCTTTTCATTAATTAGCTTTTTTTTTTTTTTTCAAGTAATTCTGTACTAAGCTACTACCTGTGGAAGCAAGTGGCAGGTAAAAGGAAGTCACATTTATTGAACTGTTCTCACATGTTGAGTGCTATACCAAATACTTTACAGGTCATCCAATTTAATCCTTACATTAGAATTGTAAGGTAGCATCATTATCTTCATTTTACAGATGAAGAAACACCTCAAATCATGTAACTAGCAGGATTAATACTCAAGGCCCAGACTGTCCAATTTCAAATCCCATGTGCTGTGTCAGCTTTTGCTGGTAGCAATGAACCTGAAGCTTGTTGACCTACCACAAACATTTAATTATTGCTTATATTAAAGACTCAGTCAAGCTCTGTTCCATGTTACATATCTACTCTGCATGTCTTTTCCTAATGGGAACGATAAGTCCCCATGTGGAAAGAATTAAAGCCAAATCACACAAACCACAATCAAAACTTCAACTCAAAGGTGGCCTTTATCTACTATGTATATTCCATTGATCAAACCAAGTCATATGGCAAGCTTTTCCAGAAGCAAAAAAAAAAAAAATACACTTTGCCTATAGTAGTAAGCACATATCACATGCTAAGGCTATGGATACATGATACCTATTAGATTTTTAAATGTCTCCTAAAAAGAGAGCATGTATTCCAAGTATTAAGAAAAGTAAAGTAAATAGCTGATAACTCAGGAGGCCAGTTGTAACAGTCATTAGTGTTATCCTCTAAATAACTGCAGTTCCTTTCCAGGGTACATGGAGAAGACCATACTTCCTTATCTATCAATGTCATGGGTGGCAAGGTAACTTTCTGTGGTCAATGAAATATGAGTCAGAGTGATATGTCACTTCTGGGTGGAAACCAATTAAGCTGGTACAGAATTGGACAATCGGTTTTTTTCAAATGATGAATGTAGCTTGGATCCTTTAGAATAAGGACAATATGAGACAGAGCCCCAAGCTATCTAGGATGAACATGTAGCACAAATAAGAAGCTGTTGCTACATCAAACTGGCCCTGTTCGGGCTGAATCAATCATCACAATTCCCTATTTTTCTTTAAGAATCCAAGTGATTCTTCAATTAAATATTGGATGAGGTGTGGTGCTGTACATCTGAGAAGGTGTGAACCTATTCCCCTGAATCATATACAGTGCTGCAAACCAATGATATCTCAATAATAAAAAATAAATCTCAAAAAATGAAATGTGTTAGATGTTCTAAGGCAATTGTTAAGAAAAAGTCTGTGGTAGATCCAATTACAAAGGATTCACTTCCTAATATAAGCATTAACTTTTCTTTCTATATCAAGTTTAGTTAAGGTAATATTCACATATCAAAAACATTAAATACATACACTTACATATACCCATGAAATATCTTCTACTAAATATCATCTGGGCAAATTACAGGAAAATGGATAAGGCAAGAATAGATAACCAGAATCAAGAGGCTAAAACAAAGGAGAAACAAACAAAATCTCCCCTTCCTAAAATGATTTAATTGTAGCACTAAGGAGAGAAACTTGATTCTCTTATAAATATATGCTGACCATGTAAAACCTCCCAAGATAAACCTCAGGCACATGAAAGGATCTACTCTAATACTGGACTTGAAACTGGAATTCAGTAAACACTGGGTTAACTGATTTAGCACACAAATCATTAGGGTAAGCATTTGTTTTATAAATCACTTAGTCCATAAATTCACACTTCAGATATCAGACAGAAATCTACTAGTGCTGGTTATGTTGGCTATTAGGCCAGATGATGTAATTCTATACCTAAGAGCTGAATGGAAATTAATGTACTAAATTATATACATGTTGGGGGAAAATGAATAGTTTAAGAGCATATGGAACTTAAATTTTATTGAAATATGCACCATGCCTTTCAAACCAAAATAGGAAGTACTTAATGAAAAATCACTTCATGATTGCTCAGCACTAAGACTTCTTAATAAGAATCAAAAAGCATTTATAAAATCTTTTACCAAATATAGTATAGTGCGGAAGCACTGAATTTTAGTAAATTCAAATTAGTGAATCTTCCAAGTAGATAACAAACGATACTCAGTTAACATCCAACAGGTTTTGGTATTATACATTGAAAAGAACTAACAACTAAAAAGTTGTAGTGGTCATCTCAATTGCATTTTTATAAATCAATAAATTTAAAGTTCCTAACTTTTTTTTAATCTACCATTTAAATCTTGTTTTTTGTATTTATTCAAGTAGAATGATGGGAAGATAGGAATGTAACAAAGTTTATACTTAATTGATTTTAAAAAGATTGAATAAATTTTCACCTTTAAGTGACAGGCTCTCTAGAATGACAAGTAATGTGACAGGTAAAAGTAAATGAAACAAAACTGAATTACCCTTGTCATCAATCTTGTTCCTTTGTGTAGTAAATCTCACTCGGGAGTGACATAGTCTGAATTTTACTATTCAAGCACTAAATGAATCTGTCTCTTCCACAATGATAGTTCCAGCATGGCAGTGATACATATCCTCATTTTAATTAACCTAATGGTCTATTCACTGATCATACTTGGAGGTCTATTTCATTACCCTAAATTAACATTTTCTTTCCATTAAAGTTACAGATAATAAAAAAAGACATTGCTTTCATGTGTAGTTTACAACACAGTTAATCTAAAGTACTTCTTTGCTTAGTGATTACAAGCACTTAAATGCTCTTTGAAAAGCACTCAGAACTCCAAGCAGCCCAATGATTTATTTACTTGAATGCAGAGAGGGCCATTAATAAAGAGAATAAAAACGCAGTATTTCACAAATAAAAATACCTATTCATTAGCTCAATGAAAGCAGTTCTAAGAAAGACATTGATTGATTTCATTTTAAAAGGTGTGATGGTTCTCCTTAAAGTAAATGGGTTTGTATTTACATAAAATAATTGAATAATCCTGACACATTTTGTCATTTTATTCTCCTTACAATGAGGAGACTTTGTTTCTCAAGTTTAGAGTCAGACATAAGAACAACAATGAAGTAATTTTAATTGTTCAAGAACGCTGTTTAAAGACTTTCCTAGCAAATGTTTGCCAATTTAATGAGAAATTATTTGATCATAATTCTTTGATAGGAAGTCAGCACCAAAGGCTAAACTGTCAACCCTGGATGGAAATTTACATATATATCAGTCCATTAAAGTTGACTTTACAAATTAGCCCCTGTTGATCAACATGAAAACAAACTTCCTTTTGACTTAAAGGTGATTTAAAAATTATTTACATAATCCCAAATCTGTAACATATCTTCAAAGTGTTCTTCGTTAGACAAAAAATACATTCCTTTCAACTCCTTCCTTCTTCCCAGCCAATCCCCACCCAATTTCAGAACTTAGGCTTAAAAACTATACAGATGGCTCAGAGAAACAAAATTTTAATTGAACATTGTATTTTCATTACAATTTGGACACCCCAGTTGATATGAAATTTTAGTTATCTAAAAAAAGTGGTTGGGTTTACAATTAGTTTATTTTGATTGAAGTCACTTGTTAGGAACCTATCTCAGTAAGTACAGAGTTCTTCTAGAAAAAATTCTGTATCTATATATAAGACCTGATAAAAGTTTTAGAGTTTTGCACTTTAAAAAATATTTGCTATTATACATTTAAAGGCAGTTATTTTTAACTATTTTAAGTTCACTTCAGAAAACTGAACAATGATTTGGTTATTCCATTTCCCAAAATAAATGAAACAAATACTCATAAATACCTCAGAATGTACTATCCCAAGTTAATGTAACTCCTAGTTAACCCTGGGAACCTGAGAGTATTTTTGCTATTAGTTTAACATCAGAAACAAAATGTTATATATTCCAACAATTTTTCTTAATATATAAAATTTAACAAAAATTCTGTCAAAACATACATATTTTTCAGTTGCTGACCATTTCAGTAGGAAGATATAAAGTTTTTTAATTCTCTAACATTTCCACAACTTGCAATGAATCATTTAAACTTAAATTACTTCTACATCTAAAAAAGATACTGCTTAGAAGATAAATTTAATAGTTGCTTGAAATAGCACACTTTTAATCTGCTTCTCTCTGCCTCACTATTCCAACTATCTCCTAGAATGTCTCAACCTATCCCTTCCTAGTCAACTTTATTTCTACCTGTGCTCCTAAGTAGACTCTTCGCTTCTGTTACATCAATGTGATTGTTATCTCCAGTGTATATTTCAATCATCACAAATTCCTATTCATTCCTCCATGCCCACTAATGAATGCCTATCTTCCTTTCCTCTCCAACTAATCAAGACATAGTTTCATCTTCAAGATGAAACTTACACTTAATTTCTTAACTTTGGAACTAAGAATTGACCATCCATTGAATCTCTAGAAACTTATTGCCACATAAGGTGTTACCCCTTTCTTCAACTGTTTCATATATGGATAAGTTCTGTCATCAGCTACTTGAGAGCAGGAAAAAAACCAAGGTTATCACTACATACTATACTCAAACCCATTATCTCCAAAAGTCTGCACTTATGCCTCTAAATACAGCACAAGTCAGTTTCTAGATCTGAATAAAGGTAAATAAGGCACAGTCTTTCAGCAAACAGTCTCTAAAGTCACTATGAACTTTCACAGAATCTGATGGAAAGGTGATCTGCAATCGTCTGGTGGCACTGAGGCTAGCCTGGGCCAAGGCCACAGGAGCTCTACTATGACCTGTATCTCATAAAAGTGCTATGTAAGGCCTCAGTTAAATCTCCAAGAGTTCTCAGTGGGGAGATTCTCAGTGGGGAAACTCTAGGTCTAGACATTGTTGCTTTCTAGAGGTACCAAAAGGGTAGAACCCCCACATCCGGCCCAACAGTTCCTTCTGCTTTAACTTCTGACCTCCCTTCTGTCATGGAGTAGTTGGTACAGCCGGGTGAATAAACAGTAGACTATTGAGCAAATCAAGATAACATATGAGAAATGGAGTTGGCTAGCTGAGACTGCACACATTTGAGAGAAGTGATTCAGTACCCATTCCCAAATGCCTACTTCGCTAAATTAGCAAAGTCCTGCAGAGAAATGTAAAGCTTAAGCATTACTTAACTAATAGCCCTGGACCCAGTCCCTAATACTAACTCAGTGGACACTTCTGATGGGCTTTACCAACTCATCTCATTTCCTGGGTCATGAAAACAGCCTCCATATAAAACTAAGAGATTATATTCAATTGTTTATCTAAGAACTGACAAAATCCACCACCTACCTAACATGTTCTATTATTTACCTTTCAGTCATCACATTTCTAAATGTCTGTTTATGAAAGTAATGAATAATACCTCATCTGAGCTGTACCTCTGGCTTATCAATATCCACCAAATTAAATACTAACCTATATGAGTTACAACTACTCCACAAAAGGTTGAACCTGGAATTAAAAACTAAGAATACTGGCAAAGAAATGAGCTTAAAATAGACATAATTCAACATTTTTTATACAAATATTTTTACAATTTCTTTATTTTCAATGAATAATATTATCCAAAGTGTCATAAAAGCAGAAACTCTAATCATTATTTAATGAGGAATATTTTGTTGCACCTCTGTTAATTCTGTATGAAATTTATTTGACCCTTAGTTCTAAGTATAGATCTAAAATGGCCTAAATCACTCAGCAATCTTTCATCCCTCTGGCTACAATTTTTTGATTTAGGGATAAACACATTACCTGAGTTGGTTCAATCAGCATGAAACCAAAATGTTGACTCGTTCCCTCTGGACCATGTGATAGGTTGATATAAAACCTAGAGCTACTGCAGCCATTTTGCTGCCACAAGGGAAGTTGCATAAGACCCAAGTTGATACAAAGAAAACGGTCAAGAAAATCACAAAGAAATGGAATAGGAATCTGCCAGGCATAAAGCCCATCCTACCTCAAGTTTTATAAGAGCAGAGATATTCCCTTTCCTTTTCCCATTATGCTGTAGCAAGTTTTCTAAACCCAGAAATTAAAAATGAAAAGTCACTCGTCCTAAAGCATGAAAATGAGCAAGGTCAGAGGTTTAGGAACAAAAAGGACTCCTCTCTCCTTAAGATCAGAAAGGCAAGTTTTACCAGGGGAATGTTCAGACACCATACTGGCTAGGGCTGCCTACCCTTCTTACCCCAGCCCCCAGATCTAAGGGAATGAATACCAAGAAATGCATGTGTGTCTGTACATGCTTAGAACTAAAACTAAAGCACTGGAAAGACTATGTGCCTCCATTAGAAATAAATGCTACACCAGCAGTGACAGCACATACATCCATTTCTATGGGGTGTTGCACTGTCAGGAAAACTGTATTTTTTCTTTTCTCTAAAGGACGACCACACTGGGCTGCAGAGGACAAAACCCCTTGGGTAAAATAATGAGATCACGTTTCCCTTCCATGAAAATTGAACCAACTCTAGGAATGAGTAAACCTCTAGGAATTCTCAGGTTACATGGTGAGGAATCTCAAAAATAAAAAAATTCTCAAGAAAATGTGGCACAGGTGAAGTTAATCTGCAAAATACTAAAGGAGTATAGTCTGCTGTTTCCTTTTCATCTTGCTTTCCTTTCTGGTCCGAGCACAGAGGAGTCGGCACAGTGGCTGGGTAGGTGTCTAAGGACAGAGCAGACAGGAGGGCTTGAGGTCTGTGTAGAGGCCCTGGCTAGTCAGCAGTGGCAGGGGTGGACTGCAGGTTGGCAAACAGAAGAGGGAGTAGTGCAATTGGAGACCTATATGTACAGCAAATTATTCTTGATTGAGCCAACAAGAAAATATACTAAGGGTAGTAGGTGGTACACTTCTCATTGCCAGAGAAGATATTTACAAAGAACTAGAAGGGCTGGAATTGAGGTATCAGCATAAACCCAGAGCAATACAGAGATATTTATAGATATATGTGTACACATGTGTATAAAAGGGAGATTACAGATGCAGATTTAGATACATAGATATTATTCCTAATTCTGCCCCCAGATACTATCTTTTTTATTTCAGTTATAAAAATGAAGGGATACCAAGAGTCATCCTGAATGATTCCCAGCATTAGAATGTTAGGAAACGTGAAGATGACAATCTTTCTGCAATCTACCTAAACTTCAGAAAAACCTATATCATGACAGTCAAAAATCAGGCATTCAACAGAGATAGCAGAATTATATCTGTTGAATTTATATCTACCACACAGCACACAATATGAAGTCACACATTATAAGAGTTCACTTTCTGCAAATTGCTAGCACCTAGAGAATTGCTACCGCTACAAATAATTTCTATTAATTCTAGAAAGACAGAACATGAGTGTTGCTTTAAAAGCAGGAGAGGAAGAACTCTCACTGACAAAGATAACACTCCCAAATTATTCTGTTTCTACCTTACATCTGAGATGAAATTTTAAATATTCAGAAACCAGAATATATAACATGCAAAGAGAAGCCAAGGAAAGGCAATTAGAATTATGAAATATTAATTTTACTTTTGATTCTTAAAACCATTTTTTTAATATCCTTGTTTATTTTTTCACAGTATAAGATTTCTGCCCTCAGGTACAGTCATTGTAGTTTTCCTACCCTAGAAATAAGACTATAGAATTCAGGCTTATAGAGGGAAGGAGGATGGAAAACAAAGGAGGGGAGAGGCCAACAGACTATGGTAAAGGCTTATGGGTGCTTTGGTGGTTGTATAGTGTGGTAACACACATCTAAAGAGATGTGAACCTATCTCTCTTAACCATATACAGAGCTATAAACTAGTACTACCTCTATAAAAATAAGTAAATAATAGTAATATATACACTGTTAGATACAGAAAAGTATAATATAAATCCTCCTTTAGGAGGAAAGAAGAGAGATTCTACAAATAAACAGAAGTTAGTTTGAAACTGGTTTCATGATATAAATGGTACACTGTATTGATCTTAATTAGATTGATAATGTAGTATAACTAAAACATTAATGAAGAGGAGAGGTCTCCTTTAAAACTTGGGAAAAAACACATATCCTTTAACACTTGGAAATACCACATCTCTACAGAGTTATGGTGGGTCAATTATATCACCACTGTGGGTATAATTTCTTAATTCCAACAAAAAATTAATAACCATTTTTTAATCATACTATCAACACATTAGTGCCACCCTTAACAGAAATCATCATTTTCCATGTGAAAAAAATTTTTGACATACTGGATCATCTTCTTTCACTGAGTATATTACCATTTTTCTAGAAAGCTAAGCTCAAAAAAGATAGAAAGAAAAAATGTTGGTCATTAAGTCTGGCAGAAGGAATAACTTATAAACAAGAGAGTAATACGTTTGGCAGCTGGCAGGGGCTTCTCTTATTTATTGGGCTTCTTTTTAAATTATGCTTGGGAATGAAGAAGATACAGAGACATGGGAAACCAACACAAACCATGGGGACCTGAGCAACTCTGATCAGCACAGTATCACTGTCTCTTAATAAATGACAAACAATGCATTTGACTCCAATAAATAATAAGGAGCAAACTATAATTCCAAGAACTTTCAGAGATGTAGACACTTCTTGATGCTAGCTCAGTGACAGGTTCTAATGCTCTATGTGCAAAACCAACATGATTTCCTTGTGCTATATTACTTTGCCCAAGAATATATTTGAATTGTGTTATCAAATGGCAAGTAAAAGGGTCCTATTTTAAGATTTTCTTTAGGAATTTCTACAGGGAAAAGATTTAGAATGAACTTCACTGAGAAGGGAAAAATAAGGCTACTGGGAAGCAATTTAATTTTGTAAACAAGTAGAGTTACAATGAACCCTAGTTAGTTGACTCATTCAAAGTGCTGCTAGTCAGAATTCCCTTAGTGACAAGAGATTTCACAAAGTACTAGATATATGGCAACAAAGAGAAAACTCAAGTGGGCACAGAGGAATGTGTATAATATGCTTCAAAGTAAATAGTTACCTACAAACAACTACAATTACTTTTCCTTAAAAGTAATGGCGAATATGAGCCCAAACCAAGTACTACTGGTTCTTTCCTTTTCTTACATTTATTTCTTGCTGTTAACAAATAATCAGGAGGGTTCATGGGATCCTTGGTTGGAACAGTTGACTAGAAGGTATCTCCCATACAAATATCTAATCACAATATTGTACTCCTGAATACAACATTGTATTGTTGTACATTGTATTGTTGACATTCTTAAATGTCAATTATACCCTAATTTAAAAAAATAATCAGGTTCTCCTAAAGAGAAAACGTACTTTGTGCCAAAAGAAGTAATGGGAAATATTTACCAAAATGTAAACTGTATTAGTCTATGTATCAAAAAAAAAAAAAGGCAAGGAGATACTATGTATGTGCATGTATAAACATAATCATATATGTAATTTCAAAAACTCTTAAATGATGATTAGTTCTTCAAAAGTCTTCCATTTTATAACAATTTCAGAAATAAGCCTGAATTTGGCTGAGGGCAGAAAGAGCACAAGGGAATGAGGAGACAGTGCACTGGTGAAATAGTAGTGGGAAATCCATGGGGACTACAACTGATGTCTATATATATATATATATATATAAAGAAAAAGAGGGGAAAAAAATAAACCTGAATTTCAAAATGGTAATCTAGTCACTAGTTTTTAAAAATATGTTTCAAAAAATTTCAAGTCAACGACAGTGTTTGATGCATGAAAAGTAAAAAGTCTGGCATCTGCTTTAACATATTTTACATAACCTTAAAACACACATGAAGTGACATAAATTTTCATAAGAAAAAAATGTTTTCAAAGTTCATAACCATCTAATGCTATCCATATAGGCCGTACCGTAATTTAGAATACTGACCAATATAGGGAGAATTAAAAAAGAGAAAATTCGCCAAACTTAGATTCAAATGAAAGTTATCAATAAAAATATTTGTTCTACAAATGCTACTAATTCTACTAAAAAACAAAACACCAAGGTGTTTCAACACACATTCAAAGTCAAAGACTCATGTGTAATTTTTTTTTCAAAATAATAAAGAGTCTGATCTAAATAAAAAAAAAAATCCAAGTTATGGCTTTGTACCTCCTTAAAAAACCAATAGTGACTAAGTAGTTTCTATTCTAAGATATATGTCCTTAAAAAGATCAAGCTGCAAAGTTCATTAATTGAAAGGAACCTATAGAGCCAAGGACAATCCTCCCTGGAAACTGTAAAGTTTCCCAATCATATAAACAAATATAGTCTTTAAATAAATTCTATAAACTTCTCCAGATTTCAGGAATTAATATTTTAAATTAAATCTTTTCAATGAGCATTTGAATGTATTCCATTTCTCTTTATACATTAGGTTATATAGTTTCTATAACCAACACCCAAAATTAGGAAGATTTCTGAAATATTTTAAGCTTAAAAATTTTCACATTCATCAAGATCAAAGAGCAGACTAGGCTAGGGAGGTGATTTTAAAGACCTTCAACATTTTATTCTACTTGTGTCAGTAAAGTAATTCCCAGATTATTTTTAGCAACAGTTTCTTGCCCCTTTATTTCCCTCAGAGAGTTCCTAGGATTCAAGAGTATTCTAACCTAGTCCTAAATAGCATATATATTATATACGTGTGTACGCATGTGTATGTGTATATGTGTAAATATGTATATGGTGTATGTGTATGTGTCTACACATGCCCATATGTATATGCATATACACATATGTGTGGCTGTATATATGACTCATGTATGTATGTATACGTGTGCATACATGTATGTGTGTAAATATAATATATATATATAAAACTTCTTTGGAGGATTTTTTGTTTCAAAGCAGAAGAGTTTTTAAAGTCTAGCAGGACTGTGGTCACTGATACATGACAAAAAAGAATCTTGTATCCTTTGGGTTTGGGGGGGGGGAAATCCTAGAGAGCAAATCCTATATTTGAGCAAATAATAAATTTAATTGATTTTAAAAAATAAAGACCACACACTTAAAATGTTTCAAAGCTTAAAGACTTTTGAACTGATTTTTAAATGTCATTAGGAAAGCATTTAACTTCTTTTATTGCACAATAATGCCATTTAAATGGAAAATGGAGTTGGGGGGAAAGTTCCTAAAAATCTTTCCCAAAAATATGTTAATTGCTAATAGAGAGATCATTTCCCTTTCAATCTTTTTCTCATAAAATATACACTAAAAAATGAAATCTAGGTCTTACCTATTTCCTCTAAAATGTTTTTATACTTCTGTCACTCTGTACCTGCATTAGGAAAAGCAGGAGCAAGAACATAGGGAAGTCAACTAGTGAACACAGAGTAACTGAAGAAGACATAGGATGGATGAGTATAGGTGCAGGGAAATAACAAAAGCAAATCAAACTTCACCCCTAAGCAAATTTTGTAAACACCTATTATCTACATAATGTGTACTTATTTTCTATAATAACTGCACTAAGAAGAAATAGAATCTTAAAGTAGCATTTTCCTTCCCTTCTACACTAGTGCACAATACAATTTTTAAGTGTAACACACCCACATGACACAAGGCTGTACAATTTAACTGAATAAAAAGAACCCATGAGGAAAATAGCCTCTTTTTTTCTTTCAATGAAGTTCTTGACCAATAACAAATCTGTTTTATCACAGTAACAAGAAAAGTGTTAAATCTTTACATGATTGTACCACACAAAAAAATATTTCATTACAAGTCTTTTGCACATGAACATTCAAAGCCACTGCTCAACTCAAAGCCTGTTAGGGCCGGATAAGCAGCAGTCAGTCTGAGTCAAGTCAGTCTGCATTTCACTCATGAATACTTCCCAGCGGTCAATGAGAATCCAAGTCATTATGCTTGTAAGTTTTGTGACTCTTAAAAAGTTGAAAAATCATATTTTCTGAAGACAAATGATCAAACATTTAAATAGACTTTTTTCTCTCTCATGATTAATGACATCTGCAGCTTACAAAGGGTGACAACTGACAAATCACATTATGCTCTGGAAAAGACTTAGGGACCTTATAAGGATTTATAAGATACGAAGTAGTTTTTTCATACCTTTATTCATTTACATCCTATTCATCCAAAATAAAGCTGTCCCTGTGGTTCTTAAAAATTACAATCCAGTCAATACCCTGTTGGCAAACTCAGCAAAAGCCCTAAAATCAAATATTAGCCTCTTTATACTAATACATGAGAGAAGAGAGAGTCCAAGAAAAATACAAACATGAAAATGTAGGCACCTAACAAGAGTGAAGATGGAAGAAGTAGTTAAAGTTTACAGCTGAACGCAGATCTAATTTTATTAATGAAGAGAGGAGAGCATATTTTGCTAGAATCTGAATGTAATTTGCCAATTGCTGACAAGAAAAATCAATCGGCAGCTTCAGAGAATGCTAAATTTAAAATGATCAGTTACTATGCTCAAGAAATATAATAAAGCCCACTGATGGATTAAAAGAATGAAAGTCCCAAATGAAATGTAGGCAATGTCTATAGTCACACAAAGGTGGGAGCAATGAAAGACCTCATTCAGACTGGACCACAAGTCTAATCAGCATTAAAAGACTAAAAGAAACTTCTTGTGAAACACGACTTGATTGTGGTATAGAGGAAATATTAAAATCCAAAATGTTGATTAAATATTAGAACACATTACCATGACAGGTTTTGAAGCTGTCTTGGAGACTTTACTGATACAACAGTTTAAACACAGGTCTCTCCCTATTCAAGAAACATAGCAAGGGCCCCTACCCTCACTCAGATTGCCCAGCAGTACCTCTATTATCTACTATAGACACCCATTTTACAGTTGATAGTCACTGAGTAACTCTAAATTATCCACAATAATGGGAACCAGAAGTTGCATATCAAAGAACAACCTTGCCTCTTCCTCTCTCATATCTAATTCTAGGGACAATTACAAAACAAATACATCATGTGCAGGGAGTATTATTATGATATGATACTTCTCTGAATGGAGGGCTTCAAAAAGGTAAGGAAGTTTGTGGGAGTTATATTAATGGAATGCTCTAGAAAAGTAGAGTACAATTTCTAATATTTATTAAAAAGCTTTAAGTATTAATAGCCCCTGATCTACAAAGAAATACTGAATTTGGGGAGACTCATGAAGCTCATTTGGGAAGTTGTATGGTAATCTGGAAATTTTCAAAGGAAAATGAGAGCAGGCAGTCTTCAAGTAAAGCAAAACGAGCAGGAAGGTGGCCTCAATGGCATTAATTAATAAGATACCCGGAGGATAAAGAGTGAAGGCAAAGTTCAGTCAAGTGATACCTGCTTGCTGAGTACTAGAAGAACAGGATCCGAGGCTTACTAAAGTCTTCAGTACCCTCAATAGGATTCTGTAATGTTAGTCAGCAATTAAAAGGAACTACAGATACACTACTGGATGGAGAAAAATGCTAAATGTTTAACTTTAAAAAGTTACAGACTGTGTATGTTATTAGTTTGCCAGGGCTGTCATAACAAAACACTGAATGTTAATAATTCCCTCAAGGTTTGGACTAGAAATTCAAGATCAAAGGGGCTAGTTTCCTCAACCTGGCTTGCAGGTGGCTGCCTTCTCTCTCAAGTCCTCACATGGTCTTTTCTTTGTGTACATGCAACTGTTATATCTCGGTATGCCCAAATCCATCCTTATGAGGACAATAACTACAATGCATACATCTTAGAGGACAATAATTCCAATGCATACATCTTAATAGCCTTATTTTCATTTTTTAATTTAATCACCCCTTTAAAGATCCCCTCTCCAAATATAGTCACACTCTAAGTTGTGGGGTGCTAGGGTTTCAATATATGGGATAAAAAAGCCCATAACAATAAATAAAATCATAGTGAAGGAGAATAAGGCAATGATTTCCAGGACTAGGAAGAGGTGTTACTATAAAAGGGTAGCATGAGAAAGTTTCTTTGGTTGGAATGAAAAGTTCTGTGTGCCTAATTATGGTGATTCAACAAATATTCGACAAACATCAAATCCTAGTTAAATTTCATAGAACACACACACACGGAGAATACATGTAAAAGCTGGTAAAATCTGGGAAAAGATAGTTTAGCTGATCTCAGTGTTATATAAAATGTATCCTTGGAGAAAGATAAGGGAGGGACTAAAAGAAACTAATATTTTTGCAACTTTTTGGTGAGTGTTTTTTCAAACAAAAAGTTAAATAAACATATTCATAGATCAGAGAGTCTGAGGAAACTTGGAGAAACATATTCAGCACAATGACTTCCAATGTCACCCCCAAAACAAACAATTATGATATCAAGCTGTCCCCTGCATCCAACACTCAAGCCCTACCACCACACTGGACACAGTGTCAAAGGACTGAAGTAGCCCATGCAGAGCCCTGGTGGAAAATATTTGAGAATCAATGTCTTTGGCAAAGATTATCAACGGTTTTATTACTTCTTTTTTCAAAGTATCTTTACAAGAGGATTTGAATGATTTACCTTGAATATAGTCCAGGATTTCAAAAGCAACCTCACACCAATATCTATTTGTTAATTTTATTATCCCTGGACTTGATTTTGGAAACAATGAAAATGAAAGGAATTAAGCAAATAACTTTACACCTTGGTATTGATTCATATTCAATTACCAGAGAATTGCCTCAAAAATGACTACATTTCAAAAATAAAACAATGACAGGTTTAACACATTTCTTACAAGAATAATTTTTCTTAAAGAAAACCACTTTCCAGGGTTTAAATAAACCTGGACCTTTTTTAAAAAATCAATTATAATTTTCTAAAATTAAGCCACATACCTTATATAATCCTTTTCTTTTTGTACCTTATATAATCCTTTTCTTTTCTATCTTCTCTCTTGTCTAGATGTAGCCACAGGATTTCTACAGTTCCCTTAGGAAATAATCACTGAGTTTTCCAAACCAATTTAAATTAATTTGAAACTGTTTGAAATTTGCCGTTAATCTGCAGATTTTCATTAATAAGAATATGGTTCAAATTTATAGCATTCTTATTTCAAGAAAAAGCAAAATTATACTACACAAACCATATGGAAAAAATTAGGAATTCTGATTTCTGAACTTATGATTTTCTACCAGCTCAGTAAATATTCCTGATAAGGCTCCATCTCATCCCTAAAGAATTTATATACAAGAGCTTAATTTCATTTATATATATACCACAACCCAAAAGAGATTTGACTACAACTTATACAACATTGATATAAATCCACAGTTAAGATATAATTCCAGAAAAGTATTTGGTTTAAGAGACAGTCTAACAGTTGACACACAAACCCATCTCCAAATCTTATTAAAATACTTATAAAATATAAATAATAAGAAAGCATAGCACAAAAACTAAAACTGGAAGAATCTGAGAGAAAAAATTTAAACTACTTTATAGTTTAAGCCAACATGTGTCAAAGTGACAGAAAAATATATTCCACTTTCAAAATGGTTCAATTCCAACCCAAGAAAGGCATTGTCCACAGGCAGCTGCTTTTCAGTCAGGCAGAACTGAGTTGGACCAATTTTCAGTTAGAATATACTAGCACAGACACAATGCTGAACTTCACTGCTGTAAAATGTGTTAGGAATAAAATTAAATACGATTCTATTATATTTTGGGGGGTTATTTCCGCCCTGGGGTTATTATGTATAAATCTGCTATTACTATTCATGAACAAATTCATGTGCAGAAATGTTTGCTTTCTACTGGGTAAGTATGTATGCATGGAATTGCTGCATCACTGCCTATATTTAACTATTATAAGACACCGCCAAGTTATTTTGCAAAACTATTGAACCATTCTACACTCCCAACAGCAATGCATGTGATAAAGACTTGGTCACCCACACTTGGTGTTGCCAGTTTTCTTCATTTTAGCCTTTCTAAAGGGTGTGCAGTTGTATCTCATTTTTTACTTTAATTTGCATTTTCTTGGACGACAAATGGTGCTCGGCATACTTAAAAATCACTATTCTTCTTTGTAAAATGTCTGTTCAAATATTTTCCCCATCCAATGATATTCACACAATGGAATACTACTCAGCATTGAAAAGGAATAAAACAAATTATAAACTATACAGGTATCTGGTTGAATAAAGGAAATCAGACAAAAAAGTACATACAGATGATCCCACTTACATAAAATTCTAAAATAGACAAAATTATAGTACTCAAAAATCATTCAGTCCCACCTGGGGCAGGGAGCTGGAGATGACCTAATACAGGAGTACTTCCTGCAAAGATAAAAATGTTCTGTTTTGTGTTTGTGACCGCGGTTACAAGAGTGCATACTTTTGCCAAAAATTAGAGACTTGTATATTTGGATGATGTTCATTATCTGTAAATTATATTTTTAAAAATTTATTTATTTATGCATACAAGAGCTAGGATGTAGACCAGAAGTGCAGGGAAGGCAGAGGAGCAAAGGTGGAGCAGGGTTGGGGGTGGGGGGCAGTGAGAGTATTCACCAGATACAGAGTGGGAAGCAAAACAGGCGAACTGACAGAAATACACTGCTGAGGGGAGCAGCGGGCAAGACAGGCGAGGTCTGCTGCGTCATGTGAGTTAGCTCCCTGGCCCCAACAGCTTGAAGCACTGAGACTAACCCCTGTGCTACCAGGGTTGCCCTGTGCTACCAGGGTTGCCTCAAATCCTTGGACTCCTGAAATTATCCTGCAATTCTATTCTTCAATGATCTCTCTCCATAATTGCTCACTCCATTAATGACTTTGAGCTTCTAAAAATATTCATATGCTCTTTAGACCATTAAACTTATATTGACCAAATGTTTCACATGCTTGAAGATTTCTAATTCTTCAATATTTCAAATACTCAAGGACATGATTTTAAATAACCAAGAAAAAAATGTTTGATGAGTGTTTGTATATCTGATCATTCATTCTTCTTCTACCCTACACTTGAAGGAACATTCTTAAGGATTTTTTTTTAGCTAGCTCATTTGCATAGCATTATTTGCATAGGTATAAAAGATATAAATTTTTGCTAGTTAATAATATATTTTACTTGCCTCAAATTATACTGACCGCATCAAGACTTATAGGAACTTTTTAAAAAAGACTTCACTGATCATGAAAGGTATTTCTGTCATTAGATGCAATAACTGAAGTCAAAAATGCACATTCTACTCCCTTCCATTTGAATTATCCTACTCAATGTTTTTTTAATGTATTATACTACAGAAAGAAGATCTCCTTAAATTACAGACAGCATAATTTTTTAAGTATTTCTTAAATTTAATGGTAATCTAATCTCCTTAGTAAAGGAGTTTTCCAAATTTGATAGTCTTTTAATGAAGCTATTGCAAAGACCTCTATCCTTGATATGCTATGTACCAATTACTTGACAAGTTTAAATACCTTTACTTCAGCATTCACTCATGTAATCTTCCAGAGTCAGGCACTCACTCATATCTTTGTATCTGTTTTCACATAATTAACTAAATATTTAAAATCTGGTTTTTTTCCTTTGCCCAGATTCAATTTTCTTGAATCTCTCCCATGATGCAATTTAAAGAACTTTTTCCTACTGCTTCTGCTTTGCTAGAATTTTACTACCTTTGCATTAATAAAGTACATTACTTCAAGCACTGTTAAGATGTGGTTATTAGAAACAAGAATTTAATTCATCTTAGTCAAACCCCAAAGCACTAACCAAGAGTAAATAAACAGAAAGAGCCTCTGCTTTGTGGGATATCTTGTTTAAATTAAATCCATGTTTTATTTTTCTCAAAATTTACTAGAAAACATATGATTTCCCCACCCCCAACTTATGCTGACTAAATGGAAACCATCCCTACCTCTGTACCCACACATCCACTGCTGGCCACACAAAGATTTCTGGTCAGCCTGAATTCAAAAGCAAGACACTTAACAAATAAAGTATTAACAAAAAAGAAAATGTTTGGAGACAGATTTTTTTTTCATCTCCAAATATTTTATTGTATATATTTATAAACAAAAGCATTCGCCTATGTAATAAAAATAAAATACTGATATCAGGAAACTAACACTGATATGTACATACTGCTCTCGTGTTGACCCCACACTCGAGGCCAGTCTTTTCTATGGACTCTCTTTACTTTCTTGAGTTCTGACACAAACCTCCATATGTAGAAGCTCTCCTCATTCTGGTCTCTCTGACATCTTATTCCAGGCTGCCTGCCAAGAACATTACTTATTACTCTGACCAAACTCTGATAGCTTGCTCCAGGCCATTGTACTTATTTCAACTACAGACACCAACACCGATCTCCCCTATATGCTGGGCTTAGGATTTAAATGTTCAGGAGGTTAAAATGGAAAAAGTCCCATTAGATTTTTTTTTAATTGCACTAACAGTGGTTTATATTGTTATTTGTATTTTGGAATTATATGATCCCCCACTTCTGGTGCTGTTACCATACCATTCCCATTAACAAAGCACCCCTAATCTATAATCATAATGCACTGTACTCTCCCCACTTTGTGTTCCTCTCTCCCCACATGAATGTCTTAGTTCTAGAGATTGCTTTCAAGGACTAATTTCTGAGTTTGACTTTATCGGACCTTTTGACTATATTCCACATGTAAGTGACACCATCCAGTAACTGTCCTTCCCCTTCTGACTTATTTCACTTAGCATAATCCCTTCCAACTCCACCATGTTACTACTGACAGCATGAGTTTATCTTTTTTGATAGCTGGTAGTAAGATTGAGTGTGTGTGTGTATACACATATATATGTGTGCGTATACTCTACACATACACTCTCTCTACAAACACACACACGCACACACTTTTTTGATCCACTTAGTGCTTCTGGACACTTGTTTCTTTAGCTTGGCTATTGTAAGTAGTGCTATAATGAATGAACACAGAGTGCTAGTTTCCTTTCCAATTAGTGTTTTTGTATGTATTGTGTAGATACCTAGGAGAGTAATTTCTGAGTCATGTGGCAGAGCCATTTTTAATCATTCGAGTAACTGCCATACTGTTTTCCATAGGGACAAGACCAGTCTGCACTACCACCAACAGCACTCTGTGTTCATTATAGCACTATTTATAATAGCCAAGCTAAAGAAACAAGTGTCCAGAAGCACTAAGTGGATCAAAAAAGTGTGTGCGTGTGTGTGTTTGTAGAGAGAGTGTATGTGTAGAGTATACGCACACATATATATGTGTATACACACACACACTCAATCTTACTACCAGCTATCAAAAAAGATAAACTCATGCTGTCAGTAGTAACATGGTGGAGTTGGAAGGGACTATGCTAAGTGAAATAAGTCAGAAGGGGAAGGACAGTTACTGGTTCCTTTTTCTATACAGCCTTGTCAGCACTTGTTTCTGGTCTTTTTGATATGGGTCATTCTCACTTCTTTGCATTTCCCGGATGATAATCCTAAACCTATTGACCATCTATCTTTATGTCTTCTTTGGAGAAGTGCCCATTTTCTGATTGGGTTGTTTGTTTTTGTTGCATTATATGGGTTTTTTGTGTATCTTTAAAAATCCTTTCCTTATCAGGTGCATGTTATTCAAATATTTTTTTCCCATTCAGTTGGATGTCTTCTTGTCTAAGTTACAACTTCTTTTGCTGTGCAGAAACATTTTAATTTGACGTTGTGCCAACTGTTTATGTTCTCTTTTGTTTTCCTTGCCATTGGAGACATCTGCAAAGACATCCTGAAGCTTATGACATGAAGTATTTTGCCTATGCTTTCTTCTATCTAATTTATGGTTTAAGGTCTTACATCCAAGTATTTTAATCATTTTGAGTTGATTTTTGTGAATGGTATGAGATATTGATCTCAATTCATTCTTTTACATGTGGCTGCCCCATTTCCCCAATACCATTATTTTAGAAGCTTTCCTTGTGCTAATGTTTGTTCTTAGTTCTTTTGTCATATATTAACTGTCCATATAGATGTGGGTTTATTTCTGGGGTCTTGATTCTATTTCACTAGTTAGTTGTGTCTGTTTTTGTTCCAATACCATGCTATTTTAATTATTACAGTTTTATAGTGTAGTTTGAAGTCTGGAAGTAAAAACTGCCATTTTCCTCTTTTTTGTCAGAATTGCTTTGGCTACCCAGGATCTTTACAGCTCTATATGAATTTCAGTAATATTTGTTCTATTTCTTTAAAAAATATCATTGAGGTTTGGATAAAAATTGCACTGCATCTGAATAACGCTTTGGGTAAGACGGTCAATTCAATAACATTGATGCTTCTAATCCATGAGCAAGGACTATCTTTCCATTGCTTTGTGTCATAAAGAAATTGTGGAATATATACCCAATAGTATACCACTCCATTATTTAAAAAAAAAAAAAAACAATTGAAATAGTGCCTTTTGGGACAAAGTGGGTGGACATTGAGGTGATTATACTAAGTGAAATAAGTTAGAAAACAAAAGACAGATAGTGAATGGTTTCATTTATCTGTGGAATATAAATAAGCAAAAACAAGCATTACTGACAATGCACAGCAAAAATAATTTTTAGACATATTGAAAAATATATTGGTTACCAGAGAGAACAGAGAGAAGGTGAAGGAGGAGTAAGAAGGGGACAGGGCATTGGTATGAGATTTGGTAGAGCCTGAGTAAAGCAGGTGTACAAAAGGAGGAATAAAAATGCAACCCCAAAGTTATAAACATGTAAATGACAAGTTAATTTCAAAAAAATTTACATAATGATGGAAGAGCAAACTACATTAAAGTGTTTAAGTCCTTTTAAATGATAGAGAATCAAAAAAAAAAAAATGATAGAGAACCAAAGTGGTGCTTTGGTTGTGGGTGTGGCATGATAACAACACCTGAAGAAGAGATCTTATATCTTTAAAACACAAAAAACATTGTAAACCAGTATCACCTCAATTTTTTTTAAAAAATGCTATGGATGTTCCTAAATCTAGACTACTTCAGGTGAAAAAATAATTTTTAAATATTATAAACTGTCATATAAATACCATGATATAATATGAATGAAGAAGTGAAAATAAGCTTTTTAGTAGGCTAACAAGTCAACTTCAAAGTGAAAAAAGGCAGAGAACACCAGGCTTTTATTGTGATGCTAAATTATTACCTTACTATACTAACCTTGCTGTGCATATTATAAAAATCATTCATTTGTGTTACAAGGAATTACTTTGGGCTAACACTGGAAACGTAGTACCTGAAGTGAATTCCAAGTAACAAGCTCCTCATTAATCATCATTTTGAAACATTCATGCTTCAACATGAGGTCTTTTAGCTCATTGTTTAAAATTTCAAGCAAATGGAGCATCCAAAAGATTCACCTACAAAAAAAAAAAAAAAAAAAAAACCTACGGTTTTCCATTCCTTTTAAGCTCTTAGCATCTGACATGCTAGCCAATTTATTCTGAAAGGTCACAGTATAAACAGAGTTCGGTGTATCTAGAGGGAAAAAAACCTGTTTAGCATAACGCACTGACATTTGTATACTAGCAATACACTATAGCTGACAAAAAATGCCATCAAGGAAAAAAATGTAAATGGTATTATTACCATTGGAATTGACATTAATCCTAGTAAAGCTTCTTTTTTTTTAATTGACGTATTGGTTTACAACACTGTGTATGACTCAGATGTATAGGATGACACCCCTCCAGATGCATGTTACCACACCAAATACAATATCAAAGCACCTATAAAATAATTTTTGGATAGTAAATTGATCTCAAAATAAAATTCTAAATTTCAGTTTGGGCATTATCAATATGGAAAAAATGCTAAATATTTAGAATATGAAGTATCTTAATAACACCTCTCTCAAAACATATTATTAAAACAAAGTAATTATCAAGTGATAATATCAAAATCTTTAGTATACTCCATTTTCACCAGAGCAGACTCCATCTTTGGAATGGAGACAGGAGTAACTCTCTACCACTAGGATCAAACAAAATTATGCCAGCTGGGTATACTGCCTGGGATTATGTCATAGATAAAACCAGTAACTAAAAGATAATTTAAACTTATTTATATAAAGGCACAATTTATATAGGGCTTTGGTTATGAACTAGATGACCATTGATGACAAATCCCCACTTGAAAGTTCTGTGATCTATAATTACAATCAGATCAACATCTATTATAAACTGAAAGAGAACTGCAATTAATTTTAATGACAGAACAAAATTAAAACTTTATTTTAAAAGCACTTTTGAACTTCATATCTTCCATTTGATGACATAAGACAAAAAAGGATTCTATAAATTTAAACTGTATGTTTGATGAAATACCCATAATTCAAATTATAATGCAAGACAGATTTTTAAGACTAATACAAGAGTCAGTCTTATTGATAATAAACCTTTATAAATTAAAAATGGCATTTTTGCATCTTTCATCTTGTATCAGTATCTTATGTCTACTCCACATGACTATTTTGAAGCCAGAATTCAAGAAGCATAGATTCTCATTTTGAGCAGATATTCTATCAGAATATCAAACGTAAGAGACAGCTCTCTAAAATAGAGAAAATGAAAATGTAAAGAGAATGTACTTCAAAATACAGAGAAATGAAAATCTTGAATGGTAGAGCTCAAACCAACGGCAGTAGTCAAGCTTCTCATTCAGTAATAATAAAGTCTGTGCTTAGGAAGAGGGGAAAACAGAATAAAAGAAAGGAGCAGCAGAATGCAAATAGCTATCATTGAGTAGTCTTGCAAAAATGTAAAGCAAGGTCAAACTGTTAGTAATGATCATTATAAAACTTAAAAAGAAAACTTTTCACATTCACAATAAAAACACAGATGTCACAAACATTTAAATTCCATAACATTTGCTTACAGCTTATATAATAATGCTTAATGAACACTAAAATTGTACAGCAAAATATTTCCCCAAGTTTTCCACATTTAATGTTGCCTCATTAAAACAAAAGAATCTGATATAACAATGTAGTTACTCAAAAAACTAAACAATCAGCCTGATAAAAATCTGTGAAAAAAAAGATATATTTCTTCCCTGGTTTCAAAATTTATATGATTTAGATTCCAGATCTGTCTAACAAAGTCTGAATAGATATTCCACTTAATCTGTTTTGTTTTAGGTATTACCTTAGTCCTTGTAACTGCTATTGAAAAGTTTTGTTCTATTTTCCATGACTTTTTCCAAAGTTATAAAAATATAATGGCCTCTTCTCAATCTATAGTTCCTCTGTAGGATTCCTGAGTATCAGCTCCTTGGAACCCTACCTCCTCTGAATTCTCAAATGCATTCTCTCCCAATCTTGCAGAACACTCTTCAGGTTTCTTCTCTCTTCCTTTCCATCTGTCCTATAATTATGAACATTACCCAACAGTTTGTCCCACACCCTTTTCTCTCCTTGATTCCAAAAGTACTTGTTAGAACTGGACCCAGCCTGTACCCCAGATCACTTAGTTGAAAACCAAATTCTTTGCCTATTACCAGCCACCTCATCTCTGAGACCAACACTCACTTTTCCAGTATGAAGAAGTTCCTACTCTACCCAAGGTAGAGGACTCAAAAACAATATCAATGTCTCAACTGATTTTTAAATATTGGCAGTAGCAAAACATTATTATTGCTGTATTCCATGCACCAAAGAAAATCCTCTTGGACACTAAAACCAACCTAGAGTAAGCTTGAGTTCAACACATCCTTGGTTCGTTTTATAACTCCCAACACACTGCCCACTCCATCCTCCTGAGTTAACTCTTCCCCATTTCCCACTATTACTATTCTGGGTCCTCATGACTTCTTACCTGAACAATGCAACGGTGTTTGAAAAAATTCTCCCATACTGAAGTCCCCTTGTAACATACAACCATTATCACATATGCAAATAATATTCATATCAAATATTTAATTCTTTGGAAGTCTGAACATCTCAGAAAAGTAAAGTGGAAAATGTGGCCCAAGATAATTAAGTCTCAGAGTGTTAAAGTACATTCTTAGGAGATCTACAATTTCATCATGTGCATCACTTTTAAAGATGAGAATGAGCAGAAATATGAAAAATAACAGACTGTATATTCAAATATCCAAAGTCCATTTTCTGACTTGGCAAACTAAAATATGAAAAATACTTCCTAACTTCCTCTTTACAAACTATGGACTGAGGAAGAAATCTTAAAATATTTCAAGAATGAATACGGGCATATAAGCATAGAAAACATGCCTTTATCCCATTAATATCTCAAAGTTCAGTCTTTATTCACAATCTAAATTCATCCATTTTCTTTTTAAGCTAGCTCTACACTTCTTTTCTAAAAAATCCTTTTGAGTCATCAGGCAACTATAGATCAGAGACATTCTGTAGGGGAAGGGGAGGGAGAGGGAGAAGGATCAGGATGGGGTAGGAAGAGCACAAAGGACTACGGTGGTGGTGCACAGGTGAACTGGTGGTTGGAATTTCATGTACAAATGAGAAGGATGATGTAATAAATTTTTTAAAAAATTAAATAAAAACAAGAAGCAGAATCAAAAAAATTTTAAAAACCCTTTTGACAAAGAGACATTTTCCTTCTTGAGTTTCCGCCCTAAGTGTCCCTATATTTTTGTCTAATATAAGTGTAGTCTTCTACTCAGTTATTTCTTTAAAATATTTATTTATTTATGCATACAACAGGTTGGGTACAGGCCAGAGTCAAGGGAAGTGAGAGGATTCACCAGAGACAGAGTGGGGAGCAAAACAGGTAGATGTTCTGAAATACACTGCTGAGGGGAGCAGCGGGCAAAGCAGGAGAGGTCTGCTGAGCCATCTGGGTCCCCTCCCTTGTCAAGGATCAAACTAGCACTGCTGTGCCCCAGATGCTTCACAGTGCGGTACTACTCGGTTATTTTTCCCCATTCAGTCTTACCATTATGGCATTCCCATATGGAAATTCTTAAGCCTTTTTATTTATCAACATCTCCTTTTCTCCTTTGCTAGGTGAAGCTGTTTTTAACATTTGTTTTACGCTACAATTTTTCTCAGCACTGCCTTATAGCAACCTTCTGGCTATAAATATTCACATATTTGCAATGAGGCTAAATCCTGTTAAACTAATGACTTACAATCTTTGTGTTCTAATAAATTAGCCAAAATTTAGATTACTACACACATACTTGTCCAAGGAGGGAAATACATAACTCCTTTTCTTTCTTTAACCAGTAAAAAGTGGTTGGGTAAATTAGGGAACCTCTGTCTTTGTTTTAAAGACTAGTCTGTGTTGTTTTCAGTCTTTAATAAGTCAGATCCCTTCCTACTCCAAACCACATAGCTGTTAAATGATATTTTTATTATACTACACAAACTGTAATCTATGTAGTCATGTCAGCTAAAAGAATATATAAACTATTCAGATCAAGATTCCTGCCTTAAACCACTTTAATTCCACGTTTCACATGTAGAGTGCACTTAGGAAACACCTGTTTACACATTCCATAAGTGCTGCATTAGATAATATGCTTGGTGCAAGAAATATGAAATATTGAATGGTCCAGAACGGTAAACTGATAATGAATAGGTAATCAAAGAAGACTGATAACTGAGAAGCAATGCTTCACCAGCTACCACATTCAACTATTCAAAATATGTAGTTTCTTTACCAGACTCCACAAATAGGATTATTTTGTAAGTAAATACAATTTTCTATAAATTAGCCCAGTTCACTTAAATACTGAAGGTAAGTTAGAGTCCAATAAAAAAACTGTACTGACAGGTTGTCACTATAACAATATTAGGAAAACAAACAGCTCTCATCACCTAATACTTTAAGATTCTCTATTTTTTTTAGGATTTATTTATCTATGCATACAAAAACTGGGGTATAGGCCAGAGGTGCTGGGAGAGGATTCACCAGAGATAAAGTGGGGAGCAGAACAGGCAGATCCACTGCAACACACTGCTGAGGGGAGCAGCAGGCAGGACAGGAGAGGTCTATTGTGCCATGTGGGTCACCTCCCCCCGCCAGGGATCGAACTCATGTTGCAGTGGCTCCAGATGCTTCAAAATGCAGTGCTTACCCCCTTGCACCACCAGGAAGGTCCCTACTTTAAGATTCTCTTTTAAAACGTTTCTATTTTCATTTTTTACTTACATATTGTTATAAAACACCTCTCGCCCAGTTTTCTCTTTGTAGTCACTAATTAATTAAACATCAATTAATCCTTTATAGTATGTGCAGCAATATGGCAAGCACTGCAAATTCAGAAATAAAAAGAACCATTCATTCTTTCCAATGTTTGTCAACTGTCATAAAAATATCATGTTCTTTTATGATTACCATTTGTGATCATCCTTTACCAAGGACAGGAAAAGTAACCTCTTATTCTCCACTCCAATTGTTATTTGGGATCTGAACAGATTTCAGAGGATGACGCCCAGCTGCACCACACCTTTGACACAGCAACCCTCTTTCCTGCCCCACAACTGATTCCCTCTTAACCAAATGCTTCTAGACCCAGACCAAGTTATTTGCACAGTACCCACTGATGTATGTACAGTAAGTACCTTTGAGTTTATGTTTAATTATTTTCCAAGTGTTTGCTGTTGTTCATTTGCCTTCCTGTCTAGAACTTAAGTTTTCATGATACAGAGACTACAGTTAGTGCTATCTGGACCCTATCTGGATCCTCACCAAATACATGGAATAAACAGAAAAATACCAAAATATATAATCAGAGTTCAAAATCATATATGTGTACTATTGAGGGCACAGGCATTGTAAATGAATTTACCTGCTATGAAAAAATACATATATTACTTTTCTATTTATAAGTTCACATTTTCCTTTATCAATCAAAACATACTTTTATTCACTTATTCCCCTCCATTTTTCCTTCCCTAAGTTCTTGTCAGTCAATGTTTTTAAATTGTATATCTGTTGAATTTACTATAAAGACCAAATATTCTATATCGTCACACAGTTTGAGTTTCACTGCAATTTTCTTACACTTTTTTCAAATTACTACTTTGAAAATTACTACGACAATGTCATAGCTGTGAGAACAAATGTGGTCTCTCTCACTGTTCTAGACACTATTTTTAGATAACAGGCAGCTAATCCCCAAAAACTGTCATCAGTGACATAAGCCATAAAAAAACAAACTTATAAGCACTGATATTCCTTTACTGAGTTTATTTTTAAAAAATCAGAATGAGACTCATGGCTCTTACATAATTTTACCCATTTACACTAAACTAGAGAGACCATATAAAGGCTAAAATCTCCCATTCCTTATATAAATTCTATAGCTTTATGCCTTTGGTTTTGGCTTTAGCTTCTTTTTACTTCAGGAACTTACTTTCCCTATATTGATTTCCCCTTACTACTTCTCTTACTCTTCTGATGATTACTCGAAAAGTTCTCAAACTTTTAATTTTTTTTAATATTTTCTAAATAATTTGAAAAATGGAATTAAAAGCAATTAGATACCACTTTTACCTCTCATATTAGGTAAGACTTTTACATGTGAAATCCTTTCACTGAACCAGACATTCTTATACATTGCTTGGGGAAGTACAACTGAAGTGTTATACAGAAAAGCAATTTTCTGAAATACGTCAAGAGCTTTAAAATTATTTAGACTCTGATCTAATAATTTAATTTCTAAATCTAAGGAAAGATAATAAAAATAAAAACAAAGGCTTACATAAACATTTAAATTACATAAAAATAAACAGGGTAAAACTCCAATATCAACAGATAAATTATTATAAATCTCCAGAATGGATTATATAGCCTTTAAAAAATGCAGTTAATAAAAACTGTACCGCTTTTAGAAAATGCTCTGAAATGTTAACAATGGAGTCCAAATGTTAAATACCATATATGAAGTCTATACTGTATAAATTATTTTTTCACACATTCTTAACTTTCCATATTCCAAATTTTCTATAAAAAGGCAATGGAGCTAATTATTAACATTTTTTAAATAATATAGCTTTCCCTATGCTCTTGCAAAGTTTTAATAATAATACTAATTTTTAATCCTAAAATATTAAACCAGCTTTTTATAAAACTTAATTAAGCTCTATTTTAAAGGAAAAGAAAAAGGTAAGGATATTTTATATAATTCCTCACACAAAATAATGTAAATGCATGTTTTATACTACATTACAATATAAATTGCATACAGAAAAACAGGGAACATTTTTCAACCCATTTTAGAAGGCCAACATTAATCTGATATCATAAATCAGACATATTATATAAAAAGAAAACTCTAGACCAATATCCCTCATAAGCAATCAAGATAAAATTCAGCAATATGTAAAAAAAGATAATACATTTTAACAGAGTAGGCTAATTCCAAGAATGCAACAATGGTTTAATCTTTTAGTTTTATTTATTTAAAATATTTTATTATATATTTTCATTTTTTAAAAAAACCAACCATCCAGGGACCAAACAAATACATTAAAACAATATGCTCATCCAATAAATGAATAAATGCTCAAATCATCAGGCAAAATTCAACACTCATTCACACATTCATTACAACGCTGAACAAAAAAAAAAAAACAGCATACTTGGGATGGAAAGAAGCTACCTAAACCTGATAAAAGGGTATCTGTGAAAAATCCACTACTAATAATATACTTAACAATGCAAGACAAAAAATGCTTCCCTAAGATCAGGGACAAAAGGACAGCTATTCTCACCAATATGATAGGCAAGAAAAATAAATAAAAGATATACAGATTGGAAGCAAATCAGATAAGATTATCTTTACTCACAAACTAAATTATCTTACATGTAGAAAACACTAAAGAACCTACCAAGGAGTTATTAAAATTAAAAAGTGAGTTTAGAAAAATTGAAAGATTCACAGTATTTCAAAATTTAATTTTATTTCTGCATACTAACATTAAAGATGACAAAAATGTAATGCTATTTATTAAAGCATCAAAAACATAAAATTTAGAAATAAAACAAGTTATGTGAAAAACTTCTACAATAAAAACTATAAAACAATGCTGAGAAAAAATTTGCAGCACCTAAATAAATTAGATAGGTTCCCATCAAATTTCTGGCAGAAATTTTGGTAGAAATCAACAAGCTGATTCGAAAATATATATGGAAATATGAAGACCTAGATCAGTCAAATTGTTTTGAAAAAAAAAAAATAAAGCTGAAACACACTACCTAATTCCAAAGTTTTATATAAAGCTACAGTAATTAAGACAGGATGGTATTGTTATAAGAATAGGCATACATCCATGGAACTAGAATAAAGCACAGAAATAAACCAATGTTTCTATGACCAAATGACTTTCAACACAGTGTCAATGTAATAATCTAACAGGCAAACAATCTTTTCTATTAGTAGCCGCTGATACAACTGAAAATAAATAAATACAGCAAAAAATGAACACTGACCTTTACCTTATGCCATATCTTAAAATTAATTCAAAATGGATAAAGCTAATTAAGAGCTAAAGCTATCTATTCTAAAAGATAATACAAGAGACATTCCCTGTGTACTTGATTTGGACAATATCTCTTGGATAGAAAATGAACCAAAAAAGGAAAAACTGATAAAATAAAATTCATCAGAACTTTAAATTTTTGCTCTTCAAAAGATAGTAAAACAATAAAAGGCAAGCCCACACTTGAAGAAAATATTTGCAAAACACACAGGTACACACATAATTTATAAACATAGCAAATATTGTATATTTATATATAAATATGGGTATATTCATGTGGGCATATACACAAACACACATCTATATCACGTTATCTGCATAAAATCCAATTTAAAAAAAAGACAAACTAATTCCTTAAATAGGAAAAGGATATGACCAGCTATATCAAGGAAGATATAAAATTATAAATTAGGGTTGAAAAGATGTTCAACATTCATTAGAAAAATTAAAAACACAATGAAATATCATCACATCCCCATTAGAAAGGTTAAAATTGAAAACTGACAATTTTGACAATATCAACTTTTGGTAAGATTGTGGAGTAAATGCACACACTACTAATGGGAATGCAAAAGGGTCTCGTCACTTTGGAAATAGATTAAAATCTTATAAAAACAAATATACCTTAAGTGCACTTAACATATAACCCAGCGATCACATACAGAGGTATTTACAGTAGTTTTGTTCACGGCAGCCATAGTAAAAAAAAAAAGACAGCCTTTCATAGTAGCCAAAAGACTGGAAACAACCAGTGAGCTGGAATAACAAACTGGTACAGTCATAAAATGGACTAGTAAGCAACAAAAATAAGAATGGGCTACTAACATATGAAATGATATAGAGAAATATTAATAACATAATGCAGGTCAAAACAGCCAAACATAAAAGATAAATACTTTATGATTGAATTTATATGAAATTCTAAAACACAAAATCACCATGACAGAAAGTACATGAATGTTTGTCCAGAGTCCAGAGTTAAAGGAAGGGTTTAACTGCAAAACTGCAGAAGGGAGTTTGGGGGGGGGGGGGTAATGGAAATGCCACATATACTGATTGTCATCAAAACTCATCCAATTGTACAATCGGTGATTTGTGTATGTATCCTTTATAACTCAATAAAGCTAGCTTAAAAATTCAAACACAGGGGCCTGCCTCCCTAGTGGCACAAGGGATTAAGCACTGTACTATAAAGCATACTCAGCCACTGTAGCATGAGTTCAATCCCCAGTCAGGGAGGGGACCAACATGGCACAGCAGACCTCTCCTGCCTCACCTGCTGCTCCCCTCAGCAGTGTATTTCAGTCAATCTGTCTGTTCTGTTCCCCACACTGTCTCTGGTGAATCCTCTCACCCTCCACACCACTGGCCTATACCTCAGTTCTTGTATGCATAAATAAATCTTTAAAAAATTCAAACATAATGTTAATAAAAAGTCCAAATCATATGATAAAGAGAAAAAATATTAAAAGAAAATAACTCATATAAGGCATAATAGGGCCATGTGCCCTTCTAATCTTCACTATACTTACTCTCCAAGGATAGTCTGTAAATCTAACAAGTGAAAAAAAAAAAAAACTATATACTTATTTCAAATAGCTTCTATTCTGTTTGATGGGTTCTGTTTGATAGTCATGAAAAAAGTATATTTGATTCTTAAAGAACAAGATTGTGAAACCAGGATCGAGGCATTCTTTAGTGAATTGGGGCCCAGCTGCTGAAAAGGAGGCCACACTGTGAGTCATTTCTTAACAAAATGTCAGTTTCAATGCCTCTGATGCCAAGCATGACTTTAAAGAGAAATACTAAGCACAGTGAAAGCAAACAGAGTAATAAAGAGCAAAGAAGATATCTGACATTGGTCCTTTAGGGAAACAAAGACACACACACACATACACACACACACACCTGGGAATAGGAGTTTCAACAAAACAATTTCCAGAGAATGACCTAGAAAGAGGAGAGCCTACAATGCATATATAAGACAGAGTGGTTTTCTATTAACAAAGTTTATGGTAGATGCCACAAGGGTACATAATTTGAACTATGGCTTTCAAATTTCTCCTAAATCAAAGTGTTCTCTACCAAGAGTAAAAACATCTGAATGTTTTTAGTGAAGAATTACATATTTACATTAAAAACAGACATTATCCAAACTGAAGACAAAGCTTGCTCATTAGACCTAAGCTAGTTTAAATAAACTACCTTATTTCCTATTTGCATGTCTCCAGAAGTTATTTATGTTTTTTACCATAATTTGTGACAAAGTAGCAGACTCATGAAGAAAAACATCTAAGTAAAAAAGTTGAAGAGTATGTCTATATGAGTGCGTTTACATTTAGAACCACAGATTTGTGTCCCAAATACATTAAATTGTTAATAAAAATGTGCTGGAATTTTCTGGTAACATAATAAGCAATGAACCAAAAACCTACTAAAACAATTTAACACTACAATATGAAAACTTAAAGGTCCAGAGCCACATATTAAAAAGATATTTATAATATTTTGACACTTATTTTTCTTTCTGAATCAAGCAATTTTTTAATAAAAAATATGGTATTCTCTGGCCTCCCTGGCGGCGCAAGGGGTTGAGCATGCACCATGTAGCTTAAGCAACACGCTATGAAGCAAACCACAGCCACTGCAGCATAGTTCGAACCCTTACACCAGCCAGGGGGGTGACCCACATGGCAGAGCAGACCTCTCCTGCCACACCCGCTGCTCCCCTCCACAGTGTGCTTCAGTCGATCTGCCTATTCTGTTCCCCACTCTGTCTCTGGTGAATCCTCTTAACCTCTGCACCTCTGGCCTATACCCCAGTTCTTGTATGCATAAATAATTCTTTAAATTTTTTTTTTTAAAAAATATGGTATTCTCAGAAGTCGAGATGGCAAAGTAAATGTCAAATTGTTGACTAGTCCAATAATAAGCATCACCCATACTTTTTTTAAAAAAATCATTCATGTATTTATTATGTAGTATAAGCGATGGCAGATGCAAGAATTACAACTTGAACAAGAGGAATCATGTTATATTTGGCCACAAAAACAATAAAATAGTGTGATCAAGCAGTAAAAACTACAACTGTCGTTCATCACCTGCAACACACACACACACACACACACACACACAAAATCCCCATGGGTTTCCACAGCTGTAAGATCAGTACCTCGAGCTTTCCTCATGGGTCAGCTCCCAGGAAAATCAGCACCAGGAACAACTTCCACATAGGTAACCTTAGTGTTTTCCCAAAAGCCAATCACCTTTTCAATCATTTAAAATATACTGTAGATTATAAGCTATGACTTTACTTCTAGTTTTACACTATTACTAAAGTACAACTAAAGAATTCCAACTTGTCCATTTATTCCATAAGCTTAATTCACTCTCTCATAGTATTCACTATGCAATTTTGTCTGCACTGTCACATCTTATTACCACCTTAACTAAACAGTTTACTGCCCCAAACTTAAAATAATCAACACTCTCATTCTTCCCCAATGGACAAATCTTACTTTACTAATATATTTTCAAGAAGTATTACTAATAGACCTATTAATAGTTATATAATTAACAACATACTTATTAATACATACTATTATACTGTGCACTGTATTATACATACTGTTAAAAGAAATCTAAAAAGTAGCTGAGGAAAATTGGAGGGAAGAATGGTGAATGATCAGTTAAACAAACATTTTCCCAGTACTACAAATATTGTACTAAGAAGCAAGGAGGACATGAAGACAATTACAGAATAATGTGACATGAGACAGACAAGGAAATAAACTAATACAAAAACCCAAGCAAATTACCATTAGATGTAAAAACCCAACAGCAAATCCTAAACAAATTAGCAAGCAAATTACCAACCATGAGATGTAAAAACCCAACAGCAAATCCCAAACTAAGTACAATGGACATTTTTCTATATTCCCCACATAATTTTCATGAAGCTATATATAAACATAATTATTTCACATTACTCAACTGAGAACTCTCTCTTACTGAAAAATGCCTCCCCACCTTGCTTTCCCACCTCTACATGCCTTGCCTATCTTTCTCACTAAAAGAAAGTGGAAAAGAAATTATAAGTGAAAGGGAAGAAATACACAACTAGAAATATGTCTGATGAGTTTAGAGGGACCAGAAGGGAAAGTCCATTTCCAAAGAACATGTTACATTTATATTAGGGAAAGAGCACTTAGTTTTCTTTAAAATTAAGACTTTATAAAAAGAACATATGGTGGGTCTTCCATGTGGTGCAGGGGTTAAGACTCGTGCTATCAAGCTATCACCAGCCTGAATTCAAACCCTGGCCAGGGAGGTAACCCACATGGTGCAGCAGACCTCTCCTGTCTCACTCCCTCACCAGTTTACTTGAGTACATCCGCCTGTTCTGTTTCCCACTCTGTGTCTGATGAATCCTCTCACTCCTATCCCCGCAACTCTGGCCTACACCCATACCCCAGTTCTTGTATGCCTAAGCAAAAAATAATCTTTTTTTTAAAAAAGGACACAGGGTCTAAGCTTTGTTTTTCAAAGACACTATAGCCCAAAGGAACTAAAATCACATGCTCAAAGAGATATTTGCACTCCCATGCTCACTGCAACATTATTCACAATAGGCAAGACATGGAAGTCTTAAATGTCTGCCTGTCAGCAGATGAATGGATAAAGAAAATGTAGAATGTAACAGAACATTATTCAGCCTTAAAGCAGGGAATCCTGACATCTGCAACAATATGGGTGAACCTAGAGGATATTATGCTAAATGAGTCAGCACAGAAAGATAAAGCACTTAAAAAAAAAGTCAAGTTCATAGTAACAGAAAGTACAATACTATGGAAACTCATAATTACTAGAGGATGAGGGGTGGACAAAACAGAAGGTTTAAAAACAACAACAACAAAAAGAACAGAGGGGCCTCTCTGGTGGAGCAGTGGTTTAAGCAACACCCTATGAAGCAAACCACAGCCACTGCAGCCTGAGTTTGATCCCTGCTGCCGGCCAGGGAGGGGACTCACATGGCGTAGCGGACCTCTCCTGCCTTGCCCACTGCTCCCCTCAGCAGTGTGTTTCAGTCTGCCTGTTCTGCCCCCTGCTCTGTCTCTGATAGATACTCTCACCTCCCGCGACTCTGGTATGTACCCTAGCTCTTGTGTGCATAAATAAATAAACAAAAAAATGGAAAAAATAAAAACAAAAAAAGGAAAGGAAATTGGTGGTTTTCAGGGTCCAGAGAGAGGGCCATGAAGAGTTCTAATTTAATAAATAACAGAATTTCAATTCTACAAGCTGAAGAGAATCTGGAGATTTTGATGTTGCACAATATGAATGCACTTAATACCAACACACTGTACACTTAGGATAAGTTAAAACAATCAATTTTATGCTATGTATGTTTGCCACATTTTAAAAAATGAGGGAAAATATGAATGAGAGAAGCAAAGACAAAACATGGAGTTGAAAGCATGGAGTGTAAGACACTGGGGACAATGGGAATGAGGATACAAAGTGTTTAACTGAGATAGAAGGTTTGTGCAGTTAGGAATATCTACTAAAGTTTTTGCATACAAGGTTAAGTTGACAAAACCATATTTTGTCTCCAAAAAAAAAAAAGTTTTTAAAGACACTATAAATGTTCCTGTTCTAAAACAAGCGACTTCAGTCAAAGGAGTAACCTACCAGAATCACAAGAAAAAGAACTTTTTTTTCAAGTGAGGCTATATAATGAGCAACTTATACGCACAAGGGCAATCTTGACAACTGCCAGGTGGACAAGTCCCACAGAGTGGATGACAATAAACACCCTGAACTTACTGCAACATCCTCCCCTGTATGCAGATCATTACTTGACGCCGGTGGGACGTGAACAAACCCAGAGATTCTGAGTCAAAATAAGAGGGTATTTGGGGCCTCCCTGGTGGTGCAAGGGGTTAGGGTACAGCAATACGAAGCTACCCACAGCCACTGCAACATGAGTTCAATCCCCAGCCAGGGAAGTGACCCACATGGCACAGAAGATCTCTCCTGTCTTGCCCACTGCTCCCTTCAGCAGTGTATTTTAGTAGATTCACCTGCTATGCTCCCTACTCTGTTTCTGATGACTGCTCTCACCCCCCCCCCCGACCTTTGGCCTGTACCCGACTTCTTATATGCATAAATAAATAAATCTTAAACAAAAGAGCAAGAGAGAGGGTAATTTTCCATCTTCCCTTGCTACCTTCCCCAACCAAACTTGGTAACTTGTGACATGAAACAGGAAGGATCAGAGACAAGCACTCCTAAGAGTATCTAGACAGTGTGTCTACTCTCACTCCATTCCTCAAAAGAGTAATCAACCTGGGCTCAGTGATTCAAGCAATGGGGATAAGACCATCTGATCATTTCAAAAACACCTACTAAACACAGAACAGAGGACTGACCTGCACTATATTACTGAACCCTGACAGAAAAGGCTCATATAGATTCAAAACATTCTTGATTTTAGTTTCCCCTTCTCAATCCAGTTTCTCACAAAAATAAATTCCAAGCTCCTTTTCCCTAAATTCCTTTTCTTTCTTCACAATTTGCCAAAGATCACCAATGAATCTAAGTAGAACATAAAGGTATGTCCCATGAAGTCAACAGCAATACTATCACATCCTAATACTACATGCTCTAGAAAATAGCTCAGGCCTACCAGATACACATTAAAAACTCCACTTCCAGTCCAGCTGCATTTAAATGCATTTCATCTCACCTAAACTCAGCAAAGTTCACCAATCCTGTGCCAAATGCACAGGTTAGCCAACTCTCCATCACCTATCCCCTTGCCTGCCTCTACCAAAATAGCTAAGGAAGAAAATCTTTTTCCTCCAAACAAAGGAGTTCTGATACATAGTTCTAGCCAAAGAGATAGAAAAAGAATGCTGTAGGGAAGAAAAGTAAGAGATAACATTACTGAGAAAGCATTTGCTCTCCCAATGAAGAAAAGCAGAAGCTATTCTTCCTAACAAAGACATGAGGGCTGAAGTGAAGCAGCCACGTAGCCTACCCCTGAGAGGCAATAATCATCGGGGAAGTATAAGAGAATTTGAAAGACATGCCCTGACATTGCTGAGCAACTGCAGTGCACTGAGCAATCACCTATCTCAGGATGGGAGAGAAAAATAACCCCTACTTTAAGTCACTGTTATTTCTAACTGATAAAAATTCCCAATTCCACATGGTTCTAGAGTAAATGGTTGGCCGACACGTTCTCACCAGCACTGATCCAAAATGAAAAGAATTTTCATTTCTGCCACCTCCCCAAAATTAGAAAGACATCATTAAAGATCATGAGCAGGGAAACCATGGATTCAGGTACACTGGCTTGGAATTGCAGCTCAGCAACTAATTAGCACTGTTCTCCCGAATAAGTTACCTAACCTTCTTAAGTTCATTTTCCTCATCTGCAAAAATCATGCTAATAATCACCCATTAATGCAGCTGCAGCATTAAATCAGCAACACACACAAGTTTAATAGTATCTGGCATACAGTAAGTGCTTAAGAAAAAGTTAGAAACCTGACTTCATCACTACAACCATAGTCTGGGAGATCAATTCCTCAGCTAAACTCAGTCAAGCTGAGAGGCTCCTGACTAAAAATGATTCAGCACCACACGAAACAGAAGGGAAAAATATAATTTCAAATTAATTTTCTCCCTTCCCCCTTCCTCCTCACCCTTGTGTGTGGCTGTGCACAGACACGTTTCTTTCCTCGGGCCTAAACCATACAGTGCAATTGAAAAGCATTTGCTGAAGGATAAATTTCTTAGCCAAAGTATTTAGAAATAAAGAATAGAACACTTAAAGCACTGCAGTCATCAAGGTAAAGAAGTAATTTCTATGACTTTTAGTATGTAATATTTGTCAGCTACCCTTAAGAAGTAGAGATGATTTCCTTAATACTTTAAACAAAACTCAAAAGTAGTTGAGAGGATTGATGAAAATATATTTACAAAGCTTTAAGCTACTTGGAAGAAAAGACTATAAATGCAAATTGTTATATCTTTCTTTGGGATTATAGCTGCCCTGACAAAATCCAAAGCTATATTAGTTTGTTTTTTCCTCAAAGATTATTATTTCATCTTTCCATTATTTCACAGTCAATGTGATAACTGTGGAATTGTTGATGGAATGGCCAAAGAAAATAACATTCTGATTCCCAAACTTGCTTGCTATTCTCCTGTTTTCAAATTTATGAGAACAAAATCCATCTTCAATATCTTCTTCCAGTTTCAGTTCTCAATTTTCTAGATCATTACCCCATTCACACCTCAATTTACTAAGTTCATTGACACTGTTCACCTAACTGTTTTGAAACTCACCAAATATAATCTTGTATATGGACAAAATCATAGTTTCACAAAGGACAACCATAGTTTTTTTAAACAAGAGCTTAAGGGCTTTCCATATTACTGAAGTCTCATAACTCTATGGCAGGTTCCTAAGTTAAAAATGCCAAGCATGAAAACACTGAAACTCACCATGTTTTAAAATAGACTCTAAAAGTTATAAAAAAATAAAAAGGATTTTATATAAATAGCAAGAGTCTCATAAAACATTTACTTCTATTCTTAGTGCCTTTTTAAAAATTTAAAAACCAAACCCGTGCATTTATTACTCTCAATTTTATCATTCTTTGATTATTTCTAGTATCAACTAGTCTTGAACAATTTTCATTAGTTGTTTTTTTTGTTTTGAACTTACACATTATTCTCCTAGAATATTTAAAATAACATTCTCTGTACCACTCCAGTTTGAGTATATATGCTGCCTACCTGAGTTCTCAGCTTCTCTGTGTCACTTAAAGATATAAAAGCTTAATAAGATTTATTTGAGACACAAGATTTGCAATGCATGTAAATCAAAAAACGAAGTCTGCACTCCCTGACAAGTTCCTCAAATATATATGTGCAATTAAATAGACAAGCAATGAAATTTGAAGGGTACAGAAATAGAAACTGGTACATGGACAGAGCTCACCTGCCTGTGGAGGAGAGTGGAGCAGGCAGAAGAGGAAAGTCAAAACTTGTCGTCAAAAAAAAAAAGACTTGTCATCATCAGTTAAAGGTATGGATAAGGAAGAAACAAAGAGAGAAATTAAATACAAAGACAAATAATAATGGATTTATTCCTGACACTCTATTCATCCCAACAAATACAAGTTCAAGGGATCCTTGACATCTAAGAAGAGTCCTACCTCAGAGCTAACATCTTCTATGCGCTCCCTGCTATCCAAAGACTCAGCCCATCACTCTCTCTCACTGCTCTCTCTAGTCTCAGTACATACTTATTTTACAGACTGTACTGTATGATGACCATTTATATCTCCCCCCACACTGCTGCCTCCTCTCACACATTATGAGCACCCTGAAAGTTTAATCAAATGGTGCTTCCAGTGTTTCTGCCTGGCACACAGTGAGTACTCAAGAAAAGTTACTGAATTGCATAAAAATTGTTTTCTAAAACCTATACAGCTATCACAAAATATCAGCCAGTTATAAAATCCAGCTCACGGATGACAATCAAACACTGCTATTTAATAGTTATTCTCTCTCTGGCACATCATTATTAAGTGTAATAGGTGAAAGAAAAGACTTTGTGATTTAAGATAGGCTGAGGACAGTGCCATTTCCATAAGACAAAGCTGACTGAGTTAATATTTTACTTTGGTTTAAATTCCCCTGTGTCATATACATATGCGTGTGTGTGTGTATGTGTGTGTGTCCTGTTCTCACTCTTTCTCTATTAATAGTCAGAAAACTGAAACTCAGAAACATATACATAATGATTACTTTTCAATGTCCAGTCACTGTTAAAAATTACATTCTCAACATTTAATCAATCCTGTAACATTTTTTGTATTCTTAGTTTCCTCTATGCAAAATTTTTAAATTGGAAATCTAACAGGTGATGCATCTTTCTTTGTAGAGACTGGATAAATTTCTGCTCTATGAGAGTAGAACTGTCAAAGAATTGAATTTACAAGTACCCCCCACAAAAAAAAAAAGTTCAGTAATCAGTTCTTTCTTAGCTATTGAATCTGCTCATATTTTCTCATCACAAGTAATAGGGCTAAAAATCTGTGTTGCAGAGGACTCAGGTATCAATAAAAGCAATGCCGTTGAGTAGGGTAAAAACATACCAATAATGTGTGAAAATACTAAATATTTTCTAACCGACCTAGGCTGAGGCTCTAAAGTAGGTAATTATAATTCTTAAATATGATAAATGATCTGGAGAATGGGAATGTTTATAAAGACATATAAGGGGAGTCTTTTCTATGAATTAGAAGGGGGCCGAGGGCACAGAGGTGATCACAAAAATAGTAACTTAAGAATGGCCTGGAGAGTTAGTTCAACCATGAGGAATAAAGTTGCTGTTCTCAAGGTCACTAGAGTTTAATACTAATTTTTGCTGCAGCATAAGTCTCTGAACAAAATATAAAACTTACATCTTAGATATTCCAGAAATTGTCAAAAGAATTGTTAAGAGAAACTGTCAAAAGAGTAACATTTTAATTACTGCAAACAACTACAATAGTTCCTTATAAGTAGTTTGAGATCACAAACATTTGCAATTGCAATTTCAGAAATATTCTGCGTCTATAGATCTTCACACACATTATCAGATACTTTACGCTTTCCTTTTATAAACAGTACACTGAAATGCAACCTCTTTTATTAACTTTGATTTCTCAACAAAATCTGAAGAATACAAACATGCAGCACTCATAAGCAATCCATCAAAACCTGACTGAGCACCTGCTCTTCCCAAGGCACTGTGCAGGCATCAGTGATCATTAAATTGAATATGGTATAATTCTACTCTAGAGAAGTAAATAAATTCCTAGGTTCCTATCAAGGAGAACCCTACATTTACAATGTGTAATGGAGACACCTGCTTGAGGCTAAATTAGAGAAAGCAGAAGGGCAGAGGCACATGGGCCTGAGAAAGAGAATAACAGACTATAATAAAAAGAGTGTTGAACAAAGAATTACAGGAGAACAGTAAGAACTCAAGTCCTTCATTAATAATTATTGAGTTTTCTAAACTTTCGAAGAGGACTGCATGTCAGTGTTACTGAGAGTCTTTTAAAAGAGAAGCATTGTGCTAAGCTCCACCATGCATAACAGCACAGGCAAGCAAGTCCACTAGTACCTATAAACCTAGACTCTGCATTCTAGTTGCCAAGAATGAGGTCAAGGTAACAATAAATGATACACACAACTCGAAAATCCTTTTCTGCTCTAAAACTTCTAAATCTGGGGTGGGAGGTGGAGCCTCCCTGGTGGCACAAGGGGTAAAGCACCGCACTATGAAGCATCCACAGCCACTACAGCATGAGCATGAGTTCAATCCCCAGCCAGGGAGGCACCCCAAATGTTGCAGCAGATCTTTCCTGCCTAACCAGCTGCTCCCCTCATCAGTGTATTTCAGTCAGTCTGCCTGTTCTGTTCTCCACTCTGTCTCTGGTGAATCCTTTCACCCCCGACACCTCTGGCTTGTAACCCAGTTCTTGTATGCATAAATAAATCTTTAAATATAATAAATAAAACTTCTAAGTCTGTACTGCTAACAACTGCAGCTATATGAAAGCATATTTAAATACATGAATCATTAAAATTCTTGCCACCAATAATTTTGATAAACACAAAATGCAGAACTATGCTAAGCACTACAAGGAGAAATAAAAGGAAAAATCAAAGCCTCTTAAAACACTGTTCTTTTAAAAATACCAGATGATTCCTCCCCTAGGAGGAATATAAGGGAACCAAATAAGGATCAAGGAAAGGAATAAGAACAATAATAATAACAAGAAAGAAACAAAAACCAAAAATGAAAAGAAAAGGACAAACTGGGGACACTTGGTGGGAGGAAAGAGGGAAAGGGTGGAGGGCAGACGGGAGCACGGGGGATTGAGGTGATGGTGCACTGGTGTTACGGTGATGGGGAATACATGGGGACACAATTGATGTCAAATATATGTAAATTTAAAAAATTTTATATTAAAAAAATAAATAAAACACTGTTCTTTTGAACGAGCCCCACCAACTAGACAACTAAAGACAGAACTTTGGAATATTTTAAGCACTTTCATATATATATATATATCTCACTGATTTTTTAAAGTGAATGAAACCTGTTTTATCAAAAACCTAGACTATCTCACTAAAACAGGAAAATAACTTTTACTCAATCCCATTCTGTAAATGTGAAAAGCCTCATTTTCTAAAATAAAATATATAACAAGAAAGGTGCTAAGACTCACTTGTGACTCACTCATTTCTGGTACCCAACACATATGCTCCCCCTGATTTCCACACCCAATCTTGAAATATTGATAGCTGGTCCTCAAAGTGATGCATGCAATTCTATCTTAATTACAACATTATTTATAATAAGCAAGTTATGAAAACAACCTAAGCATTTAATAACAGATGAATTAATTAAGATGTAGTACAAATACACACTGCAATACTACTCAGCTATAAAAAAGGATGAATTCTTGCCCTTTGAAACAACATGGATGAAACTGTGGAGGATTATGCTAAGTGAAATAAGTCATAAAGAAAAAGATAAATACAGGGCATATGGAATATAGAGAAACAAAACAAAGAGTCAGACAAAAATAGACCAAAAACAAACAAATCCTAGAAATCTGACTATAAAATTGAGCTACCAAAGAGGGGCAAGGTGGAGAGCAAAGTAGGGAGAAGGCCCAGTAGACTACAGTGGAGGACAATGGGTGCCTAGGTGTGGTTGTGGTACGGTAACATACACCTGAAGAAATGTGGACCTATTATGTCTGAATTTATATTAATAAAGTGTCGTACACCAATGTTACCTCATAAATTAAAATAGAAACAAAAAAAATGAAAACAAAAACCATTAAATATTTTTCTACTCCACAAGGAAAAAAATAAAACTCTTTACCACAACACTTATTCAAAGGCCTACATCTTACCATTGCAGTCCCATTTTGTATCACTCTCCCCAGCTCACTCACTTCAGCTATACTGGCCTTTTTAATTCCACAAAATGCCAAGATTCCCTCCTTGAGGCCTTTACATTAGTCACTTTGCTTGCTTAGAATGCATTTTACTCTATATCTGTTTAGCTGGCTACTTCATGTCATACATAATTTTGTTATGGTTTATATCTTTGGTAATTGTCTATTTCCCACTAGAATATAAGCTTTATAACAGAAGAAATTTCATCTATCTTTGTAATACTATGTCCCTACTACCAAAGCAATACACAGGTGAACATATAAAGTTATTTTAAAAAATAAACCACTAATTGAAAGAAATAGCTAAACTTTGAGTTGTTATGTGAAATAAAAATTATTTCCCTCATTCTTTTCCTTAACAATTTATCAATTTACTGCATCTCAGCCCCATATTTACCCTCTTCTACCTACTCTATAACTGAACGTTAATATATTTAACCTTTCAGTATTTCCTCAGAGTTTAAAGATCTAAATAACCAAATAATGTATAGCCCCCTACAAAGGCACGGTTATCATCAAAGAATTCTAAGAGTTCTAATTAGAAGGCTTGAGATGAAGCATAGGGCCCTGACATTACTTGGACTTAGCTTTCTAGGTTGCACAATCCTTACCTTGATAATGCAAACTGTACTCCCTTTCTATGTTAGACAGGGACCTCCACCATAGTCTACTGGGCCCTGGCCTACTCAGGAGGAAGCCAAGTACTGCCTTCAAGTAGGAAGTCACTGTCCCTCTTTCTCTTCCCAAAGACACAGGCCAGAATTCTACACAATCCACAAGTAATCATGAAGAGCTCTTTACAAAGACAGCCTGAGTCCATTTTAGAGGCCTCCGGTAAGCTTCAAATGAGATAATGCATAAATAGTAAATTACAGACAAGTTATTATTATTCAGTATTAATTCAACAAAATTCTACTGACACTGACCCTATGTGCCAGATAATACACGAGACCAAGAAAAAAATGTTAAGACAGAGCCCTCTTCTCAAAAAAGCTTACACATAAATTGAGGGGAAAACAGACAAGCAAAATAATTTTGCCATAGATTGGTAGTATGCAGGGTTCTGTGGAAGCACAGAGGAGATACACAAAGCAGGGTCTGGAGGTTTAGGGGAGACTTCCTGAAGAAAGTAGGGTCATAGTGGAGTCTGAAAGGAACAGGAAGGTGAGAAAAAAGTTCTCATCAGAGTAAGTGCATTTTATTTTTTACTGGTCCCAAAGCATATTCAAGAGTCAGATTAGTTATATTATCTTAAAAATTACAAGATCAAAGATTCAAAATAAGCTTTCAGATACTACCTGAGATAAAATTCTTCTATCTCCTCAGACATACTTACAGCACAATTTGTTTCATTCTCTATCACTAAGTAAAACACCAGTTTTTAAAACTTTAGGGCACTTTTCCTCATTCTACAAGAATATTTCCATTATTAAGACTGAAAACATAATCACACACTGCAAGGTCAAAACCTTCCTCACCAAAAAAGATACGAATAAAAAGACCTCAGGAATAGGTATATTATAGAATTCTCCTTCACCATAACTCCAAATGAAACTTCTCCCGTTCCTTCCAGCTCCCTTCTAAGACAAGTTCCTATGAAATACACCCATCCATTCTCCTGCCTAACAAGATAAACAACTCACTGGACAAACTTTTCCAACCAGAGTTGGCCCTACCTACTCAAGAGGAATCCAAGTACTGCCTGAAGTAGGAAGTCACCATTCCTCCTCTTCCTCTTCCCAAAGACACAGGTCAGAATTCCACATAACCCACCAGTAATAATACAACTTCTTGGTTGCACAAAAACTTAAGTTCAGTATGCTGGAAAAATTAACTTATTACTAACTTAGTAACTCATAGAATTTTGTTATTAATTTCATTATATTTAGATTATCCATCTTCATCTTCTGCTCAGAAAGTAGAAAAATATTCTAAAATGTATAGAACTCTCCTACATTATTAAGGAGATAAATCAAATAGCAAATATATACAAGACCATTTTTACCAGCAAGGTAAGCTTTTTGGTTTTGAAAAAAACCAAAACAACTTTTCACATTTTTAAGCCAGAATTACACTGGCACAGACCAACAATTTAGAAAGGAGAATTAAATCACCATGATGTGTTCAAGGGTGGTACCAGCACTGCAGATACTTTCTAAACACAGGGTGATAGTTCTGGTTGTCAATGGGAATAGGGGAGACTCCTGGCAATTAGTGTATGAGAGCTAGGGATGTCCAAGGGCCTGAAAAATATGTTTCACACAAAGAAATGCTTTCTAAAATGTCAGCAGAGAAAAATACAGGTTAACAGGACCAATATAAGAAGTAAAATGGACAACCAATAGACAAACACTGTCTATCACAGAATTCACAGAGGTAAAAGATGATATCCTTACCTGTAAATATAGCACAGTTAAGGGGTAAGTCACAGACAGTAAGGAAACTATTTAGCTTTATTGAGGATTTGAAAAAACAAAAACAGGATTAGGGAGGAAGACTAAAACAGGATTAGGGAGGTATTTAACAGTTATTAAAGACCTATTAGCAGCTATTTTCATAAATTGCTTTATTTAATAAAACCAGAGTTAATATTTTAGTCTTTTCAAATTAAATTATACATGTTTAGTAACAGACAGCAATAAAATTTAAAGCAGAAAGTATTACAATTTTTAACTCAAAAGAAAAGGCTGGTCTATGCTTATATTGTAACTAGTAAAGTTTAAAATAAGTCACATCACATATTTTGAAATTCTCTTCTGCAGCTAGTACTCAGAAAGTATAAAACAAACTCGACTAAAGACAACACTGTAAAATGTATATACTTTTAAGATGGTATCACCAGTGTCATGTTTTCAACAAATCTCTTAAAAGGCACTTATCATGTTATTTACTCAATACTGCTACCTCCAATTTCACCCAGCAGGGGACTCTAACACTAGCATATCACTGCTATTAGTACTTAAATATAAAGACTTTGTTCTAGACTGCCCTTTTCTGACAGAAAATACCAAGTTACAACAGAAATCGAGGGGTTATATCCACTGCAGGCCACATTTATTGTCAAGGGTCATATTTGAAATCTATCTTCAAGGAAAAAACTGTACAACCTTGAAGTAACCACAAAGAACGATCACAAAATTAATCAGCTCACCATTAGTATCACTAGGGAAATTAAAAATGAGACAGGTAACTATAGATAGTAACAAATAAAAGCCAAGGAATTCTAGCATTACCAATATAACATCATAATAATCTGGATAGAATCATGAAAATTAACTCATCAAATCCAGAATAAAGATATACAACTGAATATGTGAACCTGTACACATAAAGTGAAATACTTACTGCTAAAGCCTTGGAGAGTTTGGCTCTAAATTCATTCAGGACAATTGCCACAATGTCCTTAAGTGGTACATAGGCAAAGCCATCTTCCAGGTAGACTTTCCTTCCACGGAATAAATCCAAAGCATCAGCAAAAGGGATCTGAATTCAGAGTAAAACAGTAAAAAAATCAGTGAGTTCTTATCATTAAAAAATCCTCCTCAGTCTTCTATAGTGCCAAGCTAAACAAAGTTCTTCCTGTGAAAAAAATCATTAGTCCCAGCATCAAACAAGAATATATCAATTTACACTGCTTAAAACTAAATAACTAGCATTAGGAAAGATTGGCAGTCAAAACGTGCTTGCTGTAGAGTAGGTGTTTCAAAACCTAATAAGCCAAGTTAGGATGTTTTCTTTTTATTCTTAAATTCATGAATATACAAACTATAATCCCTAGGATTTCAAACTCTCACCTCAAAGCCCTGCAAGCACAGTGCATTCTCTTCATGACATGGTCCACATTTTATTCTGCATCAGATAGAATCCTAATTAGGATATAATATGTTCAATGTGAAAATTACTGGTAAGAAAAGTAATTCCAAATTTCTTCATCTATGGTTCATTCTTTCTCTAGAGAAATATATTGGAAAAGCTAAACACTAAAAATGAAAATAAACATCCAGTTTCACTATTAAAATATTTTTGCCAGTAAATATTTTTTCAAAAAACATAACACTACTTTATTTCTATTTTTTACGATGAGCAGAATATACTAGCATATTGTGAACACCATCTTCACTCTTCAGTTGTTTTTCTCTTTTTAAAATGTGACTAAAGAAATTGGTGAAAAAATAATCCCCAAATTACCTAGTTGTTCACACCACAGGGAAGGATGAAATCTACCTCTAAAATTTTTCTATATATCCAGTGACGTTACATAATAATCAGATTGTGTTTAATAGACAGCTTTTTGATTACAGATTTCTACGCCACCATGGTCCTTGCCCTGAAGGAGTTCATTACTTCGTTGAGAAAACAAGTCAGGAACATGTGAAAACTCAAACACAGCTCCACAAGGAGGAATGTATGCGACACAGCACCACACAGATGACATCAGAGGTGGTGGGAAGGGCGGTTATTCTGATAATCCAGGCAGGAACAAGAGGGACAAAAGTTTGGGAATGGGAGCTCATGTCAAGCTCTGTTATTGACTAGACTTTGACTTTGGTACATTTAATGAATGCTTCTAAGCCTCAGCTGCCAAATTTATAAAACCAGAGAAGGGGAAGAAGAGGAGGTTTGAATGACCTTAAAGGGTTCTTTAGCTCTAATAATCCATGATTCCAGCTTCTGAGGATGGTCACAGTATAAATAAAAGGCTCAAGCAGAAGCAAAAGCTGACATGAAGGCAGAGTAATGGAAAATGCTGGGGGGGGGGGGGAGTTGGGAATATTGATTTTAACTCTAAGCTTGAAAGGCTGACTGAATAATGGTCTAACTGATAGATATAGGAAGCTGGAATGGGAGCTAATGTGAGGGCATGATTTTAAAATACTAATGCTGACCAACAATAATCAGTACATTCTTTTCATAGGATATCATGGTGCTGCAGCCTCAAATTTTAGTTTTTTTTTTTTTAGGAATCACCTTAGTGTTTAATGGGCAGAGCGATGGCCATATAAAAATACTCACTGTTCTTGAAAAATAGTGCTTTGTAGTGACGAGGGCTTGCAGGTGTGAACCCCGACTGACACTGGAGGAGCCTGATAACTCAGCACCGTACATGGGGGTAGGGGGAGCCCAGCTGACCCTCGCTTGCTCACTTACTGCAGCTGCGGTACACTCCGCTCCTGCCTCTTCCCCAGCAGTCTGCTCCGGGTGAGGTGTGATGCAGCCTCAAATTTTAAAATGAGTTTTAGGTTTCCTCTCTTCCCCTTCCAGAATTATTCAATCTTACAACCTTTCAAAGGGTTCAACTATAGTAGGGATCTGTGCTGAGAGAATTAGGGGGCCCAGTGCAAGATATTGGAAACTGAGTAGGTTAAAGAAAGGTTGTCTACTAAAAATGGAACTCCCATATGATCCAGCAATTCCACTCCTAGGAATATACCCAAAAGACACAAAAACACTGATTCAAAAGAATACCTGCACCCCTATGTTTATTGCAGCACTATTTACAATAGATAAGACCTGGAAACAACCTAAATGCCCCAAAACAGATGATTGGATCAAGAAGATGTGGTACATATACATGATGGAATACTATTCAGCAATCAAAAAAGATAAATTACAGTCAATAGAAACATGGATGGAGCCAGAAGGGATTATGCTCAGTGAAATAAGTCAGAAGGCAAAATAAAAATACCGATGGTCTCACTCCTAGGAGGAATATAAGGGAACCAAATAAGTGACCAAGGAAAAGAATAATAATAATATTTAAAAAAAAAAAAAGACAAGCCAGGGACACTTTATGGGGAGAGGAGAGGGAAAGGGTTAAGGGCAGAAAAAGCACTAGGGACTGAGGTGATGGTGCACTGGTAAATGGTGGTAGGAAACCCATGGGGACCACAACTGATGCCAAGTATATATAAATAAAGGAAAAAAAAAAAAGAAGAAGGGTTTGCCATGGAAAAGCAAGTGGCATACAGCGTCAGAAACTAAGTGGAATGAGGTTCTGTGTGGAATAACTATCCAAGAACAATGTCAGAGCCCAAGGGTGGAGAAGGTGGCTTCCAAGCAGGGCAGTGGTCCCAAAGGAGGGAAGAGAGTGTTCTTTTAAGAAAGTGGCCTGACAACTATAAATCAAAAACATTCTGCAGGGAAGGAGGGAAAAGGAACAAAACAGGGTTGGGTAAGCACAAGGGACTATGGTGATGATACACAGGTGAACTGGCACGCATTGTACAAAATGAAGAATGATGTAAAATAACATAAAATCAAAAAAAAAAAAAAAAGAAAATGGCCTGAGTGAGGGGTCAGAGCTCAAGCAGTGTTAGAAGGACAGCCCAGGGGATGAACATGAAATCTTTGTAGGAAAAGAAGAGGCTATAGTAACAAGAGACTATATAAGTGAACCCATTAAAAATATGTATATAAAATTCAATGAGCTCTATTTAGCAAAACCTACACAGTATTTAAAAGTTTGCAAAGAGGATGGTGAAAATTCCATGGGGACTACAATTGATGTCAAATATATATAAAGAAAGAAAAAAATAAATAAAAGTTTATAAAGGGGCTGGAGCCCCAGTGGACTACAGTGGAAGACAAGAGTTCTTTGGTAGAGTGAGTGTAGTGTGGAAACACTAAATCACAGTGTTATAAACAAAAATTAACTCAGTAAAAACTTATACAACTTAAACAAAATACAAAGCAAATAAATCAAAGTTTGCATACCTTATAAACTGACTCCAGCTCCAACTTTGTCCCAGTTAAACTAGGTGATGAATTAATAATCTCCCATTCCCGGAGAGTCTTCTCTTCATCACTTATCTAAAAGGAAACATTTTATACTGCTTAAAATATTTGAAGTCTTCATTCAGTTTTAATAAAGTGCTCTCCAATTCTAGTGAAAAGTCTACACTTTTATCAAAAATTTTAAAACCTAGATTATATTTAATCATTCCTAACTGATTACTGAATCATTACTGTCATTAATGAAGCCAAAACAGAAGCTAAAACTTAAATTCAACATACTTGCAGACCTCTACTCTGGTAATTTCTGAGGACATATACCAAAAGAACTATGGTTGAAAAACAAAAAGTATTATAATATGAAGGAAAATAAAAACTTAATATAGACTAAAAATGAATCTTATCCCCATTTGAGTTATGTTAATTAAAATAACTATTTGCTCTTTTGAGTTTAATTATTTCTCAATTTTCTAGCCATAAAACTACAAACTAAAATACTAATTTTTCCAGGAACATGAATCTCTCATAACAGACTAGTATGACTTTAAAAGATAGATCTGACTACATAAAATTTTAATATTCTAAAGAGAAAAATAAAAGATCTGTAAATGGAGATAAAACATAAATGACAAATATTTACATTATTTAATATCTGTGTTAACCTCAATAAACCCCTAACTAGTAATCCAAAAGTAAAACAGAATCCCTGCCAATATTCATATAAGTGAAAATAACAAAAGTAAACTGAAGTATAATATGATAATATCTCTACCTATTATAATAGCAAAAGTTAAAAAAATTTAGCATAGACAGTGTTGGGGCAAAACATAGCTAAAAACTTTAGAGCACACATATTACTAAGAATTTCACATCCAGAATTAATCTTAATCAAACAACAGAACAAATACACAAATAGGAACAATTTTTCTTTCCCACAATGTCATTTATAATAAGAAAAATATTAAATATCCAGCAATGGGTATTTGGTTAAATAAATGGCAATAAAATTTGATGTTTCAGTAAAACAGACTTTATTATTTAGGTCAGCCTCTCACAGAAATCAAAGAAAAAATACAAGATTTTTTTTAAAGCACAGAAAATAAGGTAAGGACTCTAAGAGACGCAATCCTCCTACTCAGCTGACATAGGTCATGAAAAAAACCCCAAGCCTTGACCTTCTTTTAAAGTGGTCTACGATTCAAATTTCCCAGAAACCGAGCAGAAGCAAACTCAAATCCTCTCTGAAGAAAAGCCTATTCACAACATGCCTTAAAGGATTCCTATAAGCACATTTTCAAATACAATATCAAATATATTGTATTATATAGCAAGGTACATAATAAAACATTACTTTGTGGGCAAAAACAAAATACTCAAAAAGTATACAGAAAATAGTAACATTAGCATTTGTAAGAAATAACAGACAACCATAAAAGCATCTGATGAATGGAAAAAATTTAGAAAGAAAGAAGGGGAGGAGGGAATAAAGGAATAGAGGCATGAGGAAGGAAGGAGGTACTTCAAGAAAAACAAAAACAAAAATTTCAGGAACAGAAATTAAAAACTTAGTGGAATCATAAGCACCACCATAAATTTCAGTAATTGTAGAGTAGATAATTCAGACAAACCCATCTGCATCAAGAGTCTCATAGGTTACCTGGGAATTATCAGGCCAACAGCTAAACCTGTTATTTAAAGTCCATTTATGTATTTGCTAATCCTGAGAAAGCAGCATCGAAGAGACTAGGTGAAAGGTACAGAAATTACCCCCTACTCTCTGGAAAACTAATGTGGGGGTGAACAGGAAATTTATTCACCTTCATATGGATCTACAACCTACTTTCCATTTGTCTAATGGTCAGGCACTTCAGATTTTGGAATGATATTAAAATTATCCTGGATTAGCAGTGCCCCTTGGCCCATGAAAAAAAACAAACCATTCTGGAAAAAGTTGTAATCCACCTACGCCTCAATATAGTTCTCCAAATAAAGCTCCAAATCCAACAAAGATAATGGAGTGAACAGTAAACAAGACTATGAATGAGAACCAGATATGTAAGACTAAAAAAATATATAATCCTTTCAAAAAAGGATTGGGGAAAAAAGAAACAAATCTCACTTTTCACAGATGCATGAAAATACAGAAGAATCCACAGATAAATTATTAGACCAGTTGAACTAGTTAAGCAAGGTCTAGATACAAGTTCAAGCACAGAAAAACCAATTGTATTTCTATATGCCAGCAGTAAATCCAATATGGATTTCTTAAGCTACCATTTATAACAGGATTAAAACTAGCAAGTACCTAGGAATAAATCTAACAAAATTTGTCCAAGGCCTCCAAAGAAACTACAAAACCTTACTGAGAAAAACTAGAGAAAACCTCAACAGAGTGCTATCTCATATACATGCACTAGAAAAGATAAGCTATGTATATGAGTGGATTTTAAAATGTTATGGACATGCAAAGAGCCGAGATAGAAACAAGAAAGAAAAAATAGTCTAATAGAAAATTGAACAAAAGCTATGAAGAGAATTTACAAATAAAAATTCAAAGGGTCAATAATACATGAAAAGATATTCAACTTTCATACAAATTAAAACCATAGTTTAAAAAAAATTTCAGTGTTGGTGGTTGGTAAGGATGCTGAGGAATTGCAACTCTTATATTGTTGGTGGAAACATAAATGGCACACCCACACAGTACCTTATAAACTACAGAAATCCGACCCTAAGGCCCAGGCATTCCCCTTCCCAGGCATTCATCATCCCCCACCCCAAAAAAATGAGACTATACAATCATAAAAAGTCTTACAAAATCCTATTTAAGAAAAAGATTTGAAGAGTAACCTCTTATAGGGTGGAGACAGGCATTAACTGGGATAGAGCCTGAGAAAACTTTCAAGGGTGATATTAATTATCTACATCTTGAGAGAAATTTGATTTTCACAAGTTTATGCATTTGTCTAAACTTAAGAATGGTACCCTTAAGATTTGTGCATTTTAAAAAGTCAGTACCTTCCTATATACAAACAACCAATCTATAGAAGAAATCAAGAAAAATATACCCTTTACAATTGAAACCAAAAAATCAAATACTTGGGAATAAACCTAACAAGAGAAACAAAAGACCTATATAGAGAAAATTATCTAACATTGTTAAAAGAAATAGAAGAGGACACAAAGTGGAAAGATATCCCCTGTTCATGGATAGAAGAATCAACATTATCAAAATGGCCACAATACCAAAAGCAATTTACAGATTCAATGCAATACCAATAAAAATCTCAATGATATTCTTCAGGGAAATAGACCAAATATTGATGATAAAAAGAGACTACATGGAGACACAAAAAACCTCAAATAGCCAAAGCTCTCCTTACTGAAAAGGGGAATGGAGGTATCACACTCCCAGACATCAAACTCTACTACAAAGCAATTGTAATTAAAACAACATGGTACTAGAACAAAGACTGACACACGGACCAATGGAATCGTATAGAAAGCACGGAAGTAAAACCACACAACTATGGACAACCGATCTTTATCAAAGGAGCAAAGAATATGCAATGGAACAAGGACAGCTTATTCAATAAATGGTGCTGGCAAAACTGATCCACCACATGCAAAAAAATGAAACTGGACCACTATCTCATACCATGTACAAAAATCAACTCAAAATGGATAAAAGAATTAAATGTAAGACCCGAAACCATAAAATATATAGAAAACATAGGTGAAACATTACAAGACATACATCTCACTAACGCCTTTAAAGATGCAACCCGGGGTCTCCTTGGTGGCGCAATGGGTTAAGCAACCAGTATGAAGCAAACTGCAGCCACTACAGCACGAGTTTGATCGAGTTTGATCCCTGCGGCTAGCTAGCGGGAGAGGTGACCCACAGCACACAGCAGACCACTCAAGCCTTGCCCTCTGCTCCCCTCAGCAGTGTATTTCAGTCAGTCTGCCTGTTCTGTTCCCCACTCTGTCTCTCACCGCCAATATCTCTGACCTGTACCCCAGGGCTTGCATGCATAATAAATCTTTAAAAAATAAATAAAGGATGCATTCCCCCAAAGCAATAAAAATGAAAGAGAAGATAAACAGCTGGGACTACATCAAATTAAAAAGCTTCTGTACAGCAAAAGAAACATTAACCAAAACAAAGAGATATCCCACTAATTGGAAAAAATTTTTTGCACTCCACACAATGGACAAGGGCCTGATCACAAAGAAAGAACTCATGAGATTCAAGAAAACAAAGTAAACAACCCAATCAAAAAATGAGCAGAAGAACTTAAAAGACACTTCTCCAAAGAGGACATGCAAATGGCCAACAGGCACATGAGAAAATGGTCAACATCCCTCATAATCAGGAAAATGTAAATTAAAACCACAATGAGATATCACCTTACACAGGTAAGAATGGCACATATCAAAAAACCAACAACAACAAATGTTGGCCAGGATGTGGAGAAAAAGGAGCTCTACTACACTGCCGGTGGGAATGCAAGTTAATCCAACCACTATAGAAAGCCGTATAGAGGCTCCTCAGTCTACTAAAAATAGAACTACCAAATGACCCAGCAATTCCACTCCTAGGGATCTGCCCAAAGGACACAAAAACACCGATCCAAAAGAGTACCTGTACCCCTATGCTTATTACAGTACTATTTATAATTGGTAAGACCTGGAAACAACCAAAATGCCCAAAAGTAGATGACTGGAACAAGAAGATATGTAGCATATACACAATGGAATACTATTCAGCAATCACAAAAGATAAAATAGAGTCATTTATAAAAACATGGATGGAGCTAGAAGGAATTATGCTCAGTGAAATAAATCAGAAGGCAAGAGAAAAATATCAGAGGGCTTCCCTTTTAGGAGGAATGTAAAGGAACAAAAAAAAAGAGGGCTTAAGGAAAAGAACAATTACAATCATAAACAAACAAACAAAAAAAAAAACACAAGAACAAAAGGTCAAAGACAAACCAAAGGAATCTTCTGGGAGGGGGGTTAGGTAGAGACCAAGATGAACGCAGAAAGAGCACAAGGGACTGAGGTGATGGTACACGGGTGAAATGGTGGTGGGAATTCCCTGGAGACTACAAATGATGTTAAATATAATTAAATAAATTTAAATTTAGAAAAAAAGATGTTCATTTTCTTCCAGGGAAATGTTATCTTAAATAAAAGTAGTGCTTACTAACAAACATTGAACTGTAGTAAATGCCATGCATGGTCTATAAATTAGTGAGAAGTACAGTGATTTCTGTAACTCACTCTGAAATGAACTGCTGGGAGATAGAAGAATGGATAATATGTAATAAGTGGTATAAGAAATAGGTAAAGTGTACAGGGCCTCCCAGGTGGCACAACAGTTAAGCACAGCTATTAAGCAAACCACCGCCACTACAGCACAAATTCGATCCCCACCGCCAGCCAGGGAGGTGACCCACATGGCAAACAGACCTCTCCTGTCTCACCTGCTGCTCCCCTCAGTAATGTATTTCAGTCAGACTGTCTGTTCTGTTCCCCACTCTGTCTCTGGTGAATCCTCTCACCTCCTGCACCTCTGGTCTACACCCCAGTTCTTATATGCGTAAATAAAAAAATAAATCTTTAAAAGTATATATATGTAAACTGTACAATATAAGTGATGAGTATATAAGGATACACACTATAAGTTTACTAGAGCTTTTTGTGTGTTTGAAAAGGGTTTACATCACAATTCTGAGACAAAATAACAAATGAAGTTAATACTATCCATCCAACAGTAAAACTAAAATTCATCTGGCCAATGCAGATGAGAAGACAAAATAATGAGAACCCTCATAGCCTACTGATAGAAATGTAAATTGGTAGAAAAACTACCAATACTTTAGAAGATTTGCATTAGTTCATGAGTTGAAGGTAAATATATCTCCATAACCTCACAATTTTACCCCCAAACATGTATACTGAAGAAAAGCACACTTTTTCTACAAAAGGCCAAAAGTTACTATTTTCAGTGTTGTAAAGTCTCAGTCATAAGTACATAGTTTGCAGTATAGCAAGAAAGAAACAACCTATGGACACTGAGTTACAATAAAACTTGATTTTTCGGGGGCCTCCCTAGTGGTAGGTGTTAAACCTCAGCACTATCACTGCTGTTGCCTGAGTTTGATCACCCACATATAGCACAGCAGACCTCTCCCTTCTCACCCACTGTTCCCCTTAGCAGTAAATAAATGTGCTATATGTACAGTGCAGAATAAGCTAAGCAACAAAATATTACAATTTCATAGACTGAGCATAATCTTAAAAGTACAGTAAGCAAAATAATCCATGCACGAAACACACAATTATTCCTTTTAAAGTCTGTTTTAACAATGAAAATTATACTGTTTAGGGTAATACAGTATGAATTCTATTCCAAGTGAATACTCATATGATCAAAAAAAAAAAAAGTGAGACTAAGTGGTTTTCTCCAGGAGAGAGAGAAAAAGTTTGGTTGAAAGGACACAGAAGTAGCTTCAAGAGTTAAGAGTAATGCATTAATCCTCAGCAGGATGACAAACTAGTATTACTTAACAATAATCTAGTAAACTTTTTTTAAGATAGATGTGTTTGTGTGCCTCTGTTAGCATGGTGCTGCTTTCCAGCAGGGTTGGAATTCCATTAAACCGTGAATTTTTGTTTTATGTACATTACTGGTTTTAAAAAATATTGAAAAACTGAAAGAAATGAATTGTGTAATGTAATACATAAAGAAATATTGCACAGTCAAAATTCTTCTTAAAATTAGAGGTTTATATTATTGTTACATAAAGATATCCATAAAATACTATTAGGTGAAGATAAATTAAATCTTTAGGAGATACTGAGATTATGTGTTTGTATAACAAGTTTACACATGGGAAAAAGCCTACACCAGAATATAACTGTCTAGCTCCAGGTAAAGGGATTACAGATAACTTTTATTTTCTTCTTAAAATTTATAGATGTTTTATTAAATTTAACTCTAGATATTTCATTTTATAACTATTACCATATTTCTATTTCTAGTTGATCAGTTTGCTTGCATATCTTTTTAATTTTGTTCTTACTCCAAAATTAAAAATACTGTTGACTAACTCAAGTCAATGACACTAAAAAAATTCACCACTTTGGGCTTGCCTAATGATTTCCACATTTGTTCAAGTTTATCTTAAGGTTTTTGTTTCTTATTCATGGTAATAGTTAAGCTTTTTTTTTTTTCATTTATGCATACAAGAGCTGGGGTACAGGCTAGAGACATGGGGGTTGAGAGGATTCACCTGAGACAGAGTGGGGAGCAGAACAGGCAGATCGACTGAAATATATTACTGAGGGGAGCAGCAGGTGAAGCAGGAGAGGTCTCCTGTGTCATTTGGGTTCCCTCCCTGGCCAGGGATCAAACCCATGCTGCAGTGGCTGCGAATCCCCACAGTGTGGCGCTCAACCCCTTTTGCCATTAGGGAGTCCTTAGTTAAACATTTTTATGTGCTTCCATGGAAGGTAAAAATTCAAAGGAAAATTTTCAAGTGCATTTTCGGGGAAAAAAAAAATCTTCCTTCAAAGGATACCTTAGGAAAAAAATTGTCTGGCTGAAGTAAGGCTGGGTCCAAAGCATTGTCCACGCAACCTGCTGTCATTCCATCCCTTCCTTCCTGTGACCCACTTCCAAAGGATACAGTCAGAAAAATCCCTACAAAACAGTTAAATAACTGCACAGACAGTAAGTACCATGAAAACACAGGATCACTGGCTAGATGACAGCTATCACACCACTGTTTGCTGGAAATGTTTGCCACAGTTGTGGGGACAAAGGCCAAATACAGAACAGAATAGGTGGTTTACATGCATCAAGCTGTAGATTATTCATAAATCAGTGAGAGCTGAGGGTCGTGCAAACCATCTGCTAGTTAATATGCCAACCATTTTACTTATCTCATTTAATCCTACCAACAATTATATGAAATTGTACTATTTTATAGCCAATTAAGTAGAATTGTAGTAAAATGGGATTTCCAACTAAGTTTGACATTAAAAGCCACAAGCCCATGTGTTCTACAAACAAACAAAATATTACATGGCAAAATAAGTTGAACAAACATGTAACATCAAAATCAATAAAAGAATGTCATCAGTTGATCACCTCATCTCCTTCTGGTAATGATCCAGATAAAAACACAGAAACTAAAAATGGAATATAACTAGATCGCATGAAAAATCCTACATGCAAAATTGTAAAGGGTGTCACAGAATAAATTACATATAATCCAACACTCCTCCTAGGAGTGTTTAGAGTTTAGCGAATATTTCTATAAGAGCTAACACCAGGTTATTCTGTTTTAGTAACTGCTTTGTTTACATATATCTCTGTGACAGTAACATCTCTACTTAATAGACTACCTTTTACTTTGCAGTCCATATGAGAAATCCTTTGAAACTCAAATTACAACCAGATACATACTGCAGAGAATATATGAGAGAAGGTAGCTGTGTTTTAGAGCAGCTTTAGAGTCAAACTATAAATATCAAACAGCAACGGATAAAATAAGAAACTAATCAGGGACGTGGTGAAAGGAAAACAAGAACTCTTAACATGTTCATGATAGTCTTTCAGTGTTTTTAAGTGAATTTCCAACTGGAAATATAAAAATATGAATATAAAATAAAAATATACTTCAGGGCCTCCCTGGTGGCACAATGGGTTAAGCAACACCCTATGAAGCAAACCACAGCCACTACAGCATGAGTTCAATCTCTGCTGCCGGCCAGGGAGGGGACCCACATGGCATAGCAGACCTCTCCTACTTCAACCACTGTTCCCCCTCAGCAGTGTGTTTGTCAGTCTGCCTGTTCTGCTCCCCACTCTGTCTCTGGTGGATCCTCTCACCGCCCACACCTCTGGCCTGTACCCCAGCTCTTGTGTACATAAATAAATCTTTTAAATATATATATATATATACTTCAAACTCATTCAATGAACACTTATTTATTTGAACTTAAAAATGTTAATATCATGTCTGTTCTTCACACCATTAATAGGGGAAGTCATAGTTTATTGTGTTTATTTTTGTCCAATTTTATTTAAAGATTTATTTATTGATGTATACATGAACTCGGGTACAGATCAGATATGTAGGGGCTGGGCGGATTCACCAGAAACAGAGTGAGGAGCAAAAGAGGCAGACTGATTGAAATACACTGCTGAGGGGAGCAGCAAGTGAGACAGGAGAGGTTTGCTGCACCACGTGGGTCATCTCCCTAGCCCAGGATTGAACTCTTGCTGCAGTGGCTGCAGATTCTTCATAGCACAGTGCTCAATTAACTCTTTGCACACCGGGGAGGCCCCCCAAATATTTTTTAATGAATCTGATGAAACTGAACTTGAAAGCAAGCCCTTTTATAATCACTTATTACAGCAACAGAGAAATAAGTATCTTTGAACATACAGATGTTTTCCTGATAAAATTTTAGGTTCTGTATAAATAAATATCCCAGCAATATGTAAGTATCACTAATATCTCCTAGGGTAATGTATTATCTCTCTTTCTGCAAATTCAATTCAAGTATTTGAATTAACAGTATTAAGGTGTTTATAAACAATTACCTGCTTCCTAAGTAAATGTCAGGGAAAGAGAAGCAGCATGCATCAGTTCAACTGTCACACAACAGAATGCTTTTATTTATGAGACTTCACTCGTCCAAATAGTGTTGTATCTTAGATATAGTCATTATTCAATTTTAAAAAACATAAATAAGACCTTAAATAGAAACTAGAGTAGTTATTAAAGAATGCAGTAAGATGTTCTTCCACTAAATACACTACCACCAAGAAAAACACACACAAATTGTCCAGTCTTGCTTATATTAGAAATAGATAAAATTACAAAAAATTCAGTGTTTTTAAACAATTCACCCAAAGTATATTCCAAATTGTGCTCATTCTATCTAAAATTCATGCCATTCTCAGCATTTCAGCCTTTCAGTAAATACTCAGCTTTTCCATGGTGAAGTGAAAAAAGTTTATCCATCTGCCGCACATGAACTAAATCCTCATTGATCTATTTAATTACAACCAAAATTTAGTTATGGCCAAAGTAAGAAAATTATCACTGAAAAAATGGAGGATGGTTGTTGAAACTTTATGAAAACAGCTGTTGACTTCATTACTTCAAATTTCTAAAATAATCTTGAGTATTCTGCCTTCTGTCTAAAGCTTTGGAAAATATGGCTATTATTCCCTTTTCCTAGGCTCCCTTAATGAGATTACCTGCTGCATGCCTTGAAAATACTCTTCCTCTAAAAAACAAGAGAAGATCAAATGGTATCCTGCTTCCAATAAGGATTTCATGTAAGAGAATAAAAACAGGTACAGTGGAACAGTGATAAAAGCAGATTAATGGAGCAGAAAGTATATATATTTTTTTAATTGTAGAAACCTGAGTTCAAGTCTTAAACAAGTTAATTAACCTCTGCACACCTTAGTTCTTCAACAATATGATGAACAAAATAATACTAATTTCATACAGCTTTACTCAAAATACGTATGGAGAAGTCTACAAAAAGCATTTTTAAAAAAAGCATGCCCTTAATCAGTGATATTTATTATCATTATCAGTAATGTACATTTTGATTAGCTTGTTTTTCAGAAATAAAGATGTTTTCTGCAATTAAATTGGTTTCTATAAACTTGACATTTTATTAAACTAACCTAAGACTGTGGGGGTATTTAAAGAAACAAGTAAAGCAAGCTAGGTTACCACTGTAACATCTTACAATCAAGGTATATTATACTTCACAAAATAAACGTCCTGAAAAGAGGATTATCAACAAACAGCTCTAAATGGAATCACATTTCTTTTTTTTTTTTTTTTAAAGATTTATTTATTTATGCATACAAGCACTGGGGTACAGGCCAGAGGTGTGTGTGGGGGGGTGAGAGGATTCACCACAGAGAGCGGGGAGCAGAACAGGCAGATCAACAGAAGCACACTGCTGAGGGGAGCAGTGCGCACAGCAGGAGAGGTCTGCTGCACCATGTGGGTCCCTCCCTGGCCGGCAGCAGGGATCGAACTCGTGCTGCAGTGGCTGAGGTTTGCTTCATAGTGTGTTGCTTAACCCACTGCGCCACCAGGGAGGCCCTGGAATCACATTTCCTGAGTGACTTATTACTATTCCAGAGATCTAAACCTTCAATCTGATTAATGTTCAATCATCAAAGATCCTGAACATCTGAGCTTTGATGTTCTCTCTTTTCCAATACTCCTATTCCCCAAACCTCAATCCCTATTATCCATACCCACCCACCAAATAGTCAGTACCTGTCTCAAATGGAATGTATATCACATACCATTGATTTTTTTCAAGCAAATTGACATGGACTTTAATAGTTTAGGTTAAATTTCATGTCTATATTTTATAATTATAATATCTCACATGCTGCCTAGCTAACATAAGAATTTGGGCTCTGGGTGTCTCATTCTTTTTGATATTCTTTATCAAACCAGGAACCAGTAAAGTGTTTTTACTCCACCAGCAATTCTGAAAGATTAAGAAAGAGTTCTGGAAAGGGAAACCTTCCACATAATAAAAAAGACAGGTAGAGGCTGTCTGTTCCAACTGCAGTAAACAGACAGGTAATTTGTCTGTGTAGCGTGCCACCCCATACAGAGTCAATGCACGGAGGGATATACATGCCCTACTTGCTGGATTCAAGTGACTGACTTGCTTTGGCCAGTGAAATCTAAGTGACATCTGCACTCTCAAGCCAAGGCTTTACAGCACGTGCTTTATGCTTCAGCAACTGGTGAAGACCCATAGAAAGCTATTCATCAGCCTAAGTCACTGCAACAAAATGAAACAAAGCAGAGCTGCAGCTGGCCCACAGGAGACATGGAGCATGAGCTACAAACAAATCTTTTTAGTAGTCACTGGGGTTTTTAAGGATTATTTGTTATCACTGCATAACTTAACATAACTGGTAGGATGATCTCCATTCTCTTAAGACATACATTCTCATCAATATTTTGAGCATGTACCTCTAATATATTATATTTACTTATAAATTACACTCAAATTACTCTATATTACTCTATATTATATATTATATACTCAAATTACTCTATATTATATACTATATTACTCTATATTATATACTCAAATATTACTCTATATTATATACTCTATATTACTCTGTATTATATACTCAAAAATGCCTCACCACCAAAAAAAGGGGGGGGGAATAAGATTAAAAATATATTGTATTATTTATTTCTTCCCACACTACCAAATGATCATCTTTGGCATAGCACTTTGGGAACATTAGTCTATAACACTGAGCTTCTAAAGTAAAACTATAGTAAGACTTCCCAGATATTTATACTCTAAGCATCTATTCAATTATTTTCAATCATGTTTACTAATTATTTAGCTGTAAATTTTCTTGTTAAATCCACACAGTTCTCTCTCTCAGGTCCTGGTCTTCAGGATACACTTCAGATCTGCAGTGGAATTCTTATAAATTACAGATTCCTGGTACCACCTTGACCTACAGAGGTCTAGGTCCAAAGGTGTATTATTTTTGCAAAAGGTTCATCAGAGATTGTGAGCACATCCAGAAGGGAAAGAATCCCCCTTTCTAAAATAAACTTAGCATATCCTGGAAATACCAACTTCAATTTATCAAATAGCATTCGATTTTTTTTTATGCAGAATTCAATTATTCTTTCTAAAACACCGAGGTCCTTCTGTGTGCCAGCCACTATATCTAGCAGATAGGGTCCAATTATAAACAACTGTTCTCAAGAAATGTACATGTCAATGTGGTGACAAAGACAATAAACATAAAATTATTAGGCAGCAAGCAATGGTGACAATAAAACCAGAGGAAATACTATGGATGGACAGACTTATACTTCAGAATGTGTAGTCAATTAAAGGTTCTCTGTGGGACCTCCCTGGTGGTACAGACAGTTAATAGGCAGCACTATGAAGCTATCTGCAACCACTGCATGAGTTCAATCCCCCGCCAGGGAGCTGACCCACATGGCACAGCAGACCACGCCTCTCACCTGCTACTCCCCTCATCAGTGTATTTCAATACATCTGCATGTTCTGCTTCCCCCCTGTCTCTGGTGAATCTTCTCACTCCCTGCACCTCTGGCCTGTACACCAGTTCCTGTATGCATAAATTTGGGATATATATTTTAAAGGTTGCACAAATGGAATGATTGCAAATGAAGGGGATAGAGAAAAACTCCTAGCTAGGATTGGGACTTCAGCCACAAGATGTTCTTGAGCCTCATTACCCATTAACTATTTATATTTTACTTCTATACATATCTGTCATTTTTGCAAGATATCTTGAATCCTTTGTGGAAAGGGGCATCCATCAATAAATGTAAATGAAAGATTTCAAATATTAGTTTTTCTTAAAATGAAACACACCCACGCTAGCAGGTAAAAAGACCTGTTAATTACAAACACAACATTAAAGGTACAGTTTAATAAATTACTAAGAGAAAGACTGTTTAAAACCCCCAATATATAATGAAATAACTATATTGACATTCACAAGGTGTGGATGAAGAAAATACTAACATTTTAACATTGTTATTACTATTTCTGGCAAAACATAGGTTCTATATTGGTAGCAAATGAGTTCTATATTTTTTATCTATAAAAGTCATCTTCTTTCCCAAATGCACTGTGACTTAGTTATTAATCTTACTCCAGGGATTAAAGATGACTGAAAATTCTTTGGCAGTCCTCCCATTGAAAGCTGAGAGCTATTTGCCCTCCCCTCAATATAGGTTGGCCTATGACTACTTTGACTAACAGAACTGGTATGCATGCCAGTTCCAGGTCTTATCTTGGTGAGGAATGACAGCTTCTGACTTGTTGCCCTGCAGTCCTGGACCACCGGGAAAAAAACAAAAATTCAACCTACTTCTTTGCAGGATCACACAGAAAGGATCCCAACCATTTCCAATCTTCTAAACATTCTTTTCAGCACCAAGGATGTGAGTAAAGCAGCCCAAGACGTCTTAGACAGATGAGGTGATAACCAAGTAACCCCATCTGACACAAGTGTCCGAAAACACTGCTGCTAAATTCAGACTGCATCCCTGATCCTCAGAATTCTAAGATATAATAAAATGGTTATTGTTTTAAATTCTAGGGTTAGGTTTTGGTTTTAAGTATTGCTGATAGGTTTTAGGACTTTTGGAGCTAGTTGTAAACAATTACCAACCCAAAAAAATAAAAGTTAGTTTCAAAAATATTTTCTATATATAATCTAATCCTTACCACATGCTTCCTCATTTCAATGTACCAAAGAGAACCAATAAAATGGGGGAAAAGGCATTAAACTATTAATATGTGGTAAACTTTTGAAAACAGGAAATAAAATAATTAACACTGTGTCATTCTACTTATTAGCCAAAATTAATAGATGGTATGATACTTACAAATTCTTTGTCATTTATAATCATCTAAAACACTGTGCATTTTGGGAAACAAATGACCTTTATGCATCATAAATACAGATTCTATTTACGACCAATGTAGAACCTAAGTTCATTAGCAATAGTAATAACTATATGAAAGTTAGAAAACAAATAATTTAATATCTTGATATTCTAGTTAGTATGTTGATATCTCAGGAACTCTGCCAAGCTGATCAATGTAAAGATCAATTGTCTAGTAACTTTGTTACTGTTTTATTTTTTTTAAATAGCTCAGAAACATTTGTAATATACTAAAATTTAGACTAAAAAATATATTATCTATATCGAGCATATTTCTTCTATAAGAAAACATTTTCTTAATGGGTAACTTATACAAAAGATCTTAAAATTCTCCTAAATCAATGAAAACAGCAATAATTCCTGAGCTGGATATAAGAGTACCAAATACATGTTAGAACCTTACAATATGATCAAACAGTTTAGATACGAATACCATCCCATCCAACTCCATGTCACCCCATTCACTAAACATGTCTCAGCACCTTTCATGAGCCAGGCAGATCTCTAGCAAACGATACAAAAAATGTAAGATGCTATTTTGTAAGATAACTCTTATGCCACCAACGGAAAAGTTTATAAAAAATAAGCTGACTCCACTAACATTGAAATTTGAAGACAGCAGTCACTCATAAGAGGAAAAAGCCTGGTTTTCAGCATGCAACCCAAGGAGAGCAAAAGCTCCATGAGGGCCTGAATGTCCAGCAGGCCCACTGGATTAGAAGGAAGGAAAAACCAGCAAAGCTGCCAAGGTGAGAGTCACAGCATCAGCTGACCTGGTATTAGCCTTGTTTATGCGTCAGAGATAGTCAGAATGAAGGGACAGGGAAACACACTATTACAGAAGATAGACAATATTGTGACTGTTTGCACAAACAACTCGTTTGAGGTTGCCAGAGGCATCACTAGGGCAGTGACTTTGGCTGAGGCTTATAGATAAGCACTATGCAAGGCAGCCAAGAAGCATTTATAGATTAGAGCATAAAATATTACGATTTACTGAGAATAGACTGATACCATTCAAAGGACAGAAACCTAGCAGCACAGAAGAGGGAAGTAATTTGCTTTTGATGAACTGATTTGAATCAATCAGTCTCTCCCTTATTTTCCCTCTCTCCATGCCCATATACACCCCATTCCTAAATTAAGAAGCAAGACTTAAAAAGTGACTAATTTATAGGCTGTGTCTATAGGCATCCCTCATTGATGTGGCCTAGAAAAATGTCATAATATGCTGATACATAAATTAACAATGAGTAAAGAAAAAAGTTACATAATACTGTATATCTTGAGAGCAATACTAAGAAATTTAAATTTAAAAATTTAGATCTACCAAAAGAATATCTGTAGCCCTATGTTTACTGCAGCACTATTTATAACTGGTTAAGACCTGGAAACCCATTGCCCAAAAACAGATGACTGGATCAAGAAGATGTGGTACATATACACAATAGAATACTATTCAGCAATCAAAAAAGAATAACTAGAGTCATGTGTAGAAACATGAATGGAGCCAGAAGGGATTATGCTCAGTGAAATAAGTCAGAAGGCAAGAGAAAATATCGGATGGCTTCCCTTTTAGGAGGAATATAAAGGAACAAAAAAAGAGCTCAAGGAAAAGAACAATAATGAAAAAAAAAAAAAACTCAAAACAAGAACAAAAAGACAAAGGCAAATCAAAGGCAACTCATGGGGGGAGGGACTGGGATAAAGGCAGAAAGAGCACAAGGGACTGAGACGATGGTGCCCTGGTGAAATGGTGGTGGGAATTCCATGGGGACTACAATTGATGTCAAATATATATAAATAAATTTAATAAATAAAAAATTAAATCTATTCTTGAGACAAACTGTAAAAGTATATTACAAAAGACAATGGATTAAATATAAAAGTACTGAACCTTAGAAAAATAAGTGGTGGTAGAAAAAAATGAATGACAACAGAGTATCTGTACTATTCTGTTTCAACCAGGAAGCAAAAGGCCTCACGGACACCTGGAATCAGAACTGAAACAATACCACAGATCTCCAACCTTTTGTTCAATTATTTCCAACCACTTCTCTGATTCTTACCCTCTGTCCATGCCCAAATTATAGATCCCTCTGAAAATCCAAGTTGCTCCTATGGTCCTCATTCAATTAACCTCTGACACTCATCCACTCACCTTACTCATTTCTATATTTCTTCTGTTGAACCCCTTCCAAAATACTTTCCGTTTGCTCTCTGCTAATCAATCCTGCCACACGCAAGCTCAACCTCTTTCTAAATGCTCCTCTAAACATCACTCTAGCATAAGTCAGCATAAATGAGGCAGCACAAGTGAAAAACAAACACAATAACAGGAGGAGACTACACAGATTTAAAATCTTAGAATTATCAGATACAGATTAAAAGTAACCTACAACATTTAGAGAACATCAAATTTTAAAATATCTGTGAGGACCAGGAATCCATAAAAAGTAACACATATCTTCAAAATAACAAAATAAAAGTTAGAAAACAGTAACAAAATTAAAATCCAATGGCAGCAGAACAGACAAAATTGAATAGAGAAAAAAGAATAGAAATAAGTGAATTCCTAAAAAAACCACAGGTATGACAATGAGACGTGAAGGACTAAAATATGTTCGATGGGAATCTCAGAAAAGAGAAAGAACAGGTAGAAATTTATAAGCAAGTTTATAAGTAGCTGAGAATTTTCCAAAATTAACACAAGACACCAAACTGCAGATTCAAGAAGTAGTGAAACCCAAACCAATTATAAGCATGAAGATAAATAAAAAGAACTCCACTCCTAAACAGAGAATGGTGAAATCAAGCATTAGTGAATCAAACACAATATCTTAAAAGGAAAAGAGCATGGTAGTTATCTTCTCAAAGGAGCTACACTTAAGAGTATCAGCTGACTCTTCAAGAGATAGTAAGAACCATATCATTTTTAAAGTGCTAAAAGAAAGTACCTGCTAACCTGGAATCCCATACACAGCAAAAATGTCTTTCCATAAAGAATGCAACACCCTTTGTTTTCTGAGTGAATGAAAAGACACTTTGTCCCAAACAAAATAAATACAACAGTAGTAAAACCTTAAAAAATGCAACACAAGAACAAATTAAATTTATGGAAAGACAAGCATTTAATATTTCCCTATACAACTCCCTTATACACATTCTCTTTTATTCTATTTGATTATATAACATATATATATATACTTTAGCATACAATTATATAATTATACCATGTTCCTTAACAAAAGAAGACCCAAAGTCATGCACCATTCATTTACTGGTTTCATTGGCTCTCCCTCCTACACATTCATATTTACACTGTATAATGACTGCTGATAGTCAATAGCTCAAAACTGAACTCCTGTGATCATAATTCATTTTCACCCACGTATACTTGAAACATTATTTCAATGGTCTAACAAGTTTTGAGATGAACAATCCCTCTGATTTTACAATATTAATTCATAATCAATATTTTCAAGCAAATATTAATTAACCGTAAGTAGTCTTTACAACTCACTTGAAGTTGGTTTCCCCGTCCCCAGTTACCTCATGAACTAAGTTAATCAAGTTTTGAAATTTGTGTTTCTTTTACTCTAAACTATTTCAAGCACCCAGCTAATTGGCAGAATGCCAATTTCTTCACATGGCTTTCTATTAGTGAGCTTCAAACTTTCTTCTTTATGACATCTTCCTTATGTTATCTTCTGCAATAACCTTTTGGTGCACAATTAAAGGCCTCCCAAACTCAATGTCTTTTGAAGCTCCAACTGGCAAATGTCTTCAAAAAGAAAGTAATTTTCCTTTCCCATTTTTACTATGTATTCCAGCAGAAAATGGCTACACTTTGATTCTAACTTTTCTTTAAGATTTTCTATCTATTTATTTTAATGTAGAAAAACTATGGTATAGAGAGATATGTGTGTGGTGGGAAGGGTGGGGGGGCAGTGGTGAGAGGATCCACCAGAGATAAAGCAGGGAGCAGAGCAGGAGGATTTACTGAAATATACTGCTAAGGGTAGAGGTGGGCGAGACAAGACAGGTCTGTGCACTGTATGTGGCTTAGAGCCATGGCCTGGGTGGAACTCAGGCCATGGAGATGACAGTGCTGAGACTTAACCTGTAGACCACTAGGGAGGCCCCAATTCTAAATTTATAAACCACATAAAATTTTGGCTATTTTCAAGGTCACTAGAGGAAAGGCAGCCAATTTGCAATTCAAGAAAGAGATGATGATGACTGAAGCTTTCCAAGTAGCTGAAAGAAATATTATTACAAAAATATGACTTTATTTAGCTGGAGAGGAAAGGCTGAAACTGGCTCAGAGTCAGTATGGAAGAAAGGTGAAATCACATTTATTCAAGCAACTGGAAAATTAAATAAAAGAATAGGAAAACTAAGGTTAGGAAAAGGCATTTATTTATTACATTCTTCCTCCTAGGCCACTGAAAATCAAATCTTTGAAAATTAGGTTATTTAACAAGTCAGGTGTTGTTATAGTTATATCGTATATCAAATTCAAATGTATGAAATACTTAGGCTATTTTTTATGCCTGGGGTGAAGAGAAAGATGTTTATTTCAAGAGATGCTCAAATACAGGTTTGTAACAGAAAATATTAGAAATCAGTTTTATGGTTTTAACATAGGTGTTCTATTTATTGACCAAAATGAATATTTTTAATTCCTCAGAAAAATATTCAGTCATGTGGTTGCAAGTTGGTACTATGTTCCGCCCATGACATCTCTACTGCCTTTCTGCCTTCTTATCTAAGTTTCAGTTCAAATACTGTCATTGCAATGTGCCTTCCTAAATTCATACAGCCCATAGCAATAACCTCTTTTATATAAATCCTACAAGATATAGCAAATGTTCTAGCATGCTTTTTTTACCTAGTTCTGTTCCATGAAAATATTCTCTTCCTACTCTCCCAAACTATAAACACGTTAATATAAATCCTCCATACATACCAGATAATGCTGTATATATATAAAGCATTTATCAAATATTAGACATAAAGTAATATAGACAAAAGTGACCCCAAAATCTCTTGGGGGTACCATAATAGGTACTGCTAAATTCAAGTCCCTCTAAACCACTCTCTGACTATGACAGAGTCATAAACAAGTGTTTCCTGTCATCTCATACAGGCACTAAATACCAAGGAGGAAGAAAGAAACTACTTACCATTTATCTTACTTCAAAGTCCACTAATGGCTTCCTCCTGATTAAACCCTGATCTCAACTTTCAGTTCTATTCCTAATTATAGTCCTAAAATGTTCAAGTGCTTCACCTGCACTTAAGATATGGATTCAAATACTCAGAAGGCTTGGTGTTATTCAGCGACACTGTACCACATACAACACAGAAAGCAGCATTAATACAATCCTCAGGCATCACACTTCTCTGTCCTATCAATTCACAGTCCCGCTTCCACTCCTCTACCTCAGAAATCTGAAAGTGTATATAAGCCCTGAGGAAGCTACAACATTAATGTGACTCTCCCTATAACTATCATCATTCTTAAAATACTATAAATGTTATTTTATCCACATAGTAGAATACCTTTTCCTTCCAGAAGCTGAACTATTCACCTAAATGTAGACAGTTTCATTTTATGTCCTAAAAATTACAATAATGGGCTCACACATTCTAGATCCATTACATTGTTCTCTGTAATGATCCTGACATTGAATTCTTCCTCAAACAGTATGTATCTTTATTTTCCTTGCCCCTGTTAGTTTTGAGTCACAAAAAGGGGGGGGGGGGTGCAAAATTATTATTTCTATTTTATAGAAATAAGTAAGAGAAATCCTGAGAAACTTAAGAGAATTTTGTAGCTACATCTTGTTCACTTTGTTTCTTGTCTCCAATGAGAGCATTACAATCCAGAAGTGATACAGACATGACACCTTAAAGAATCCAGAAAGATGGGGTCTCCCTGGTGGCGCAGTGGATTAAGCAACGCACTATGAAACAAACCGCAGCCACTGCAGTGTAAATTCAATTCCTGCCACTGGCCAGAGGGGTGACCCACATGGCGCGGCAGACCTCTCCTGCCTGTCTCACCCGCTGCTCCCCTCAGCAGTGTACTTCCATTGATCTGCCTGTTCTGCTCCCCACTCTCTGTGGTGAATCCTCTCACCGCCCCACCCTGGCCTGTACCCCAGTGCTTGTATGCATAAATAAATAAATATAAAAAAAAAATCTCACCCTTAACCTACCATAATCCAGTTTCCAAATACAAAGATTCAATAGCAAGTATTCAATGTCCTGCAACCACTTCAAAAGAGCACATGAAAAATCAAGAAGCCTGTGTGGTATGGTGTCTATAGTAACTTATGATTATATTTACTTATTTACACAGAGCCCTTTCTATTTAAGATATGTTCTGAAATCCTCCTTAGGACATACACCGACCGTGCTCTGAATATACTGAGTATTCATCATCTCTTTTGTAAGTTAAATTTAGCAACATAAAGGATTATCCATAATCTAGGCTAAAATAAACTCATCAATTTGGTCTACTTTAAATTTTAGCAAACTCTGACAGAGTAGAAGCACAGTACAAGAACTTCAACTACCTTATATCTTCTTATCTCTTTTCCCAGGGTTCTAAAACATAAAAAGATGTCTTTGGAAGTAAAAAGACCTCAAAGGATTCTCAGACTCCCAACAAATCTCAGAGATGTAGAAAACTGCTCTTCTTCAAAATGAAAAGTCCTAAATATCTCAAATCTTTTGAAGTATCATTACAATCAAATTTCTGAAAGGTAAAACCACTTATCAATAATTTTAATTCTGTCTGTTGTGGCTAATCTGAGCTTTCTTAAAGTTATCTTCGCTACTCATAATTATATTCCTTACATGTTCATTTTCCATGCATACTATCAACTATAGTTAGGATTTACATTATCTTCATTCCTAGTCTTTCCATACCACAATAGGATTGAGTGTATTTGAGAAACAGTTTCGTTTGCTCAAATTTAAGAAGACAGAAGTCCTAGCTTAGCCACCAATTCCAATTATCTAATACTACATAACAAATTATCTCAAAATCTAGTGGCTTAAAATAACCATTTTTATTATATCTCCTATTTTGATGCATTTTGATGCAGCTGGCAATTCATCTGCTCCATGTGGTATCAAATGAGGTCACTGGGATATTGAGCTGATGAATGGACTGGGCCAAAGAGTCCAGGATGGCTTCACCCACATGTCTGGCACTCTGGTGGAGATGGCTAAAAAGCTGATTTCAGCTGGGATTGCTGAGGAGTGCCAAGACACTGCCTCTCCAGAAAGACAATTGATGATTTATGCCACATTTCAGAAGAGACCTCTCCAGCAAGTAGGTCTCAACAAGTCTAATCAGCCTTTTTACATGGCAAGTCTTGGTTCCCCAGGAAAGTATACCCGATACAAGAAGTGGAAGCTGCCAATTTCTTAAGAGCTGGCATGGTGTCACCTCTACCAGACTCTGTTGGTCAAAGTAGTTACAAAACCACAGTACTCTGTGAACCTTTATTCCCTTACATAGTAACTCCTTTTAATCTTCTAGGAGCTAGATAACAACAGAATCTTAGAGTAACCTCCCCATTTGCCCTTTGAATTCAATTGCAAAAAATGATCATGATCCATTGCCAACCTAGCCTTATTATACACACCTCTATCCCCATCATAGCACATAAAAAGAAGCAAGATTTGGACCAAAATCATTGCTGATTCATTTTAAGCAAATTTTAGCACTTCAAATTCTATTAAACTTTATACAATTAAAGCTCTTAGAATTTTTTTAGTACTGTACATGTATTTGTAGCATCCATTTTAAATGGTCGATGGGATAGTGGCAGAAAATACAGTATTTTCCATATAAACCATCCTTTGCAAATCTCATACAAAAACTAGAACAAATACTACTAGCAGTAATAATTAACATTTATTATTACTTACAATCTGCCAAGCATTATTTTAAATGTTTTGTATGTATTAACTTATGAAAATACCCCCAACTTACAAGGTTGTACTGTTTTGTATTTTACAAACCAATTAAATCAGAAGGAAAAGACAACTAGTAAGTAGCAGCACCAGAATTGAACCACAGGGTAATAAGACTCTGCTCTTCATCCCTAGACCATATAACCTTTAGATTAAGCCCACTTTGGCAGCAGGAGACCTACTACTACTACCACTGTCCTTGATATAAGTCAAACAGGATTCTTACAGTACCCAATCCTAAAACTTGGTCTCCTGTGGAAAAACCTCAAACATTTTCTGTTACTGGACCACCTGTATCTGACTCAGATTAGGGGAAAAGCAGTTTCTGCCTTGGTTTCCTTAGTCATAACCCTAAATCTGCCCCAAATCATTCACAGACTCTTGACCTATCTATAACGTTTTCTATCTTTGATCTCAGGGAAAAAATTAAAAGCCAGGAATAATAACAAAGTATAGCTCTAAATTCTTGCTGTTACTGAATTAAGATGTGCTTCCTGGCATTAAAGCTGACCCATACCTATGGGTTGTTTCCTTCCACCTCTCTTGGATGTGTAAGAGGAAGGCTCCGTCATGCTAGGGAAAGCCTGGCATACCTGTCCATGTTCCATTTCCACACATGGTTTGAATGCACATGCAAAGGATTACCTTGGCTCCCTTGTAGAAGCTGACTCACAGCAGGAGGTAAAAAGAGCCAGGAAAAAAGTCAGAGACCCAAAAGACCAACAACATTGTAACTACAGAATCTAATGAGCTCAGTGAAAGAAGCCAAAGTTCAACTCTTAAACTTTGGGATTTATAATGACATTGTATACACCAAGTCTTTGGTGCACAGAATTTGTGAGTTATCCTGGACTGCATTACACTTTTAGTCTATAGATAACTACTGGTATTTGTTATTCCTTAAGTTTATGTCTTAATTAGTTTGACAGGCTGATTTTAAATAATGAAAGCCATTTTGAAAGGTCCATTTAGACTTGTGCAGATAATCAGCATCTGCCTCTAATCAAACTGAGATGATTAGCAAATTAAACCCTTTAATTAGCATTTTGCATAATTTAGGCAAATTATGCTTCTATGGTTTAAAAAGGTGAAACAAGGTGAATTTATTACTTAGAAATTCCTTTGAATCTTTATTAATTATCTAATTTTACCACATATACTATAAAAATAAATACAAATTAAGTTCAGCTTAGTTGCTAAAACCTAGCACTTCACAACATGTAGACTATTTCTGTCATTTGGAGGAAATTTACATAATACTCAGAAGAGAAGAAAAATATTTCAATTTTCTCCGACAACTCCTCCAGAGGTCACCCTTACCCAAACAAGATTCAAATGGTATTTTTTCAAGAAAAAGGAAGGAAAGGAGAAAGGAGAAGGGCAAGGGCAGTACGGAAAGGAAGAAAAGGAGCTTCTTTCTACTTTCGTCATCAGTACCACAGTCAAGGTTAATCTCACAAGGCATTCTATCATACAGTTTTAAAGAAAGACACTCATAAAAAAGTAAGTAACCTGTCAATTTTCTTTGTTAGACAAAGAGAAATCAGAGGACAATAAAGTAGCAAAGCTGCTGTCACAACAAATCAAGTTAACCACTACTTTCTCACAGGAACTACATTCTCTCACACAAAAGTGATACTTTTTTTTTTTTTTTACACATTTCTTCTCTTAACTGATCCAAATATCCCATTAGCTAACAAAACAGAAGTAAGCAACTCTGAGATTATGATAAACAAAAGTCAAGTAATAAATAGCTAGAGCTTAAGGAATGGTGAAGAAACTACATCTTTCTAACATATATTAAACACCAGCCTCTAATGAAGATATGATCTTGGAAACAAGCCCTTCTTGAATTAATCCTCTTACCAAAAAAGGAGTAAAATTGATGAGTAACCTACTAAACATTCCAAATAAATAATTTTTACCCTGCTATAAATACGACCCAAACTGTAATTTGTGTGTGTGCACACAGCCACACATACCTATGTGAGTGATAGACAAATAATCACCATGAGAAAGTTATACGAAAATGGGACACTAAAATGAATTCTATTTTAAATAGTATACAACAAACTAAATTAAAACCAAAGCAGGATAAAAATAAACAAGTAGCTATTCTTTCCAAATCCAAATTCTAATTGATTTGCATGCAGATCCAATTATATCTCTGATAACCTGTGTCTAGTGAGTCCAAACAATAGCTCCGATGTACACCAATCAACCAAACAATATCAAAATTATTTCTTTAAGGACTTGCTCAACTGGCAATATTTTTAATATCATTTACAGTGCTTTGCATTAATAGGCACTCAGAAAATATCAGTTGGCTCAATGGCTAGAAAAATCAAGACTACATTCCACGGGCTATTCTGTGTGTTTTCTCTTTAGGGTTTTTATAGTGGACCTCAGACAAGGAACCAAGAGTCTAATTTAGCACTACAAATTTGTAACTACAGTACAGCTATGAAGCAGTATGATACATATTCAACTGAAAATACTAGCTTCTAATCCTTAAAATATCAACAGGACAACGAAAATGCAAATGTACAAAGTTTAAACTCTAGGTGTATAAATGCCTAACATTTAGTTATATTCATTTACTATTTAACAAGCCCTTATAACCATTTACTATTAAAGCAAAAAGAAGAAACATAAGCACTTGCAAGCATGCACAGCAAATCATTTCTGTATTTTTCCCCCTTCTATACTAAATGGAGAGTTGGAAGCTATAGCACAGTGCTTTGGCTCCCCCAAATGACACTTTGAGAACATAATAATCCTATAAGAGAAATGAAACACATGGAAAATATAATTGTGTCCCTTTGGCCCATCATCAGAAGAAACCTGTCAAGCACTTGATTCAGTTTAAGCACCATCATCACTCATTTATCCTACTCTCAACCTATCAGTCAAGAGTTTATTTCTAAATGCCAAAAAATGGAAGTATTATAGCATTAATAAACAGAGAAAAAATAAGGCTTAGTTACTAAAGTTTGCAGTCCGGAAGTACTAACAGTCGAGAAAAGAGCTTTCCACAAAAACATCATAAAATGAATTATACAATTACCACAAAAATTAGTTCCAAGACCATCTAACCATGCCTTCAAATTTGATGAACCTTTCATTCAACAACACGGACAATGGCAAAACCTTTTAAAAGAATTCTGCCCTAACTCTTAGTTTCTATTACATGGCTATCCTCTCATTTTAATTTATTTTCTCACTTTAACAACAGACTCACAAGAAGTTACAAAAATAGAGAGGTATATGGACCGTTTACCTAGTGTTCCTCAATGGTTATATCTTAATTATAGTGTAATATCTAAAGCAGGACAACTACATTGCTACAATGTATATGTGTAGTCCCATGCTATTTCATCACATCCATAGATTTGTGAATCGACCACAATTAAGAGTAATTATTTTTACCCTGAGGACCTTAAGTACTAATTAATTAATCTCATTAAGCCTTTATCAGACTCATTCTCATGTTCAATTAGTACGCAGGCTCACTAGGAGACATACAATATGGTGTCCTGTATTTCCTGGCAATCTTAAATCTCAACTTGGGTCTCACTTTCCACTTCCTTATTCACTCAGCTACTACAGTTTATCTTCATCTAACTAGACTGTAACACGTCAGTTTATTCAAAAAGCCTTAATCCCTCCTTCGCTCAGCCTACCCCATAAACCTCATCTTTCACTCTTTCCCATAATACAAAAACACTTTCTTATAAAATAAAAAGCTTAATGTATAATGGTTGTTCTTGAGATAAAAAAGCGAAAAATCATTAAAGTGTTAAATGAACACCCTGGAAGACATCTTGGAACACTCTGGAGACCTCCAGGGAGCTCGGGGTTATTCTACAGTAAGGAAAAATGAGATGATGAGTATGTATGTTCTAGCTGGAAAAGGGAGGAAAGAACCACACTGCATTGAGGGAAAGCAAGCTGCTGTTGAGAAAAAAAGTGAATGAGGCACTCTGTCACCAACCAGTCCTCAGAACAGAACTCTAGCAGCCACTTAGCCTCCACAAAGAAGAGAAAGAGATCACCCTAAACCACCCATTCCATCCCAAACCAACCCTCAGGTTTATCTTTGGGGCTGGCAGTTTCACAAATTAATAAATTTCAGAGGTATCATAATCCAAAGCCAAACTTCTCTCAATGATATTTTTTGGGAATGTTTTTTGTTCTATTTTATCTGAATGTTCACATCAGCTTTATTGGTAATAGTCAAAAACTAGAAACAATACCAATGTCCTTCAATAGGCCGTGATTGAATGAACTGTGACATACACACCTACCGCGGTCTCAATGGTTTTGAATGCTTGGAATTCCTCTCTGGTATTATTCATGATCATCATCATCATTATCACAGTGGATTAAAATATAAATGTTGAAAAATTAGAATTCTTTTTATTACTGACATTCCTCAAGTCACAATCATAGATAATGTCTAGGGATTATTTTCATACAAAAGTGATCCAAAGACCAAAAACCTCAATATATGAATAGCACAATCCCAGGAAAAAGATATCCTATCATACTATGTTCATAAAGATATCCCCAAGGAGAACAGAAAGAACTGAAAGGCCCACCTCAGGCCCAACAAAGGATCTGGACTAGACAATTTCAGCTCTCTCCTGGGTATATCTGCTTACTCTGTTACACTGGGAAGCTCTATATTCACATTACAAGATCTCTGAGCTCTGCTCATGAAGGGAACTGTAAAGAAGTATCGGGATGCCACTTTGGCTATTTCCTTCCTGTGCTCATAAGTCCCAAGCGGATACTGGCCATGTGCAATATTGAGAATTTAAATTTTTTCACAAAAAAAATAGAAGACATCCAGATATACTTTTAGTCATGGAAACAGTATGTCTGGGATGAAAACTACTTTAGTATTAGTGATTTTTTTAACTACTTTTTAAGGAAGTAATTCCAGTACTAAAATATAAAAATAAAAGCAGAGCAATTAAAAAAAAATACCATCATGCAAAAATGGTGGGGTCCAGTACATAATGACATAACCAAGTAGTTGCTCTACCATTCCTAGACATACTGTAAATGTTACATCTACTGATGCAGATGGTACTGTATGTGTATGTGTGTGCATGTGCACATGTGTGCATATAGCAGTGCCTCAAATATCACACCAGTGATACACTTTTCTGAAAAGATGAACAACTCATAAAAACTTTCAGAACAAAACAAAGTATACCTTCCATCAATTTAACTGGTAGTTATATGCCAGAACAATCAATATATAAAAAACATGGAGGGGGGGAAAAAAATGTGTGTTTATAAAACAACATTTGAATCAAGATTCAAATCACTTGAAACAGGTTATTTTGTTCCATAAATAGAAAAAGAAATAGTAAAAAGTCAAGGACATGGAAAAAGTCGTTTCTGTCTACAAAATGCCTGTAGCAGCCACTACCATAGCCGCAACCACAAAAAAAATACTACAAAGATGTCCAGCATAGCTAGTAGGGGGACTATAACCCCTATCATCCAGAACCTTCATACTAAACCAAGCCAGCCTCCTGTAAGGCTCAGTCAACAACCAAGTTGATCTCCCGCTAAGAAGGGCCTCCTTCTTTCTTACTAGACAAGAAGAAAAAAACCTATTCGAGTCCATATTTTTCTTTCCATGACCTAATCAATTGCTCCTATTTCACACAAAAAGTCCACTCTAGATTTGGTTTTATAATATTTGATTATTAAATGATTCTATTGTTGAATATGAACTAAGACATACAAAGTCATCAAAGAAAAATCTTTTTTAGAAGGAACCAGAAAAAAAGTAACAAAAGGTATAGAAAAGTCATGGGCTAAATAATGAGCCACTCAACAAAGCTATATGAGTAAGAAATGTTTTCCCTAGAGGCAGAACACATCACTATACTAAAGAAACTACCTATGGTACAGTGAATGTATTTGGTTTCCATTTCTGCCAGAAACTGTCAGATAAAGTAAAACATCTTAGTAAGATTATGGGTAATACCTTAATTTCCTACATTAACAGAGCTCTCTAACCTCACACCTGTGTTTATACATTCTCTTTGAAGGGCTCTGTCACCTAAATTGTACTGTGTATTCCACTTTATTTCAGTCTCAAGGATTCACTGGGAAGAAATCTACTCACATAGTTGGTAAGCACTTTTTGTGATTTACATATTTCAAAACCAAATCTAGGGATCTGATTGCTGAGTTCTAATTTTATCACTTAACTCTGGGGAGGTTACTTTTCCTTTCTGAGCTTCAGTTCCCTCATGGAACTGTTTGGAAGATTATATAATCCAGGTAAACCACTTACTTAGTGCCTACCACATAGTAAACTCATAACAAATGTTAACACTTAATGACTAACTTTTCTCTTCTGTCTCCTTACATCATGGAGCAGACCCGAGTCTTACTATAATAAGTTCACTGTTCATTCAGTCATCAACAAGTATTTTTAAGGAACATGGATCCCATGAAAGTGTGGAATCACTTCCCTGGATTTTCTAACATTCATATAGATGCCTTACTCCTTGAATCAATTAAAAGGAGTGAATAGACCTAGTTATTAAGTTCTGATATAGACAACAGAGGATTCTTTTGTGCCAAAGCTTCATGGGACTCTGGAACTGGGAGAGTACAATTTGAACAGAGAGGGAAAAAAAAAAAAAAGAGTCAGACAGTTAACAGTTATCAAAAGCTTGGATACTGCACCAACTATCTGAAGACTAATATTAGTAATAAGTAGTAAGAAGAGAAAAAACAGAAGCCCCAAAAGGGATTTTAACTGTTGTTTGCCTTTAGAAAAGTAGGGAACAGCAGAATGGATATATGCCTAGACCCTGGGCTAACTGGATAACTGCTGTCACTGAACCTTTCTTCCTCCTACCTTTTGACTCAGATTTAGATGCTCAATAACTGGGAACATAGAATAATTTTTTTTTTTTGTAACTTCCTTAGTTTTCCACATCCTCAATTCTTATTCTCATCCAAAAGACAGAGCAATCTGACCTAAACTCTGAAATAGTCCATAACATGACTTCAACCAAAAAGGATTAAATTTTCAGGAGGGTGAATGAGAACAAGGATAGGTTAGAAAGATTATGGAATGAAAAAACAACGTATACATTTAAACACTCAGTATCTTTTTTCAGTACACCTTTACAAAACATAAGTAACATTTGACAGTATAAATATCAAACTTACAGAGACTAATAGAACACTAAAAATTAATTTAGTGAAATTAATTTCATTCTTTTAGAATCTAAATAACAAGTTATATATCTAGATAACATCATAAGACAGTTAGGATATAGTGCCTAACACTGTGTAGGAGACTTCAGCTAATTTACAGTCATACACTTTTTTCAAGGACAAAGTCATAGGCATACAGTCATCAACAGTGAGAATACAAAGAATTCTATATTCAAACACTGCATGAAAACTTTAAAAAAGGAATAACTTTCACAAGTTATTTTGAAAGTTTTTGCCTATGTTAATTTCAGCCTTCAAGTCTAATTCAGCTTGAAGTTACACATTTAGTCACAGCATCTCTAGGTTTAAACTTTCTTATAATCAGCAGAATCTAATTTTGATCTCATTTTGTAGCTTGATAAGGAAAACCCAAATCTGTGAACATCTAAAATATAGTCACTAGGACCATCTGCCCTGCTGTATTTTTACAATTATATGCTTAAGTGGCTAGGCCTCAGTTAACTAGAAAATTCAGTGAACCTCTTCCTCATTCTCCCAATAGAAAACTGCAACTGCCCAATAAATATATATAAAATATGCAAGGTTGGCTTCCATAATTACTTGATGTCAAGAACAATGTGAGAAGAAAGGATCATATTTGTAGAGATTGCTTACAGGAAGGAAGCCCTGAGTTAATACCTTCATTTAAATCATTTTGGGGAAAGTTAAGCGTATACAACTGTATAACAGAAACACATAAACAGCTTAATCATAAATTTCTTTCTGTAGATACTGCAGAGATTTCAGTTTTCTAACCAGTAAAGTCCCTCAAATGTAGTCAAATAGAATGAGTCAATTTCATATACACCATATTGATCACTATCACCTATTTAACCCTAAGAGAGGTCTCAAGTATTCCATGGTATTACAGTCATCTTAAAGAATACGCAGTGTTCATGAAACAAATCTTTTAAACTGACAAGTTATTTTCTCTAGATATTAACTCAAATATTTACTCAACTCTCAGATGACAGCACCTTGCTTGGAACTGTTAAGCAGCTCAACTTAAACTTGACTACTCACAGTCTTGGAACACAAAACAATTTACTTTCCTATTTCACAGATAAATCCAACCCTTCATCTGATAATCCCTTCCCTCTCAATTCCTTTTAGGTATGGAATTTCCATCCAAAGTGTTGAGATAATGTGTCTTATCAGTCCTTTTTACTCCCATTTCCACTCTTGACTTAGTAAATGATGTGTCACAAGTCCTGTGAAAAGCTCCAGAACTAATCAAACACATTTCTTCTCCAGTCTGTTCCACTCTTAACATCTGTGTGCCCTGTCTCAGCTATATCATCAGACTCCCTTGAGAATGAAGTTTATTTTGTGTCAAGAGGAGAGATTTAAGGTTCATATATTTTGCAGACACCACAGTAAAATCACTTTAACTTATTAGCAGGTTTATAATAATTTGTAAATACATACAGAGAGTGGACATGGAGAGTCCTGAATATCAAATGAACGGAATTTTCACATTTTGATAGAAATGCAGTTAACCACAATAATGAATGTACATTCCAAAAGAGCGACAACCACCCAAATTAATTCAGCTAACAAGAAAAACAATAAGGGACAAATTATCAGATAATCATGACTATTCCACGAGGTCAACCTGCAAATATCTAAAAATTAGGCAAGTAAATACCAAAACTGATTTTAAAACTTTAAAATGTAAAACTAGTAAATCAATATAAAGTCCACGTTCCTCTGTTATATAAAACAAAGCATCAAAAAATCCTAATAAATTTACATAATTGAAATTTTCAATAGCAAATGACAAATTAAACTTTAATCCATTAAAAAGAATGACATAGGGCCTCCCTGGTGGCGCAGTGGGTTAAGCAACGCACTATGAACCAAACCGCAGCCACTGCAGCACGAGTTCGATCCCTGCCGCCGGCCAGGGAGGGGACCCACATGGTGTAGCAGACCTCTCCTGCTGTACCCGCTGCTCCCCTCAGCAGTGTGTTTCAATCGATCTGCCTGTTCTGCTCCCCGCTCTGTCTGTGGTGAATCCTCTCACCTCCTGCAACTCTGGCCTATACCCCAGCTCTTATATGCATAAATAAATAAATCTTTAAAAAAAAAAAAAAAAAGAATGACATAAAATAATCTCTAAAAGAAAAGAACTTAAGATTTCAAACACAAGAGGTAAGAAACAAATTTTAATGGCCTCCCTGGTGGCACAGCGGGTTAAGCAACGCACTATGAAGCAGACCACAGCCACTGTAGCACAAGTTCGATCCCTGCCACTAGCCAGGGAGGGGACCCACATGGCACAGCAGACCTCTCCTGCCTCGTCCGCTGCTCCCTTCAGCAGTGCATTTCAGTCCATCTGCCTGTTCTGCTCCCCACTCTTGTCTCTGGTGAATCCTCTCACCTCCCGCAACTCTGGCCTTGTACCCCAACTCTTATACGCATAAATATATACATCTTTATAAAAAAATTTTTTAAAAAAACAAATTTTAAGGTGCTCAGTATTTTAAAATAAGCGATTCAAATTTGTTTGTGAGCCAAACAATGAGGTTACCAACTTCACTTGGTTTCAATCAAAAACCCTCACTTCACTAAACAATATTAGTTTTGTTCAATATGCACATCTTTTAGAAAACTCACCTTCACTGTTTTTGCTATTCTATACAATATAATGAAATGAATCCTGATATTAGATCCACTTGTATTTCAAATCAAATAAAAAAATTTTGAGTGTTTTTTAAAACATCAACTTATATGCTTCTGTCGAACTCTGAACTGCAACAGAGCAGAGATCCTGTGTCTATAAGGCTAACAGCTGTCAAAGTCTTACCTTTCCCTAACCAGTAAGTGTTAATAGAATCTCTTTAACCTCACCCATTAACGTTTAATGTGACCAAGATTAAGTCAATCCACTCATCAGCAATAAGAGATCCAAATGGTCCCAAAAGCCAGTAATATTCACTTATTTCTAATATTTAGAAATTTCAAAAATAAACTCCAAGTTATTTACAGCAATAAGTACAAGAAAATAATGAAAAATATCAAGTTTTCCTTTTTGAATAACTCATAGACAGTAAAATTTCTACTGCAGGGCCCACCCTGGTGGCTCAGTGAGTTAAGCAATGCACTATGAAGCAAACTGCAGCCACTGAAGCACAAGTTCAATCCCTGCTGCCGGCCAGTGAGGTGACTCACATGGCGCGGCAGACCTCTCCAGCCTCGCCCACTGCTCCCCTCAGCAGTGTATCTCAGTCAAATCTGCCCGTACTGTTCCCCACGCTGTCTCTGGTGGATCCTCTCACCCTCACACTTGTGGCCTGTACCCCAGTTCTTGTATGAATAAAAAAATAAATCTTTAAAAATAAATAAATAAATCTTTCTACTTACTGCATGTCATAAAGATTGAAAATCTACTGTCCACAAGAAACCCAAGAACAGACTCAAAAAGTCAAAGTATCAAAGCAATGAAAGAACCAAAAACAGAAAAAAAAAACAGAAAAAGAGTTGCAGAACTGATACCAGTCCCATTCACCTCCTCCAAATTTTTACCTGATAAAACTATCAGCCCAGACAGACTGAATAAAAATAAAATTTAAGAGGAAAAAAACCCTCAAAAAGAATAATTATTCCCTTTTTCTATGCATAATTCTCCAACAAAGCAAATTCAAGGTAGTTATAATTTATCTCCTTCTAAGATAGGTATAAGTTAAACAAAAGTAACTTTCTTTAATTAAAGATGTTACGGGCCTCCCTGGTGGCACAGTGGGTTAAGCAACGCACTATGAAGCAGACCGCAGCCACTGCAGCACGAATTCGATCCCTGCTGCCAACAGGGGCCTCCCTGGTGGCGCAGTGGGTTAAGCAACGCACTATGAAGCAGACCTCAGCCACTGCAGCACGAGTTGGATCCCTGCTGCCGGCCAGGGCAGGACCCACATGGTGCAGCAGACCTCTCCTGCTGTGCCCGCTGCTCCCCTCAGCAGTGTACTTCCATTGATCTGCCTGTTCTGCTCCCTGCTCTCTATGGTGAATCCTCTCACCCCCCCCCCCACACCTCTGGCCTGTACCCCAGCTCTTGTATGCATAAATAAATCTTTAAAAAAAAAATTTAAAGATGTTACATAGAAAAAAAATCTCATGTTTATAAATCAGAAGAAATAATATTAAGATAATACTCCCAAATTGATCTATATAATCAATACTATAGCAACCTGAATCCCTGCTGACATCTTTAAAAAAACTGACAAATTGATCCTAAAAGTTCTAAGAAAATGCAAGAAAGCCAAAGTAATCTTGAAAAAAGAACAGTTAGAAAATTCATTTATCAAATCTTACTACAAAGCTATGATCAAGACCACATGGCATATGAGAAGCAAACAACTCAAAGGAATAAAAGAGTTCAGAAATAAACCAATTTATGGCCAATTGACTTTTTGATAAGGGTGGTAATTGAAAGAATAGTAATTTCAAAAAATGATGCTGGGACAACTGGAAATTCACAAGCAATCCTAATCCCAAACATGCAAAGAATGAAGTTGAACCCCTACTTCACACCACCTACCAAAGTAACTCAAAACAGACAACAGACCTAAGTTTAAAACTATAAAACTCTTATGGAAAACCATGAGTAAACCCTCATGACCTTGCATTAGGCATAGTCTTCTTAGATGTCACCAAAAAGACAAGTGACAAAAGAAAAAATCGATAAATCAGACTTTATCTACATTAAAAACCTCTGTTACAAATGATACCATTTAGAAAATGAAATGACAATCCTCAAAATGGGAGAAAATATTTTTAAATCATATATCTTACAATGATGACACATCCAGACTATGCAAAGAATTCTTAACACTCAACCAAAAAAAGCCAACTCAATTAAAAATGGACAAAGAATTTAACAGGCCTTCTTCAAAGAAGATATATAGATAACATATAAACACATGAAAAAACATAGCCATTAGGGATATGCAAATCAAAACCAAAAGGACATACTGCTTCACATCTACTAAGATGGTTATATTCAAAAAACAGGTAACAAATGTTGAGACTGGAAAATCTGAAACCCTCATACACTGGTAAGATATACAGAATAGCCACATTTGGAAAACAGCTTGACAGTGCCACAAAAGTTTTACAAAGAAATTTTCCTAAGTGTTTCCTTTAAAAGTTTTACTCTCCCTATGGCCTACCTAGGAAACACCTGGGTATATACCTGAAAGAAATTAAAAGATAGTCCCAAAAAAGCCTGCACACAAACCTACATTCACTGTAGCATTATTCAAAATAGCCAAAATGTGGAAACAACCCAAATATCTAACAACTGCTAAACACAGAAATAAAATATTTGACAATAAAAAAGAATGTGGTATTGATATAAGCTACAAGGATAAAACTTGATAACATTATGTTAAGGAAGCTGGTAATAGAAGACCACACGTAATATGATTTCATTATGTGAAATGCCAGAAAAAAGCAAATTCACAGATAAAAGGAAGTAGATCAGTGTTGCCAAGGGATCATAGAGAGAAATGGAGTGACTACTAATAGGGACAGGTATCTTTTTTATTATAATAAAAATATTCTTAAATTAGATAATGGTGATGAACACATAACTGATTAAACTAAAAAACCAGTGAATTGTACAGTCTAAAAAGTGAATTTCAAGGTATGTGAATTCTGTCTCAAAGCTATTATAAAATTATATTACTAAAAAAAAAAATTATATTATTACTTCTGATGTCACTTACATGTGTAATTTTAAAAAGTTGAACTCACAGGAGCAGAAAGCAGAACAGTGATTGCCAAAGGCCGGTAGTGTTGAAAATGATGAGATATTCGTCAAATGCTCAAACTTCAAGTATCAACATGAGTAAGGTCTGGTACAATATGGTGACTATAATTAATAAAACTGGATTGTATACTTGAAAGTTGCCATGAGAGCAGATTTTAAATGTTCTCTCAATAACATCTACAATAAAATGGTAATTATGTGAGCAGGTGCTAACTAACCTTATTGAGGGGATAAACCTTTCACAACATGTATCAATCATGACATTGTACATCTGAAACTCACAAAATGTTGTATGTCATTTATATTGCAACAAAGCTGGAGGGAAGAGAAACCATATTTATATAAAATTCAAAAACTAGAAGAATCAATGTATCTTATTAAAAGTCAGGGTAGTGGTTACTTTTAGATGGGAGACAGGAGGCTGTGAATTGGGGGCCACAAGGCTACATGGGATGAGAGCAAAGTTCTTTTTAACCTTGGGAATGTTCACCTTGTGATATATCACACAGCAACACAAGTTATCATTTGTGTACTTTTCTGTGTTCTATTTCAATTTGAAAGTTTTTTAAAAAAAAAAAGGAAACATCATGGTCTTTGTTTCTAAAAAAATTATACCTGACATGTTGAGAGATTCTAGAATAAATAAATCTTTTTCAAGGACACTTTTTCTCCATGACCTAATAAAATCAACCATGTCAATAACAGTGAAAAATAAACTGTTTTTAATGGAAAAGGATAAAGTAACTCTAATTGATATTAGCAATAATGGATGTCACTATGGATCAAAGTTAAAAGCAAAGTGGAACATGCACAGGGTTAAATCAAATGGTTCTGTACTTGACACATTCCTATGCCCTAAGTAGATGTTACTGAGAAGACTCAGGGGCTCTTGAGAAAAACTGTGGAAAGTGCCTCCACTCAATGTCTACCAAATGCTTGTTTACTTCCCTCAGCTCAATAACCCACAATTTTTCTTGCTATAGTGGATACATCAATCTCACTTCTCAGCAGGGCAATCTTTCACCTACGCCACCTTCTAGTTTTTTACTTTATTTGACTCAAGTCAACCATTTTAACACCAAAATCAAGTCTCAAGCAGTTCTTCTACCATGTTATTCTGAGACTTCCAAAACAACGTTTTTACCTTCTCACTTGAACACAGAGCCACCTAAAAGATATAAATTCTACTTCCACCCACAATGCTTATCCCTGCAAAACATGTCCCAAACATTTGTTCTTTTTATAATTACAATTATGCAAATCATTCAGATTTGTGTGCAAAATAATCTTTACACTATTCAGAGGTTTAACTGACAAATGACTTTTTTAAGTTTATCTCCTCTAAACTTCATTACCGGAAGTAAATACTACCACTCACTCCTGTTTCCTTTAATACATTAGCTTTAAACTTTGAATCTAAAATATATTGGTTAAAGCCTAAATTGTATAAATTAAGCCTTTTTGTATTTTCATAAGTCACATTTAATAAAGCAACTAAATATGAGGCTTTGGTATGAAGGCGCCCCCTTTTCTCATGGTTGTAGAAAGGAAGACCTTGATGTGTAAAGCAAACAAGTATCTTTCAGGCACATAATCAGGAGAAAATGCAGAGAAAGAACACACAATACCAACATTTAGGCCACAGGGGCCAAAACATGATGAGAACAATTGAAAATAACTATAAAAATGTACTTACAGCCTCAAACTGCAAATGGCTATCCTTCAAGAAACTTTGAATTTTGTCCTTGGGTAAAATACTGAATCGGAATCGAAGGAGATCCATTTCTTGTTGAATGAACCAGCGTCTAAGTTCCTCACTAAAAGGAAACAAGGAGAATGTAAGCATAATGAAACGTCCAATGATTATTTTTTTAAAAATTAAATCTAAGAAATTTTCATGAAACAAAATTCAATATTCAAGCATGAGCAATAATCAAGTTAAAAAGCTTAAGTCCTCTATCACATATCATAATCTTCTAAAACTGTTAAATATGGATGAAAGGTGTTACAAACATAAAATTAAAATATTTCTTTTTTTTTTTTTTTTAAGATTTATTTATGCATACAAGAGCTGGGGTACAGCCAGAGGTGGGGGCGGGGGGTGAGAGGATTCACCACAGAGAGCAGGGAACAGAACAGGCAGATCAACTGAAGTACACGGCTGAGGGGAGCAGCGGCACAACAGGAAAGGTCTGCTGCACCATGTGGGTCCCCTCCTTGGCCGGCAGCAGGGATCGAACTCATGCCAGAGTGGCTGCGGTTTGCTTCATAGTGCGTTGCTTAACCCACTGCGCCACCAGGGAGGCCCACAAACATAAAATTAAAATATTTCAATGCTAGTTGCATGATTCTCAAATTATATAAAAGAAAATAGTTCCTTGCATTTAACATTAACTGCAAAATAACCATAATCAAACTCTGCAAATAAACTTTGTTTACAGTTTGCAGTTTATAATGTCACAAAATTTAATATACATAAGTATATCTTAAATTTTAAAAGTCAAGATATAAATATTCTAATTTATAAGACATACATATTGGGTATTGTTATAAAATAATTATGCCACTGCATATAAATATGATTAGGCCTCCCGAATGGTACAGGGGTCAGTCTCAGTGCTATCAAGCTATCCCCAGCCACTGTGGCATGAGTTCAATCCCTGGCCAGGAAACTAACGCACACGGCACAGCAGACCCCCCCTGTCCCACCCACTGCTCCCCTCAGCAGTGTATTTCAGAATATTCACCTGTTCTGCTCTCCACTCCTTCTCTGTTGAATCTTCTCACCACCCCCACCCCAGTCTGGCCTACACCCCAGTTCTTGGATGCATTAATGAATAAAAATAAATCTTTAAAAAATATATATCATTTAGGTTTATTCCTGAAGTGATTTTCAGTTTGTCAGCATTTACTACATAAACTGCAGAAACTGCATATGCCTTTCCACAAAAGAAAAAACTCTAGGAGTAAAGCTGGTTATTAATTTTTCAATTATCTTAGGATAATAAACAAAGCAAGATTGTCACTTGGTAAGCCTATTCATGAAAAGAAACATATTAAATAGCCAAAATTAATATAAGAAAAAAAGTTTAAGAAACAAAGCAACTAACTCCTTCTCCCTTTGGGTGGCACTATCGACCGATGAGAAACCAACTACCAAAAAAAGATACTGTAATAGGCACTAGCCCTTATAATTTAACTTCTACAAACCTGTATCAAATTCAAGTACATGTTTGATTCATTATTCCTAATAAATATTGCCCTTTTTCAGGCATCAAAAAGCCTTAACCCTTCTAATTTTAAGTCACAAATGAAGCATTTTTCCATGAAGTTAAATTGTTTCCACATGCAAAATTTTGCAATGGATTTTTTTTTTTAATGTCTTTTAGTAAACAGCCAATTTCAAACAACTCACAACAGCAGTGTACAACCCAGGATCACTGGTTTCTCATGTTATTCTGAATTTTGCTACGTTCAGTACAAGACATGTCAGCTCTCCGTGCATATAAAACCCAACATACCAGAGTTGATATTAGAGTATAAATGTATACTCACGACTGGCAATAAGCAAGGCGCAAAATAAAGTGAGAAATATGATCTCTTCTTCTTGGTTCGTATTCATCTTCTAGATTTTCCTAAAAAATAATGGCATATGAATAAAATAAATTAGACTAGTAAAAGGGATAAAGGAACACTGAGTCAGCAAAAATCAGTGGCAGAGACAGTTTTGAAAACACGTATCTCATACTATGCTTTCCAGGATAATCATCATTTTACTTAAGTTAGCAACCAGGTCAAACTGAGAACTGCACTGAACTTCTCAAAACTACCTGCTTTGGACCCCACTATTTTTTGCTATCAACTCCTTCTCTCTTAACATTCTTCCTTATCCAGCTATACCCATTGTGTTCACCACTTCAACCACTTCTTACATTAATCCTCAACTGCTTTCATTTCAACCATCTGGCAAAACCTAAATTCTAAGTAAAGTCACAGTTATACTCTGCAGTACTAGTCCCAAAATGCTGAAAACCTCTGGAGAAAAACTGTGGAACTGAGAATTCAGAATATTAAAACGTCAGAATTTCTAACCTCAACAAGACCTTTACCAAGTCAAAGAATCCTTATTTCAAGTCCAAAGTAGTACACCAAACATATCTTGAGCATTTAAGAGGTAACAGGCACTATTAAAATCATGTTTAATCTATTAAACTATTTAGTCCTTTTAAATAAAAGTAGGCACTATTGTATCCCTATTTTTGAAGATAAGAAAACTAAGCTACAGGAAAGCTGTGTAACTTGCCCAGGATCACAAAGCTTGTAAACAGCAGAACAGGGACTTGACAAAATCATCACCTTCCTCTTTTCTTACAAAGCTATCTCAATATTCACTAGTTGGCCCACACTCCCAACCACACCACCTTTCCCTTCTCTCTCAGATGACTTCACCTACTTTACAGGTAATAAAAACCCACTAGGCTGACTTCTTCAACTCCAAGCTTCTGCATCCATCCTTTGCCTTCAGTCTATGGACAAGCATCTCTCCTTCCTCACATAAAATTAATCTCTACACCTAAACACTGTAACCCATCTGCTCTTGCCTCCTATGGATCTTGATTTATCAAGTGGTTTTTCCAAGTATTTTCAGGCTCACGTCCTTTCTTTTCTAGATCTTTCTCCTCAGCTTATAAAAATGTGTAGCTCCTGTTAAAATATATGTATACATACTTGTAAATGTTTATGTCTCTCTCTATATATGTATATTATATAACTCAGTTTAATTACATAATTAGCCAATAACTCAGTGTCCTCATCTATTAAAGAGAGATGACAGTACCACTTATCTCATAAGACTATTGTCTGATTATATGGGTTAATACAAGTAATCTACTTACAACATTTGGTAAAGTAAGCAATATATAATTGTCTGCTGTTGTTATTTCTCTCCTATCACTGTTTACATCATGATCATTACCAAAACCCAGGCTTCTTTGACTGCTATGACACTATTATCCTGTTTGATCTCATGCCTCTCAAGCACTGTCTTCTCAATATCCTTCCCAGACTCTTCCAATCCCACTTCATCCTAAATATCAGTATTGCTCAGTCTATCCTCCATTTCTTTTCTTCTCACTGAAATATGATCCTAGGGTGCTACCCCCTACTCCTGATAATTCCAATCTTCCTCTTAATAGAGTCTATACTCCCAGAGGTCTTCTAAGTCCACCCTGACCTGTATGCCTATCCAATTGTCCTCTAGGTATCTCCACAAGACACCTCAAGTTCATGTCTAGAACTAAATTCAGTATCTTCCTGCTAAGACTTGCTCTTCTCCTGTACATTGCATCTCAAAATATCACCACCATCCACCCAAGCTGTCCTACCTAGAAATTCATAATGCTTATCTTTACCTTATCCCTGCTACCAGTCCCTATAATCTTTTGATTCTACCTTCTTAATATCTCTTCAATCTTTTTCCCTCCATTCAATTCAGACTCTCATCATTTCCACACTCCTAACTGGTTATCCTCCTAACAGACACGACCCTGTCGATTTATTGTCATCTTCCTAAAATAAAAATCACATCCCTCAAGATACAACCCCAGCACCACCTCCTCTGGTAAGTCTTCCAAACCTCCCCTGAATAAGCTGGATAATGTAGTCTTGGAGTTCATACAGCACACACCTAACAATAGCCTTCATCAGCCAGAAGTACTCAGGGCACATTTGGCAAAGTCTAGAGACAACAGTGGGTAAAAGCCAGAGCATCCTGAAATCTACAGGGCAGTTCCTGCAACAAGGAATTATGATGCTCAGTACAGTCCTGAGAAACCCTGACATACTATACCCATCTGATTACATGTCCATCACCTGAGGAAGACCAACAGCTTCCAACAATCTATGCTACATTATCTTAAAAAGCCCTGTGCCTAATTAAAGATCTTTCCCACAACTGTTACTTAGTTCATGAATGTATATACAAAATGAAGGAACATTTATTTCCCCCTTTTACTTACTCTGAAGGAAAACTTGAGCTTTCGGATCTCAGCCTCCAACTTAGTCCGGTATTGATCAGTTGTTTTCAAATAGCTCACACCAAGATTTTCAACTGCTTTCAGCACTTAAAAAAAGATTTTTTTTTAACAAAAGAAAAATATATAGATGCAAGGTAACTTTAGTTTTCTTTAATTATATAAACTAAATCCAAGGCTGATAAAATCCATGCATAGCAACTTCATAATTACTAATGAAAGATGACAAGTTCTAAGTTTAATTTTCTGTAAGTATACTGTATAAGTTATAAAGTTTTCTGAGATAATCTCTCTCCATGTGCAAAACACATGCATGTCCTACAGCAGAATCCAAAACCAGAGATTCTCAACCAGGAGGGAGGGAAGAATAACACAATCACTGCTATACTGAGCTGCTGTTGCCAAGGGATGGTAAAGAGTGTTGTCCTAGAAAGATTAAATACCCTTTGTTTGCACCCTTTATGTAGCTGTATGTTAAGCAGTCTGCTTCATGGATTCAGCATAAACTCATCAAAACAGTCCTTCCTTTCCTGATGAAGCAAAGAAGATACAGCAGTGAAGGAATAGGATCCTCAACTCATTCAAATGCATCGTCCGAAAAAGATGCCACAAACCATTCACAGTTCCCTGCAGCTCCTTGTCAATCTTTCCTCTGATGAATTCTTTTTTCACCAATACAAGAGGCATATTTTAATCCATGAATAAAAAAGTTCTAAACTATTCCCTGAGCATAGACCCATGTCCCACAAGGACCTAGTTATGATATCCCAAACCAAACTCAGTATCATCCCCTCAATCTAGATCTTCTTGACTACTGCACTGGCAGAGGGTCAACCCACCAGATCATCCAAACTGAAACTTCAGCCTCTCCCACTTGCTCTCTCTTCATTTCCAGTCACCAAATCTTGTCAATACCTCCCAGCATCCCTTAAATTTCTACTGTTAGGGCCTTCGTTCTGGACCTTACTATTTTATCTCTTATGTGCCAAACCCCAGAAATACTTTTCTTAAGCCCTATGAAGATCCCGACATTGTTAAACTTCCTAAAACCCTTTTCTCCTTTGCCTTCACTCAAATTCAACAGATACTGAGCACACCCTCTCTGTATTAGCAGTTCTTACTCCACTCCTCTAATAATGATTATCAATATCTCACCTCTCCTTCTTATTACCCCACAAAGATATCCTGTAACATAAACTGTAAAGAAAATGCTATTTCTGTTTCAGTTCATGACTAGCTCATTCCTTTCTTCTACCGAAACACAGGATAAATGGGCTCCCAATATAGTTGTAACATCCTCCTTACACTCCATTAATACACAATTAGTTCACCAAAAAATGCCCATACTTCTCCATCCATTCTGAACTTCCCACTGTTCCCTCAATATTATATTTTCTCAAGTCTCAAAGTCTCTGGGTAGGTTATTATACCAGGTAGAGAAAACTTTCACTTTTCTGCTGAGATTTTTCTACTAATCATTCAAAGGCAGGTCCATTTAACTTCTCTAAGTAGTCTTCATTAGATTAAGTAAGTCCCTCCACCTTTGTGTTTCAGTAGCAATACAATTACCTCTACACTTAAAAGAGTGAATTATGATTATTATTTTGGATGTCCGCCTCCATGTACTAGAATAAAAAGCTTCAATGTCAATGAGAATAACATTTTTCATCTCAAAATCCCTGCTATCTAATACACAGAGAAGCTCAATTAAAATGCATTGTACAGTAAATAAAGGACAGTAAACCTTCAATAAGCATTTGTTGAATGAATTGCTTGATAAAGGAAATAAATTACCCTTACTCATTGCCTCAAAGTGTAAGTGAGATGCTCAAGAATATACAAATTCTTATTCAAATATCACTCACGTTTAAGTCTATCAATGGCCAAGGTTTCAAACTCTGTCAAAGATATGTTTTCAGAAGGCGGCTGCAAGTAAAACTGAAGGCTATGAGGGTAGCAAGCATTTCTTTGGTCACCTGCCAACTTCAGTTTCCTCCTCTTTCCACCAGAAAATTGCATCTTACCTTGTAAAAAAAAAAAACACACACACACTTAAAAAGGTTAAAATGAGAAAATTGGAATTGAAAGGAAAACACCGCCCCCCCAAGAAAAAACTCCCCATGAACAGACAAGAAAATTTAAGTTGAAGGAGACTCACAAAATTTCACTGTTAGCTGAGTGATGACTCTGCATTTTCCGAATTTTCTACAACACACCTGTGAAAATTCTGTAATAAGCAGTGGAGGATCTGTTTACTAGAGGAGACACAGGTGCTGGTCCGAACTTTCGGCAAGATTAAATACAGGTGAGATCTAGGTCCCACCATTCTAGCTCTCTGCAATCCCGCGGTTTTGGTTACACTGGATGCAATCCTGAACTCCAAGGAAATCACGGTGGATTTCGGTAGATAAAAGATTTAACCTACCGGTCCAGTTACTCAATTCCCATCTTACGACCCTGGTAAATACAACAACTCTTTCGAACCCATTTATTTCAGAACTTCTTTTAAGGGGGATCCACAAATCGCTTATAGAAATTAACACCCCTATCCAAGCCTTAGCTTCCCTCGGTGAAGCTGCCTCCGCTCAACTCACTTGACACTTGAGTCTCTGCCCCCAATCAATCAACCAATATACCCAGACCCTCACCCGCGGCAGGTCAATCCTTACGCTCCCACCGCCCGCAAAATGTTCTACCTTTCTTAACTTTCAAGTTCAACACTAGGATTACTATCCTTCATAAATCCGCGGTCTTTTCTCTTACCTACAACACAGCAAACGCGAAAAAAACACAAACACTAAGAGCCGCTTTTCCCCCGTGGCGGGAAATTTCAGATGAATTTCACTACGGAAGCGGAAGCGCCTGGACAGGGAGGCGGGACTTCTGCAGTCCCGCCCACCCGGCACGCTGCGCATGCCCAGTGGGCGTTCCTGGAAGGTGAGGCTGGTTGATGCTCTTTGCGGCTTAAAAATATTTAAATGCAAGTGCCCTTGTAGCTAAATATTCGGCTGCATCTCCTGCATGTTAACTCAGTCGCTTCTGACGGCTGAAATGGGGTTCTGGAATGTTGGTGGCAAAAATTTCCCCAGGCCGAAGAGTAAATCAATATCTTGTGATTTCGGAACATTAATAAAAATCCCCTAAATTAAGGAAAATGAGGCACTTTGACGACAGGCTTGTCACTGATCGCTTTCGCCCTGGGGTAGGAATGGAGGCCGAACATGCATTTACGGAGATCCTTTTTTGCACACTGCTCACTCATTAGGGGCTATTTCCTTTCTTTCTTTCACGGATCTTAGACGGTAGATTGTATCACCACCATTTTACAAAAATGAAGCTAAAAGAGCAGTGTTAGTTTGCCTGTCTATGTATAGTATGTATTTCTTTTTTCTAACAGGTGTAAACTCCACATGTACAGATTTTGACTTCAGTTCACACAAAGCCTTGTGCAAAATACCTAGAATGCGCTAGAACAAATGAATATATGCACACATGTACGAACTGTCCCGGGGTCCACACAAATTAGAAGCTCTCAAGTTGAATAAGTGGAAAGCACTGGAAAGGGGTGGCTCTTGGACCGCGAACCCCTAGAAGCCACTCCGGTTCTCGGATTTCTGAGTTTCAAGAGTTGGAAATAAACCTCACTTGTGGCCACTAGGGGGGAGTGTCTCATTACAAGTATCCGAGGAAAGCACTAATAAAGCTAGTCAAAGGCGGTGACGAACGTTGTGAAATGTTCAAGTTTTTAGAAATGCAAAGTATTTTGAAACAATATTAAGTATCAGAACATCTACTTGCCACTGACCACTTTGTACGAGGACCAGCATTACATTCTTCTGCGATGCTTCTGGCTGCTATGAGGAGGCTGCCCCTCTGCAACTCTCTCCAAATGTCCATTAATCCTTGTCCTCACTAGTCCTACAATCTAGCTAGATTTTTTTTTTTGACATGTAATAATGCAACCCAGCTTTATTTGTCTCAGGAAATATTTAACCAAATATAAGAATATGGTAAGTTTAAAATAGCACATGTTTCATCAGCATTACCTCTTTGATATATAGTGCCTTTTAAGTATTCAAAAGTGTAGGGTGCTTCATTTTGCAGGCAGGAAAATAGAAGATCAATAGGTTGCCAAGTACTCCTTGGGCCTCCTCAGTCAAGCAGGTGTTCTCTCAGCTTAGCTCTATTGCATTCAGGTCTGGAGGTCTACCAATGTCACATCTCCCAGTCAAGTTCAGAATCAGAAAGAACACAAACACATTTGTCTTGGGGACTGCTTCATGGAGCAGCGTTCATGAACTCCTGCTTCAGAGTCCTTTGAGACACTCACTGCAAATGCAGACTCCTCGGCCTGGAAACAGTATATCTGAATGACTGGGGCGAGGGCTTAGGATTTGATATTTCTAATACCGGTCTCCAGATGACTCTGACGCAGCCTAATGTTTTAGAATCAGTTTCACCTGGTATTGGATCACCCTTTTATGCTCTAGCTAGATATTGTCCATCACCAGAACTTTAGGTGCAAGACAGCCTCTTTGGGCTAAACTCATTTTCATTTAACTTTTCTTGGCTTTATCCTCAGTCTGGTCTTAAATTGCATCACATTTAATTTTAAATGCCAGTGCTCCTTTCTCTATAATAGTTCTAATAAATATTTCTTTGGAAAGTTAGTCTACCACAAATATGAAAGTGCTTATATTAGTGACAACTAAGACATTGGCAGTGGAGTAGAATTTAGGAACATTTGAAGGTATTTTTAATGTTCCTTTTTAACCATTCAATAAATATTTAAAGGTTTCACAAAGCATGGTCCCAAGATTGATCACCTACAGCTACCTTCCAGTTTATGATCTGATCTACCAGCTGCTCCCTTATAAGGCCTTACACTTTCCCACCTTGTGTCTCTCTTTTTGATGATCTCCATTTCAGAATCCTAGTTACCTCCCTCCTCTTAGAATCCTGCCTATCTTGGGCCTCCCCTGGTGGCGCAGTGGGTTAAGCAACGCACTACGAAGCAAATCGCAGCCACTGCAGCATGAGTTCGATCCCTGCTGCCAGCCAGGGTGGGGACCCACATGGTGTGGCAGACCTCTCCTGCTGTGCCCGCTGCTCCCCTCAGCA